>SRMA01027364.1:264913-730791 GCA_007224835.1 Danionella cerebrum | reverse complement strand
CAGTCTGTTACCCAGAGACAAATGATAAAAGATAAAGTATCTCTCTCTTTAGATTCACTCAGTCTGATTAAATATTCAAGATTCTCCAACACACCACATCAAACATCATTCTTTACATTGACCTCTCTGTACTCTGTATATGCATATAAAGAGCTTCACTTCACAAAAATCGTTTTATAACTCTATAACAACATGCTAATATGTTTAGCATAACTCTATGGCATCTTATATTGAAATTCTTAGCTTTTTAACAAGCAGTCCACAGCTAGCTGCAAGAAAATGCCAATACCTTGAAATACACTGTCAAAAAACTGTGCAAAGCCACATATAGGGAGAAATTAAAATGAGATGCTTTGATAATTTGTGTTTCAGCTTCTTGTGTAAAACAAATTACCCTAGGTTGCAGATCAAAGCATCTCTCCAGTTCCCCTGATGGCAATTATGACACTGTGGTACTGTTTGTGTATGCTAAGCTTATAAATTCAATCATTATGACATGAAGCCAGAAAAACTCTCACTCTATGCATAAATTTGGCATTCAATTAAATTTCTAAAACAACAACCAAATGTGTCGACGATCCTCTGGGCTATTTCAACTATTAAACCATGATTCACCATGTCATTGGTCCTGGTGAATGGTCTGTTTCACTGCCTGAAGCTTCTGCTGTCCTAACCCAGAGCTCTCAGCTCAATTAGACTATTAGGAAGCTCATTCTGCCACCAGAGCTGTCAGTGCTGCCAGCCAACTGTGGAGGGTGAATCGATCAGACTTCCTGTTGGACGACCCGAACAAGCTTTCCTTGCTCAACCCAGTTCCCTCTACTTTGGGAAAGGAGAGGCATGCATAATGCAAAACACCATATTGTGGTATATTAGCGAGTAACAAGGAAAATGTGAGAGCTCTTGATTTATAGCTACCACTCTGTGAATGATTACTTCAGTCTTGAGCTCCAAACAGCATTTAGAAAGCGAAGTTTAAACAAGCCATTTATCTTTACGCAGGGCAGAGCATGGCACATCATTACATTAAGAGGGAGAGGCTGACTCATCAAGGTGAAGATGTGAATCGTTGCTCTGTGCACTGCAACCTGAAGAGGAGAAAACTATCGATTGTGAAACCCCAGAGGAGCTGGATGAGCAAGGGCATGGCTTTACAGTAACGTCAGGCCCGCCACCTCTTGTTTCAACATCACCCCTGGGTTTAAATATTCAGGCATGAACCAATTACATAATGTCATAATAGAAGAAATTACATTGAGGTCTAATTAAAATCAATTCACTCACTGCCATATGGACACCAGAAGGTACAGTAAGCTGTACTCCGATTGGTTGTTGGGGCACAAAAAATAAAGGCATGCCTATTTATGCCAGATGAGACAAAACACCAGAGTTTTAGAGTAACGTCCAGAGTTTTATCTTTAAATCTACCTCTTGTTGGACTTCCATCTTGATCATTTGAGGCTCTTCAGAACCCAAAGCACATTTTGAGACTGTTAAATAAATGTCACCTCGTGCACGTAGCGTGGAGAAGCAAAAAAAAAAAACTACTTTGCCCAATTTTCTCATTCACCATTTCAAGCTGGTGAAATGATCTTTCAAATGGCATCCAGAACAGCAATCTCCTGACCGCATTCACAGAGCAGGTTAGAGAGAGAGAGATGTGTCTTTCCACGAGGATTTAGCTGCATGCTGCTGGCGAAAATTCTCTATGCTTCCTCTATTTTCTAATCCTTTCTAATCCCTGCCTGCTAGCAAGCACATTACTAAAAAGCTACACATTTCATTGTATCTATCTTTACTAAGTTTATTGCTTTCCTTAATAATTTATTATTATTATTAAGGCAAAGGTAAAAAATACTGTCAATAAAATAAACCATTCCATGAAATCCTTTCCATAAAAAATATCGTCAGATTTAAGAGTAACGTTTTGATTCAGATTTGTTTAAGTCAATTCACCGGTCAGTGGTATTATAACAAAATGGAAGTAAATGTGAATGAGAGAAAGTGTAAAGGCTATATGTAAAAGGTCAATAGCGGAACCAAAGGTTGGAAGTCAACCTCAAAAGGTTGGAAGTCAACCTCCCAACTACACCCGATAAAGAACAAAGCCTAGAGAGCTTCAGAGAAAGGGTTTTTATGACTGAGAAGCTATATACAGGGCTCTAGAGTGCGACCAATTTGAAAAATTGACTAATTTCTCAATGGTGCGACTAAAAAAAATCAAAGGTTGCACCGGTGCGACCCGTCGTTCGAGGGGAAAAAAAACTAAACTCCGTGAGTCTCCCGGTTGTTCAACAACAGGCACATATCGTGGTCTAAACCAAACAGAGATAGTGAAGAGCGTATCCCGCCCCCCCCCTTCTGATTGGCCGTGGTCCAGATATTCCTGTATGTGTGTGAACGTACGTTTGAAAATGCTTGTGATGCAGTCAGACAGAGAGAGCTGAGTCCATCAGGTAAACAGTGGATGTAGCCGTGGCTTACGAGAGAAGATGAAAAGAACGATTGACAGATTTTTCATTAAGAAAGATAAGTTAGGGCCTGATCGTGAAAATAATAACCAATGCTCTGACACGGAGCCATCAACCTCCCCTGTGACTGGCTCTAATACATTTAGAATTGAAACTATGAACTTTAGAATTTTTCTATAAAACACATAACATGCCGCGATAAATGCACTGCTCAAGTGTCCCCTCTCCCCGCTGCCTTTCAGCGGCAGGCAGCAGCAAACAGATCATCAGGCGAGGCCGAGATGAGAATTAAGTTTTACGTTGCCTACAATATTGCAAAAGAAGAACTCCCTTCACTAAATTCAAGTCCGAAATAATTCTTATGAAGAAAAATGGCTTGAACGTAAACCCGACGTACAGCAATGATGTCGCGCGCACCCAATTTATAGGAGTCATCGAAGATACATTGAAAAAAAAAACGTCTGTGCAAATTGTGAACAGTGCGTACATGGCACTACTGATCGACGGAGACACATATATCGCCACAAAGGAATGAGTCATTGTGTACAGTCGTATCTTGCGGAAAGGAAGACCGATGAATATATTATTGAAAATGTTATGGAGCCTATGTCAATAATATGCCTACCGTCTCGTTACTGCATTAACCATAATATTCTGATACTTAAAAATAAAAAAAATAAATAAATAGGCTGCATTATAAACTCTTGATCTGGGTAGTAAATGGTATTATCGTTTTTATTTGTTTAATTAGGAATAAATGCTGCTTCAAAGAAAGCATTTGCTGCTCTTGGGGACCAAAATCAGTTTAAAGTTTAAATTTCAGCTCAGTAAAGCAGTTTAAACACTTTTTCAGTAAGTTTTAGTTACCTTTCTTGTAGAATTGTGCTTCAAATAAAGAACTTTATTTTGACCAGGTTGTTAGTTAATCATTTACAAGTCAATATTGTCTATATGGACAGTGATTAAAAAAAAATAAATGAATAGATAACTGAAAAAAGTGAACTTGTGAAAATGCGGTGTTAAATGTGATGCAGTTGAAAATTTGGATGCACCTAACTTTTGTGCTGGTGCACCTACGAAAAAAATTTAGGCGCACCAGTGCAACCAGTGCAAAAAGTTAGTCTAGAGCCCTGTATATATCATTAAATGCATTTAAAACAATGATCTCCAAAGCAGTGGAGACAGGTTTTCTATGCTTCTTTATATGATTGGTTTGGTGGTTGCCAGGAGAATGATGCTTATTGAACTAGGGCTAGGCAAATAATCTAATAATGGTTCAAATGTTTCCAGATTGATTATTTCGATTCCCTTTAAAAACACTATGTCATGTGGAGTCATGTCAACCGGTCCGTTAAATAAAAATGAAGTTATCAAGGGAATCAAATGACTCTAATTAATTCACTTCCTGTTTGTGATGTATTTCTTGTTCCGTCTCAAAGATTAACCAAAAATAGGATTATACTTTTGTCAATTACAATTTGGAGGAATATTATTCCAAGTTCATCCTTTCTGTTATTTATTAATCAATGAATGATTCCTTTACTTTATTCTCATGACTCTTTAACCACTTTACTTTTTGTAACTTGATTTTTGAATCATTTACAATCTTGCATTGCTCCTGTAGGCTAAAAGAGGCTGACAACTGATTGATAGTAGAAGTTAAAGCTCCTCTGCTGTTAGTTATAGCTGAAGTTCCATTGGAGAGAGGCACCCTCTCTCATTGGGTGGACTCATCGATTCTTTTAAATCTAAGAAAGGAAACTAAAAAGGAAATTTCAGTTTCCAGGCAGCATCAGGACCACCGGCTCTCACTCGCTTTCAGTGGCATAACTGCAGCGAACCTCAATGACAGCCAATACTCTCCACTCCATCGTGCATTTTCTTTCTTTTCCATAAGCTTTAAGTTTGCTGTGAAGCTGCACCTTTGAGTTAACTTTTGCCAGTAGAAACAATCCCTGAATCTCAAATTCTTCAAGACATCCTCAAAAAAAATCACTGAACCTCTCAGGAAACACTTTCTGTTTAACAATGTAATCGAAAGGAAATCAATCACAGAATGTTTCAGTGAATATCTTCTGTCTCAGTCAGCTATATGGGTGTATTGCTCTAACCTCCTTTTGTTACTCCTCCAATGTCACATTGATTCCTGATTGATGGATTCTCAGGCTAGACATTTACTTAAAGCTTGGAACTCATATTCAGCTTGCTCTCTGCATTAGCGTGTGAATGCAAGGGCTAGCTACTTGTTAGAATAGTCTCTTTTAACAAATCCTGAACCAACATGTCTCTCTGATGTTGAATGTTTGCTGGGAGAGAGAGCACTATGCCAGAGCTCTGTTTTTGATGATAAAATAATGCATTACTATTTTTAGTTCATTGATTGGATATTTGCTCGTGGATGTGTTTCTTTCCCTCACATCTGCCTTTTCACAGGCGTAAACCAATAATGCTACATACATGAGTTACTATTAATAAACTAGTGATTCTACATACAGGAGTTATTCAAAAGAGAAACAACAAAAACATGGTTCACAAGCGTGTATTAAACCGAGGAGGATGTACCGAATGGTGCGGTAAAAAAAAACAATTATTGTGGCATCTCTAATTTGGAAAAAATAAATTAAATAAAAACTCTGATTTTGATAATATTCCCAGTATTGCACTCCATTAGGCACATGTGACCTCGCGCTGTTTTCAAATAATGTCTCACGCGTGATGCTAGACGCAGTTTGAAAACACAGACAAAGTTCTCTACGATTCTGTCTAAAAAAATCCTGACGCTGATCTATATTGAGGTGAGAATTCAACAATCACTGGATGCTACCCCAGGCAGTTGTGATGTGTGAAAAGATCTGTGACACGACAGCTAAGACAATCGTGCAGTCAGAACCCAGCTTTAGACAGGGCTGTGAGCGTGTGTTTAACTGAAGCATGTCTATGATGTTTAAGTTAAATAAAGCTGTGCTTCAAAGTGTTCTTACTTGGTTTGGGAACAAATATTCCATTACAGGATAGTAAAAATCATCCTAAATATACAATGCAGGCAGAAAATATGTTTATTTCAAAAAGTTATTTGGTTTCCAAGCCTCTGTTCATTCTATAATGCGGTGTTGGTCCCTCTAAATTAAATTTTGCAAATTTGTGAACCTGTGCAGAGCAGCTTCCTGAGGTCAGAAAGGTCACTTCCGAAGTGAACTCATACCAGGAGAGTAGTTATTTATGACGTACACATGGCCAACTGTTCACACTGTTGATTATATCCTCTGATTTACAGAGTGCTATCTCTGGGGGTCAAAAGGAGTCAATGCCCAGAATGTAAGACGCCAGTGGTTGCAAATGTGAATCCTTGATTATCCCTTAGTCCTTCTCATTATGTGGCTTTGTAGATTGATCATAAACATATTCTTACAAGGATTTCTCATCAAATATAATAATAACAGAACTTATTTAATTTTAAATCTGGAGGCTTGTTGTAAAGGTTACATCAGCTATTCCTCTTTTCATTTCCTGTGGCACATGTGGTAGAGCATTTTGCTAAGAATGCAAAGTTTGTGGGTTCAAATCCCAAGGAAGGCAGGAACCAACAAAAAATAAGTTCCTTTATTCAAATGTAAGTCGCTTTGGATAAAAGCGTCTACCAAATGTAAATGTAAACTAGCGAAACAAATACTTACATGTGACAAAAAAAAATGATGCTCCTCCTTCTCACACATACTTAGAATGACAAGCATCTGAGCCTTACAGCAGATTATAGTGAGAACAAATTGTATAGCCACAAATCTAGACAAACTGGAAAAGTTTTCCGGTGGAAAAGGGGAATTATTTTATTGAATTTTCCCTCACTGTAGAAGATAGCTGCACAGACACCAACTGTGGGGTGAGGTGGCTACAATGCAATCTTTATTCACAAAAAAAATCTCCCTTTTTTAAAAGAAAATTAAAGAAAATACTGATTCACTGGTACAATAAACTACCGTATTTTTCGGCTCATAAGACACACTTTTTCTTCCCCAAAACTGAGGGTGAAAAGTTGTTGCGTCTTATGAAGCGAATGCAAACCGCCCCGAAGTCCGGTAACGGCCGTATGAGAGGTGTAAGAGCTCCGGAGCTCCAGAGCTAAGCCGAAGCCGCGGCCATATTTGTTTACCAAGCGCTGCGCGCTGACATCATCGCCCATCTCTGCCATTGCGCGGACGTAACGAAAACAGGGGGAAAAACTACATTTCCCACAATGCCTTTGGCATCCTCATCCATACTTACATCACGAGCGAAACTACAGAGATCAGCTGCTGTGTCTCACAACGTAAGTCTCTTGCACTTAAGTGATCTCTCACGCTACAAACCCGTTTTCTCACGCTAAAATACATTTCATGTTGTGAAATTGGCACAGCTCATAGTTTGTCTGCTATGTTTTTTGAGCCTGACGATAAGATGATGATCGATAAGCATCGTCTTCAGTCTGTGAGGGTTTTATTTCCACTAAGCATTCACTTGGACAGTTTCACAATCTTGGACAGTTTGATCCTTTATTAATGGAGTTATTTCAAAAGGATTTATATTAGATCAAAAAGCATACGCTTGTTTCCAGCGCTCTCTCTCTCTCTCTCTCTCTCTCTCTCTCTCTCGCGCGCTCGCGTGAGGTAAACAAAGCGCTCTCAATGACTGAAACTCTTCTTTAATAAACTCAAACTCAAATCATCTCTCAACGGTACATCTCACACATATACATACGAGATAACAAACGTAAGTAACGTGTTCTGCAATTAGGGAGTGTTTGTTTAAAGGGGGCGACTAAAAAAGTTTGAGAACCACTGTATTATTACTAATGTGGGGGAAATCTTACTAGTAGTGACAATGTTACTAGTTATTATTAGTAATGTAGTGACAATGTTACTAGCTATTATTAGTAATGTAGTGACAATGTTACTGGCTATTATTAGTAATGTAGTGACAATGTTACTAGCTATTATTAGTAATGTAGTGACAATGTTACTGGCTATTATTAGTAATGTGGTGACAATGTTACTGGCTATTATTAGTAATGTAGTGACAATGTTACTGGCTATTATTAGTAATGTAGTGACCATGTTACTAGCTATTATTAGTAATGTAGTGACAATGTTGCACTGGAACAGTGATGGTGATAACGAATGGTGGACTTTAGAGTGATGAGTGGGGGCAAAGAAAAAACATTACAGCCTTTTTTTTGTTACTTTTACTGTTTACTGTCTGTTCATGTTACATGTTTGGTTGTTAACTTTTACACAGTTGATATAAAATATTTTACAACAGTATTTGGTTCAGAATCTTTTTTTTCCTCTTTAAAAATTGGGTGCGTCTTATGTGCCGGTGCGTCTTATGAGCCGAAAAATACGGTATATATTACTTGTAAATTAAATCAGCACAGTTTTTGTTAAATAAAAAAATAAACAACCTTGGAGGACGTGCCTGAAAGATGAAGGAAAACAAATTTAACCCACCAATATACTTTCTCTCCAATACTAGAGACTAATAGAAAGCACCCTGGAGAGAATGTCTGGATGAAAGCAATGCCAACAAAATAAGTGGGCATATAAAATCTTCTACAAGGTCATACTTGAAAAGCATTCATTTTCCACATTGACATCTCAGGGCTCTTCTATGTCTGTTTCTCTCTGATACCACCATCAATGTAGCAATTACCATTCAGTGGCTAATGGCAGGTTAAGAATTAATGCACAATGCTCTGCCATTAAGAAATTCTTGTCAGAAACACATAGCATTTGTCGGATTTTTAACTGCTGATGCCTGATCTGAGAAGCAGCTTTATGGATAGTTCTTTAAAAAAGCCATTTCTCATCCTCCAGCAAGAAAGAAACCATGCAAGAAAAGTGCTCTTTATCTCCATTCCAATCCTCAGAAATGTCGAAAACACTCTACTTCGGAATTCTTTGAGTTTATCTAAAGGGACAGTTCAGCACAGATACCAAATCCTGCAGAGACTCCATGCATCAGCTTGCAGACCAAGTGACATTTGCTAGCTAACTCTTTATGTCACTCAGCTAAACTAGCACTGACAGGACTGAACTTGCTAAAAAATTTCACCAGTCGTTTCACTTGGGTAAGTGTTTGAAATTAAAGGATCAAACCTAATAGGATTCGTGTGCTTGCCGTCAAACAGCATTTCAATCAGAGGGAGTCTTTGGAAGCATTCTTGATTCTACCCTGCTCTCATCCATGAGTCAAGGCTGGTTCACCATCTCTCAAGAAATATGGGAGCTTCTAGCACACACCAGTGACCCATCGAGTCTTATTTGGCCTCTGTTCCATGAACCCACAGTGATTCAGAGTCCACCAGCTGCATGAACAACGAGGCCAGTTATTGAGAAAAAGGCAGACAGCAAAGGTCATGCGATATTGAAAGGCTGAAGATGAAAAATGTTCCTTGAAATTTCTTTATATGAGCTTTGGTTGTGTTGTAAATAACATGACTTATAGGTCTTGGATTTACCTCCACATTTCGAGCCCATGAGCAAGTTCCCATGAGCAAAAAGAGCCATTTTTTGTTTAATCTGACCACATGACATTTTCCAATGCCTCCTTAATATCATCCACGTGGTCTTCTGCCAATGTCTGGACAGAGAAAAAAAACTGGAAAATGAACTTAATAATGCTAAAAATTAAGTGCTAGCGCTCTTCATATAATTGAGGCAGTTCAAGGCTAATTCCAAAGCTTTCCCTGGATAATTGATTCTATATGTGGTAAGATCTTACTTGGACCCGCAATCTGAGGGAGATTGCCAGCCATCTTGAATTTATTCTATTTTCTAATAGTTTTAATGCATCTCCAGTTGTGCCCCTGGTGTCCTTAGACACACTTCAGTTTCAAACTTTAGTTGTGGAGATGTGACCTAGAGTTTTGGAGAGGTACAGAGTTCAACAGTAAGGTTATTAATGGCATGTACCCAGGTTTTTTTTTTTTTTTTTGTTGAAACTTTTTTGTTTCTAATACCATGCCAAAAAAGTGAGTCCACCAATATACATTTTTCATATAAACTGCATCCACAAAATCCTTGAAAAGGCTGTAAAGACTCTATAAAACTAATAGGTGTAAGTCAATCCACAGCGTTTTTAAAACGAGCACTTAACATTGAAGTTTGCGAAAACACTAACGCCTCTGTTTGGTGATAAGGGGCATGTAATTCTGTTCATGCTGTAAGCCATGATAGCAAATTAAACACCAAAATAGTCATCACTTCGGCCACCATAACAGTTGTTGTTTGTTAACAAATGAGTGACAGAGGATGACAACATGAAACTTCACCTCCAGAAAACCCCCGTTTAACTGCTCACAAGGACCCAGGGTGCGGAGCATTTTAAGTACGATTCACCTTAGCCCGTGTTTTCAAATTGTGCAATTATGTGTGGACGGAGAGTGTAATGCACAGAAAAACACCAGTTTTCAAAAAAACAGGTACATGTAGACAGAGCCTAAATTTCCATATCATGTACCAAATAAAAGTTTACTATTATAACTTAAGCAAGTGAACATAACCTCTGTTTGAAATTGAATGTTTACCATCTGCAACATTCTTAAACCAGCCTCAAATGGGCAGTAGATGTATTTCCCTGTTGGTAATTTTGGTTGCTAATAATAAACGATAGACAACTTGAGACAATTCAATGAAAATTCTGGCATTTTCACAAAAAGAGAGAGATCAGAATGTAAGAAAATAGGGGTGTAACGATATTTCGTGGGACTATATTTTTCTAAACAAAAATGCCACGATATGCATCTTCACTAGGTGGCAATAAGTTAAATCTCACTAGAGCTGCCAAATGCCATGTGTACATTCACAAAAGTTACAAAAGAGTTACAAAAATAGCTACAAATTATAGTTAATGTAGAACTGAATATTAACAATATGGGTTGAAATCTGTCTGACAGATCAAGTCTGACGTTTTGCAGCACTTTGATTTTCAGCTCTCGCCTACCGGGGTCCCCGCGTCAGCCACTTGAGGGAGAAAAGCTCTGGCTTTCTTTCACCACTGTACCAAAGCAACTGCTGTATGCTCAACAATGCAGAACTTGCTGTAACTCGTATCTGGTCACTGACCATCGATGTGGTTAAAAAAAGCTTGATTGATAGCTTGAAAAACACATATATCATGGCAAACACACAGCCATCATGTGGCATTGAGCCCAGAGGTGATAAAACTTCAAACGTCAAACTTGATTTCATGAGTAGCGCTGACGTGCTGAAGAATCAGTAAATGTTAAACCTCTCGTGCTACGCTTTCTCTCATAATGTGTGTGCGTGTATGTGTGTGTAGCTAAAAACTATTTCTTTAGTTTTAGTTTATTGAACAGTTTTTGCTTTAGTAGATTTTGCAGTTAAGAATATGAGTCGTAGGTGCCAGCTTTTAATGTAAAAAAAAATACTTATTTTAGATATTTAGTGCAGTTTTACTGCAGTACTAACAGACGTAATTCTAATTTAATTTGTCTGAAATTAAACATTATAATTGTTTTAGAAATAAAATATTCTTATCGAATCAAGAGGTTGGTGTATTGTTCCACGCCCAGAAGAAAGTTAACATTTTTTTCAGCCAGGTGCTCTACAGTAATGTCTTTTATGCAAAGAATCGCTAAAAATAGGGAATAATCTTATCTATAACAAAAGGAATGTACCAAATGCCACTGTAAGTCTGTACTTCATTTGCAGAAGTGTCTAGTTTGCTTATCTTGTTTCTGACATTCAAATATGAATTTCAAAATATATATATTACTTTCATATTAAAAACCGAGGCATATGTTTATCCAATTGTACGCGGGATATTAGCACAACACAACAACTGAATAGAGATATAGATTTGCAGGATTACAAAATACCCCAGTATAGAGAAACTTCAGTGACAATCAGCAGCATTGTTTGGGTTCCTGATTGCAAGCGGTCGATACTTTCACCTTATGAGCTTCAGCAAGTTCCGTCTTTGAAGAGCATTGATTTAACAGCAGGGTGTTTAATCCATTGTCCATCCTGTCAACCAACCGCTGTGTGAATCAAGAAAAGCTTCTCAAATATTTCTCATCTACTTCATGCAGTATTCTCCCCTTTGTTCTTGAAGGACATCGAACAAAACGAACATCTTCATTAAAAATTGTTTCACTGTAGTAGAAGTAGTTTGGCTTATTTAGACTCAATCATCCATGAATACAGTGCAACTGGAATGGATTCACAGCATTACTTGTTTTCACTTTATTAAATTACAGACTCTGTTTTTGCATTTTTGCATATATTTAAAAAAAAAATTTAAAAAAGTGAAATGTGGATAATTCAGTCTGAGGTCAGACTTTTGAGGAAAAACTCTGAATATGATTCTCAAAGCTTGGCACATTTTTGGGGCAGTTTCATTTGTCTTTGCAATACCTTTCAAGCCATTTCAATTTTGCGCCATGACTGGAAAAAAACTTACATCCAATTGTCTGGAAGTCACTCTTTTGTCATTTTGGTTTCATTTTTAGGGTCATTGTCTCACTCAAACAGAAACTTTTTTCAGGACTAAGGTCAAGAGACGTCCTTCTCTCAATACTGACTAGTCCCTACAGTTCCCTACAGTTCAAATGTAAAATGGCCAGGTGATGAGCAGAGCCTGGTTTCCTCCAAAAGGACGCCTGGTAGTTCAATATTTGTCTTAGGCCATATAGTTCTTCTTTCTCATAGACAGTCCAGGTGGTTTACCATGTACAATATACCAAGGAGAACGATAATATTTATAGTGCTAAACTCTTAAACGATGACAACTGTACTACTCCACCTTCATGAAAAAGCAAAATGAACGATCAACAAACCTCTGCTTACAATAACATCTAAATCTAAAAGGGCTGCTGGACAATAAACTGCTGTGGAAACCATGGGCAATGAACAAATTACACAAATGAACAATGAACAAATTAGACTATAGCTACGTAATGCATTGTGTCATGTATATATCAGAAACACTTCTGTTGGAACTTATTGATCGGGTGTTTTAACGAAAACATTAACCAACGATTTTTGAATGTTTATAATATATGTTTACAATTTGAAGGGGGGTATGCGCGACATCATGGTACCTCAAAGTTTACCCGCATAAAACCTGAAAATGGGGAAAGCTGTAGCGTGATTGTTCAAATTGATTTAAGAGACACTACAGGTCCTTCTCAAAAAATTTTCATATTGTGATAAAGTTCATTATTTTCTGTATTGTACATAAACATTAGACTGTAATATATTTCAGATTCATTTGCACACAACTGAAGTAGTTCAAGCCTTTTATTGTTTTAATATTGATGATTTTGGCATACAGCTCATGAAAACTGAACACCTCAAAAATAAAAAAAATGTATAAAAAAATTTGCGTATTTCATAATATCCCACAGATTCTCTATAGGGGTCTACCTTATTATGAAAATCTCCATAAAGTTTTTCAGCAGATGGAAGCATGAAGTGCTCCGAAATCTCCTGATAGCTAGCTGCATTGACCCTCCCCTTGATAAAACAGAGTGGACCAACATCAGCAGCTGGACTTTTCCCTCTTCCCAGTCTTCCTCCAGACTCTGGCACCTTGATTTCCGAATAACATGAAAAATTTGAGCAACAGTCCAGTGCTGCTTCTCTGTGGCCCAGGTCAGGTGCTTCTGCCGCTGTTTCTGCTTCAAAAGTGGCTTGACCTGTAGCCCATTTCCTGCACACGCCTGTACACGGTGGCTCTGGATGTTTCTACTCCAGACTCAGTCCACTGCTTCTGCTGGTCCTCAAATGTCTGGAATCAGTCCTTCTCCACAATCGTCCTCAGGGTCCGGTCACCTCTACTTGTTGTGCAGCAATTTCTGCCACACTTTTTCCTTCCCACTGACTTCCCACTGAGGTGCCTTGATACGGCACTCTGGGAACAGCCGATTCGTTCAGAAATTTCTTTCTGTGTCTTACCCTCTTGCTTGAGGGTGTCAGTAATGGCCTTCTGAACAGCAGTCTTACCCATGATTGCGATTTTGAGTAATGAACCAGGCTGGGAGTTTTTAAAAAGCCTCAGGAATCTTTTGCAGGTTAGAGTTAATTAGTTGATTCAGATGATTAGGTTAAGAGCTCATTTCTAGAACCTTTTCATGATGTGCTAATTTAATCAATATTAAAACAATAAAAGGCTTAAATTACTTCAGTTGTATGTAATGAATCTAAAATATATGAAAGTATAATGTTAATCAGTACATTACAGAAAATAATGAACTTAATTACAATATGCTAATTTTTTTAGAAGGACCTGTATTCTACAGACTGATAAAAATTCAATGAAAGGAGATGCAAATGGATTGCAGCAATTCAATGAAATAACCTGAAACTGGATTTGTGGTTTCATGTCTGGTAGGTCTGACATTTGATTAAACACCATATTTGCCAATCGTGAAATAAATGTTAGGCACCTTTATGTTATGCACAATAAAAAGAAATAAAATAAAATCCTTAGTAAAACCCAAGCTTGATTTTAAGTTTTTAAATTTTTTTCAATATTTCAATATTTTTTCAATATTTACATTGAAATGTTATTTGTCATATTCTTGTGAGAATTTAGCACATTTAGAAACCTTTTTGACGCTAATAATACAAGCCAGTAACCTGCACAAACCTGGGACCCTGAAAGAGTGACATCCTTTTGTCAGGATGTCATCAACATTGTAATGTCCCAGATAAACTATGAGCAGGCCTCAAGACTATACGCTTTTAAGTAGAGTCCAAGTCTTTTTAACTTAAGGATGTACTCATCAAATGTTTATTTTAACAATTGTGGTAATGCAGGAATTTGATCAATTTTCTTGCAATTCTCAGTGAAGGGGGTGTAGTCGGGAAAGTCAAGTCAATTGATAGCCCCTATTAAAGAGGATGGACTGTTGCTTTATAGATGTAAAGCGCATGCTAACATTAGCTTCCCTCCAATCAACTGAAGAAAATGTTTTAGGGGTATAATTTGCATATTTTACAAAATCTCACATATTTATCTCACATATCCCTGGCATATTTTGCTGATCTGGAAATTCTGGGCTAGATCTATTTTCAAAAGCTCAAAATGTTTCCACTCCACTGAAGGTGGATAAGGTTGCTAGGATTCACTATGGATCAAGAATCCCTTTATGCCCCTTTATGTACTCCATGTTTAGTTTTTGGATCTCATTGGCGCTCTACTATCCTTGAGAACCTGTTTATGTGACATGCCACAGGTTTGCATAAGTATACTCCTCACCCTCCAAGTTCCTGGCCAGTTTATTTTCCTGATTATATTAAGCAAAGGTTATGGGATGGCAGAAAGACCTGATCATATACCTTGAAAAAAGACCATGTCATCAGAAATATTTTAATTTTACCTCAGGTTAAAAATATTCAGTTTTTTAGCTCAGCCATAGAGTAAAGGATAATTTCCTTCTAGTAGATATTTAAATATAACAATATGAGTCCTAGAACATAAACATGTGAAAGAAACAAACAGAATATAATTAAATCCATTATTGGAAAATAAATCCCTTTAAACGCAAATGTAAACATGTTTGAACCTCACCTTTGCAGGAATCTGAATGTCATCTCCACTTGCAGTGAGGAAGGTCACTGTAGAAAAAACAGAAACCACTGGTCACAAACGTCAAAACATCCAGTCATTAAACAAGCTGCCACACTGTGAATAATAGGAAGTGACTGAAAACCCCATGACGTTCAAAATTAATTGTAATATGCTGCATCTTTAAAAGACACTCTCCGCTATGTTTACAGATATTTTCCAACTCCAACAGAGTTATTAATTTATGTTCTACCATGTCTGCAGGTATTCAGCCAATTAGCACATGTTTAGCACAGATCATCGAATCTTATTAGACCAGAAACATTTCTATTCAACCCTATTATTTGTGTGCATCATGTATGCCTCATTTAATCCCAGAAAAATGCAACGATGATGAAGTCAGGGCTTCATCAAGTTTACTGATGCTGGTTTGAGGGCAACACTAAGTATTTATTTAATTTAGATTTCTCTTTTTTTCACTCACTTTGCATTTAGTAAATTGTACCATTTTTTCTGAAAGCATTCTTAAATTACAGTATTTTTTCACATCTGCCTACATTTTGCACAAACCAGTAAAACTCAGCTCATTAATTCTACTAGACTCCTTTAAAAAATGGGGTGCTCTAGTAGTTTATATGATGCAGTTAAAGCCAGATGATTCAAGTAGAAATTCAAGTATTTTAAGCAAGTTTTTTAATTTTTTTCATTAGTGAAGAAGAAACTTCTCTCAAATTACATTTCCATTGATCCTAAACAGAAAGTAGCTTTGTGGGAACCTAAAAATCAATAAATCAAGCTTCAAGTGGCAGTTGAAGAGTTGACTGTTAGCCCCTGTGAAATTAATGGAAGTGAGCTCCGGTGTCTAAGAATAGAACAGCGTCTGTCCTTGAATCAGTCTGTAATTGCCCATTTTATTTATCTGCTCCTCGGGTGACTATCAGAGAAAAGCCACACACAAGTTCCAAATTTACTCAGTCTAAACATATAGAAATAGTTTCCGTTTTCAGCATTTTAAAATCTCATATCCAGCCAGTAAAATGAGACTTTATATCTTTGGGCAAATATTTGTTTATACTATATTGCCTTCTTTACCCGCAGCCATGTACACTTGAAATTTAATTATTTATAGAATCCAGATCTGCAGATGTTTTAAAAAGCTGTGAGAAGCCTAAAGAAAAAACTGGAGCATACTAAATTAGGTTTCACATGCATACATAAATAATGGAGACACGCAATTATTAGAAGGGTCTTCTACTTAAGCGCTAAGACAGAATAAAATGACTTGATGCTTAATTAGACAGAAACATCTAAAACTTGAAAAATGAAAACAGTCAAGGAGAGCTATAGAAAAAGAGATTATTAACAATCAAGCAAATTTAAGAAAAGGTCACATGTAAATGAAGAAAGATCATTTGAGCTCATCAGACCCCAACATCACATGTGGGTTGAAGAAATGAAGCAATTCAATAAACTTATGAACAGAAATAAAATACAATACAACTTTGCTTATAACAAATTACAAATACTGTCCTTAAGTAGACCTTTTGAGCATTGATATTCAATTCACAGTGGAGTGTCTATTGATAAAGGTCTTTGAACATACACTGTTGCTGTTTTACTGTCCTGCTGGAAACAAGAAGAATTTTTCTTTTTCTTTAAGTCAGAGACTGAAATCACTACTTCTTCATTACCTAAGATGTTTTTAAAGCATCAGACCGCATCTACACTCCCCATCTCTGCTTACAACCAAGTAGGGAATGCATTATCCAAACTTTGAATCTGAAAGTAATCCAACAACTCTTGAGAAAACCGAATGATGCATCAGTATAATAAAGACAATTTTTTTAGTACATTTTCTTTGTAAGAATCTAAAAATAACAAAACAAGACTGTCTGGTTAATTAAAAAACATTCAAACATATGCAATATCTGTATTTTGAAAAGTATTTTAAACACACCCATTTCCCTAAAATTGTGTTCTACCCGTGACCCTGAAAGGGAATAAGCCGGTTGGAAAATGAATGAATGGATGGATGTGTTGCTCTACAAAGATGTAGCCAAGTTCCAAAAAAGAAATTGTTCACCTTATTGATGTGAATTCATTTCATTGTTTTATGAAAATATTTATTAGAAAATATAATCTGATTCGCAGCTAAATCAAAGGAATCTGAGTGGAAAGTCTTCCATAGGTTTAAAAAAGTTGACGCCATCTCCTCATAGTGGCTGACAATTGCACTACTGGCTGAGTGAAACACGAGAAGTTCTACCCTCCTCTAACTTATTTACACAAAGGATTGATTGGATATTTGCTCACAGAGATGGGTTTTTTGTTTTTTGTTCCCCGACATCTGCCTCTTCACATGCGTTAACTAAAAGTTATACATACAGAAGTTATTCAAATGAGAAACTGACTATTGTGGCATCGCTAGTTCCGACACAGAAAAAAAAGACCACATTTGAAAATGGTAGGGCTGTGAGCTTCCATAGAATGTGCGAGGCTCACCTTCCACACCTCACATTTGCCATTTATTAAGATATACAGCGACCGGCAGCAGCAGTTTTAACAGTGACTCAACATCTTCACACACAGCTCTAGAAAGGGGCCTGTGTCTGACAAAATAAAAAATCTGAATTGCCTCCCTTCAGTATGCAGTCTAAATGTAGCCGATTTCCATTATTATCATTATTATGATCATTAAATAAAATAATTAAGAAAAAAGCTAAATCAGAAAGGGCTAAAGCATCTTCCCATTGTTTGTGGACAGACCAGGGATAAGACAACAAGTCTGTTGTTTCTCTTCGAAGATTCCCACAGAAGCACTAACCTTGCATCAGGTTGTTTGTGGCTGAAAATGTATAGCGCTATAAACACCATCACAAAGATAGACGCTCTAGTGTGCTCTGGATTTATAGCAAGATACAGATCACAGTTTCACCTCAGATGTAATATTTAGTATTAATGATCTGACAAGATTGTAAAAGAAAAGCAATAATGGAGGTTATCTCCTCGAGTGTGCCCTTATGACGATTGTAAACAAGAAAAATGTAAGAGCATTCTCTCAGTTCCATTCAAGCCGCATGCTAAAGTTAAAAAAAAGCATTTCAGAAGTTCCATCTCGGATTTTCGATAAAGAAATTATACATTTTCTTCAGCTATACGCTCACATGATCACAGTCGGTCTGGGTGGTGTGAATAAGTAGCTCTTGCTACAGAAAAGCCTTGGCTTTCTTTAGGAATGCATCCAAGTTATCTTGCTTTTCCCCCAACATCTGCCGCAAACTTTGCATCTCTTCATGCTGGTCCCCTGAGGTTAACACACACAAAATGGCCATTTACCAGCTCTGCCAGCTCCACTTGCTCACTCCTGAGACTAAATCACAGCACAGCAGCCTTCAGAATGACAATGCTGGGCTTGAGACCCCTGCTGTATTCATGATGCAAACACTGAATAAACATTAGCTTTCATTTAAATCAGTTAATAATTTCTTAAAGATGGATCCATCAAACTGAGGCCTCACTTGTTGTTGCAATACTTTGAAATAATTTAAAATATGACAAGATAAACCAGTTCTTTCGGTTAAAAACAGTTAGTAAAAAGTCTTTCAAAGAAACAAATCATGGGAGAGAAGGGTCTAGGTAAGAGCACTTTCTATGCTCAATTAGTACTGATGAGTATGTAGGCCTGCGATGGACTGGCGACCTGTCCAGGATGTATCCCCGCATCTCACCCATTGTGCGCTGGAGATAAGCACCGGCAGACCCCCGTGACCCCGAAAGGGAATAAGCGGGTTAGAAAATAAATGAATCAGTATTTTGGTAGCTGACACCAAATGCAACAAGATCAGCAAATACCAGCAAGAAGGACAAAGAAGGCAACAAAGGAATAAAGCATGAACAAAGAATAAATGGTACCAATGGAGAAACTCTGTACACTACTTTGGTTGCATTTACAATTTACAGTTAGGCATTTGGCAGATGCTTTTATCCAAAGCAACTTAATTTTTTAATGAATGAACACATTTTTTGTCAGTTCTTGCTTTCCCTGGGATTCAAACCCAAGACCTTTGCATTGTAAGCGCAGTGCTCTACCAACTAAGCCACAGGAAGGCATTTAAATGTTCTAAAAAACAGCCATCAGACCTTAGGGTTGAATTTAAATGTGTATTTGATACAGTAACTTTGTTAAAACGCTATTAACCAAAACTAAAAAGTAAAGTAAATACAGGGCTCTAGACTAACTTTTTGCACTGGTTGCACTGGTGCGCCTAAATTTTTTTCTTAGGTGCACCAGCACAAAGTTAGGTGCACCCAAATTTTCAACCGCATCACATTTAACACCCCATTTTCACAAGTTCACTTTTTTTAGTTATCTATTTATTTATTTTTTTAAATCACTGTCCATATAGACAATATTGACTTGTAAATGATTAACTAACAACCTGGTCAAAATAAAGTTCTTTATTTGAAGCACAATTCTACAAGAAAGGTAACTAAAACTTACTGAAAAAGTGTTTAAAGTGCTTTACTGAGCTGAAATTTAAACTTTAAACTGATTTTAAAACAAATAAAAACGATAATACCATTTACTACCCAGATCAAGAGTTTATAATGCAGCCTATTTATTTATTTTTTCATTTTTAAGTATCAGAATATTATGGTTAATGCAGTAACGAGACGGTAGGCATATTATTGACATAGGCTCCATAACATGACATGGCTTACCTTGGGCATGAGCATGCTCGACCTCACTGTGTTCAATAATATATTCATCGGTCTTCCTTTCCACAAGATACGACTGTACACAATGACGAATTCCTTTGTGGCGATATATGTGTCTCCGTCGATCAGGAATTCCATGTACGCACTGTTCACAATTTGCACAGACGCTTTTTTTTTTTCAATGTATCTGCGATGACTCCTATAAATTGGGTGCGCGCGACATCATTGCTGTACGTCGGGTTAACGTTCAAGCCATTTTTCTTCATAAGAATTATTTCGGACTTGAATTTAGTGAAGGGGAGTTCTTCTTTTGCAATATTGTAGGCAACGTAAAACTTAATTCTCATCTCGGCCTCGTCTGATGATCTGTTTGCTGCTGCCTGCCGCTGTAAGGCAGCGGGGAGAGGGGACACTTGAGCGGTGCATTTATCGCGGCATGTTATGTGTTTTATAGAAAATTCTGAAGTTTATAGTTTCAATTCTAAATGTATTAGAGCCAGTCACAGGGGAGGTTGATGGCTCCGTGTCAGAGCATTGGTTATAATTTTCACGATCAGGCCCTAACCTATCTTTCTTAATGAAAAATCTGTCAATCGTTCTTTTAATCTTCTCTCGTAATCCATGGCTACATTCACTGTTTACCTGATGGACTCACCTCTCTCTGTCTGACTGCATCACATGCATTTTCAAACAGACGTTCACACACATACAGGAATATCTGGACCACGGCCAATCAGGGGGGTGGGTGGGACGGGATACGCTCTTCACTATCTCTGATTGGTTTAGACCACGATGTGTGTCTGTTGTTGAACAACAAGGAGACTCACGGAGTTTCGTTTTTTCCCCTCGAACGACGGGTCGCACCGGTGCAACCTTTGATTTTTTTTAGTCGCACCATTGAGAAATTAGGTCGCATATGCGACCAAATTGGTCGCACTCTAGAGCCCTGAAATATATTTAGCGAATATTTAGGGTGCCTCCATAATGTCCTGAATCCCTGGCAAACCTCGTCTCTGACTCTTCTGTATTTCTTCTATAACCCTTCATGGTCATGCGTTCAAGACTCCAACAAAGGACGGCCCACAGATAACATGGCCTACAGATAATATTTGTAATTTATCCAAACTGCTCTGATGTAAAATTAAAAAGAAATACAAAGAAAACCTGTCCATGGCACCCTTAATACAAATAATTAGCCACTGATAGCCCACTAACACAATGTTTGACTTAAAACATGTTGACAAATTTTAACTAAAAGTACTACTTTGTTACTTAAAAAGCACCAAAGATGATTATACATTGTGGCCCTGCAGAGTTTAGGTTCAACCTCAAAATGGTAAAGTTGTAGCCTGTTTAAAGAGACATGAGCTTCGATAGTTTCAAGTCCATCTGCCAGAGATCATTAAAAAAAAAAAAATACAATAAAATTGGCATGTACTGCTGGACAGAATAGGTTGTGGTGTGGTTTGGCTTTTGGTATCAAAGATAAATGCCTAATAACAGCCAAACACATACCTTCACTGAAGTAGGACTGTAACCCCATCGCAAAACTGCGTTGATTTGCAATTACCAATTGACACCACATTGAAAGTGCGAGCACTCACTCACTTTGGTGTGGTTATGCTGTGGAAGTCAGACGTATTGTTCTGGGAAGCATGCTGCTTTATTCCCTGATGGTATTTTCAATAGACTGGTAAGTCTGCTCGACATTTTCTCTACATCATGTTGCACGTCTGCACTAATTACTAGTGTAAATGAATAAGGTTTTATAATTAATGGCAGTGAACAAGAACTCATTTGTGATTTCTACACACTCTGCAACTTGATTATAAACCTGCAACTGTTAATCAAATGAAGTAACAGTCAGCAATTCACAAGAGTGACGAAAACTAAATAAGTTATTACACCCTTCCATAAATCATACTGATCCTCCACAAACAGGCACTCAGAGGTGGCCTCGAAGATGCTCTGAGAAAACAATTTTAATGACATGCATTAGTTAGAAGAGACTTGCAATCTGCTGCCACTTGACTGGTGTTCTTGCCATTAAATGATAAAAAGTGTTATGGACTGCTTCTGCATTCGGTCATTGAGCATTAATCCCTTTTGGTTTCAGCAAAGGTCCTGCTGTGATGAAGATTAAAACCAGAGCAGCAGGAAACTATACAAAATCCACCACAAAACACAATTAAATCCAATCACAGAAATCCTCAGTTCAGAAATTTCCTTCAAAATTGAAGAGTGGTTGCTTTTAAACACATTGCAAGTTTCAGTCCTATGACACTAATATGACCTGAAAGGAATTTGACATATACTTTGAATAAAAGTACCTCTCCTTGTCTCTCACATCACTTCACAATTTCAGTTTGAAAGTGGGTGGCTACACAAGGAAAAGGTCTTTCTGATGGCCTGTCAGCATATGGAAGAAAAAGCCTTTAGAGAAGCAGCTGTCAAAGAGTCTTGGCTGAGACTGACAGGACTGATAATCACATCAAGAGCTTGTTCTTCCTTATTTCTGATGGGGCTTCTGTTCTCCAAATAGACCAGCACTGATTTGTTAATAAAGTAAAAAAAACGAAAAAGCTCTATGAAAAGAAAAAAAAAACAAAGTACAATGAAAATGTAATATATAGTATATATAATACAGCAGTAAGTACACCTTACAGCGCAATGATTGGAATTATTCAAAAAGTAGCTCTTTAAATTCTAAAAGCAGTGAATGGTCAGTGAATGTGGCCTTGTTATGAAGAGTTAACAATTCAGGGAGTAAGTGAGTAAGCTCATCGTAAGAGAGCTGAAAATAGGAATCAAAGGAACCCATGAGCCTTATAATCGGGTTAAACCATTGGTGAATTGAATTTATGCATTAGTGAAAATTATTCTGTATTCTGCTTCATCGTACAGTCACATTATTATTCTTTAGTTTTAGTTTCAGAACAATTCAGTTTCATTTCAGTAAATCGCTTAACCTATGGAGGATAGAGAAGACGAGATAACATACTTGCTGCCAATGTTAGAATGTGTATTATTCATTAACAGCAAAACATAAAGGATGCACTTTAAAATGTCTTTGTTACAATTACAATCACAGCAAATTTGTTTTACCTTTCAGTGTATGGAGAACATCTGTCAATGTCTGTTGATTTCATAGTGACTTTAAAGAAGAGTAAAAAATCTAATCGAAAAGGAGGATATAATATAACAGGAGAAATAACGTACTGGCTCAAAATAGATGGTGCTGGATCACCCGAAATTCAGTCTTTTGTGTCTGAGAGCAGCAGGCCATACACACAGCTGAACTCTGCAGGTGTGGGTATGACTAAAACTGGGTCGCTACTTCATGCTCTTAATAACTGCCAACTTTTATTCAAGACCTGTGTTAAAAATTTAAATCATTTTAAAGAAAACAATAGTTCATAATGTCTTGCTCTATGACCAATTTTCAGTCTGTTTATAACACTGTTAACATATCTTAGCATTGACTGAAAAAGGTTTTAGAATTTTCAATGCTTCAGATCCTTTTATTGTTCTTTTATAACAAGGACTTTTGCATTTCACAACACTTCAAATGCTAAAATTGCAGCAATTTTAAAGTGAAAAAAAGTTTGTTAAAGTTGTTTTGGTTGTACTATCTCACTGTAAACTAGCATTTGTTTCCATAATGTTTCCCTAATTTCCATTAAAACAAATCAGATATATTTAAAATCATTATTATATTCTGACCTGATTAATGTGAATTCTAATTCTAAACTTGCCTGCAGGGTAACTCATAACTTTCAACTTCTTTTAGTCTGTTTCGCGGCTTTTATCAATGATGATAGGACAGCAAACTGATTTTTATTTAAAAGTCACAAGAACACTTTGATATCAGAAAAAACTACTACAAAAAAAAAACTAAAAAACATATATGCAATCTATAGTTTTTCTAAAACCCATTACATAAAAGGAAATCTCTGTACATTACAGCTGCATCAGAGTATCCAAAAAGTCATGTGTTACTCGGGACTTTAAAGTTGCAGATTTTTTTCTCAGTTACGGCGGCCAACGCACTCTCAAGAAAACATTCCCCTAAAGAAGACTCTTCCAAATGCTAAAACATTCTACCTGTATCCATTGTAACGGCACCCAACCAAAGGAATAAATGGGAAATCATCAATAGCAACACCTTGCCCAAAGAAAATCCTTCGTACTTCCCTGAAGGGAATTTTTCCCCTCCCAGATTTTTTGAAGGATTAATCCAATATAACCATGCTTCCCCAGGTTCTGGTCATCCAGAAAACAACAGAACACTTCACTTAACAAGAGAGAAATGTTGGTGACCTTACAGAGTCAAAGATGTGGAAAATGCTGTAACAAAGTGCCATGTGTGTGCCATCTCCAAAACACCATAAAACCTACCGTTGGGTAAGCTCATGCCTCTTAATTTAGCTGACTGACCCTGGTCCCATATTAGCATTCATTTCGTAACTAATCTACACAGTAAAATCCTAAGAGTTAAATTAACTCTACTCAGAGTGTATTTGGTCCCACTCTATATAGAGTTAAACCAACTCTGAAGGAGAACTTTTTAAATAAGTCTATTTGAACTAAACAGTCTATTTGTGTCTGTTTTTACTCTTTCTGGAGTGGACTTGGTCCCTCTCTGAATAGTTAATATGCAGATTTGGAAAAACATGAAGAAAATAGATTATTACATTACTCTTTCTCAGAGTCGGTTTAACTCTATTTAGAGTGGGACCAAATATACTCAGAGTAGAGTTAATTTAACTCTTAGTATTTTACTGTGTACCTCTGTCAAAAGCCATGAACTGAATCCTAGTGGCCATCGATAATTTTTTAATGACCTGCAACTGCTATAAAACAATAGCACTCCCGACAGAATCAGGCCCTTTCTTTATCAGGTTTGGAAAGTCTTCTTTACAAAAAACTCTGCACATATCTCACTATTTTGTCTGGATTTCACCCACAAACCAATTGCATTACAGAGAGAAGCATTCAAGATTATATTCTCACAGAAATCAGGAAACAATGAACGCCTTTCCCAGGGACAGAACTCTACCAAACTCACACCATTTCAATGTATTCTCGGCTACCAACCTCCACTTTATCTATGGACCACATTAACCATGTCACCTATCTGATAAAATGTAGGACCCAGTATCTTTCAAAATCCATCCCACTTTTCATGTTTCACCACTAGAACCCTGTCACGACAAAGCCCTGTTTGATCCAGAGGAAACGAGGAATCCTGAGGGGCTCCCAGAACATTCCTCTGTTTAGAAACAAATATACAAAGTCAAGGAGATTTTAGACTCATGTAACAACAAACTTGAATACCTCGTAGAAGGGGAAAGTTATGGAGAAGAAGAATGTTCTTGGGTCTTCAAAATTTACACAAGACCGACCCCAACAAACCTACCCTGCACTTCCTCTCTGTGGTAGACACTGGCACGAGGTTGCACCTTTTTTTAGAGGAGGGGGAGTAGTGTCACTTTCCCTGTTATGTGGATGTCACATGTGTCTCATGTTAATTGTTCCCGCCTGCTGTATCCTGTGTTACCCTGTTTCCCCAGTGTACTTAAGCGCTTTGTTTCCACATGTATCCCGTCGGTTATTGATGTTTATTCCCTCGTGAGTCCCTTTATTGATTGTTGGTATTTGCCATTAAAATCTGGAGTGGCAAGTGGAGTATTGGTGGTCGTCCTAGACCAAGAAGGTTGGCGGTTCGATAGCCGCCATGTCCATTCTGTGGTCTTGAGCAAGCCATTACTCCCGCATTGCCCTGTGTGGATGTGTGTGACTGGTGGGGTGTGTTTGGCAATGGGCAGGAAGCCATATAGGTGAAATGGGATATTATCACCACCAGTGTGTGAATGTGAAGTGAATAAATAATGCTCTAAAAAATGTAAAGCGTCTTTGAGTTTTTGGGAAAGCGCTGCATAAATTGAAGGCATTATTCTTAATAAATTTTTAAAATGTGCTCTTAAAGATTCTAGCCGAGCATCAATGAGCTTCCTCTCACTTCCGTGAAGCATATGTAACAATATCAGAATTGCACAATGAAATCACTCACTTTATTTTGCATCAAATTTGGACACTTAAAGCACTGTGTAATTTTTGAAAACAGTTGCATTTTTCCCAGTGCTTGCAACAAACCCAGGCAAAAGTTGTTGTGCACTGTTTCGCATTTACTATACGAATTGATGCCAATCTGGTGTGGCTAGTGGATTTTCTTGCATAGTTTATATTTAACAAAGACTGCAGAGATTCATCCTGCTGCACCTCAGCCTATTCAATGACTTAACAAAAGAGACAACCAAATTATGGAAGCTCATGTCACTTTTGGAGGCAATGGTTCTCACACTATGGATTTCTCCTTTAATGACAGCTCTATTATTTTTTTCCGGGACAATATCTATCAAATTAACAAAGTAAAGCCAGTCTAGGAGAGCTCTTTCTCGGTTTTCAAGACCCAAATACTGTGGTTATGCACATCCAGGAAAGTAACGTGTTGGTTCGGTCATTCATTAACGTGTAATAACGAGTTAGCGACAGCATACAAGGAAAAACTTTGGTGCATGAAGCTAAAAAAACACAGTCCATGCAATTAAAACAAGCAAATGAATTTTAGATGACTCAATTGTTCATGCTGAAAACAGCGACTGAAGCAAACGAGTCCAAGAAAACTTGGGTATTTGAGTTTAAGCAAGACTTACCAGTCGAGCATAGCAAGAAATGTTGAGCAACGCTGTATCCGTATGGAGAGTTTAAATGAAGCATTGTGAGAAGGAATGATGGTAACAGACGCTGGCAGTTCGCTGGATTGTACAGTAACGGAGTGCTTGCAGCGAGTCTGTCTCCAACACCGAGTGAAACGAGCGCCTATCATTACACAGCTTTGTTGTGCGAGAGCATTTCCTGTTGAGCGCGCGTCTCGGCTGCGGCCTCTAGTGGTCACGTCGATTACTACTACAATTCCTGTCTCTCACTTGTGTCATAAAATGTGACTAGTTACAAACATGAAATAAAAAAAGTCTGAAATAAAATTAAAACGTCTGAAAAAAAGTCACCTTAACATATATATATCAATATTACTTGACCACTTTTTAACTGATTGTAAAAGCATTACAGCAAAACATTTATATCAACTTCGTAACGACAAAAAAATAAACAAAGAGGTAAAAACCCCTTTACTAGGGTATGATAACACAAAAATCGATTTTAGAAAAATACCATGTACAGTTTGTGCAAAGTTTTGAGGCTGGGGTAAAAATGCTGTCAACTTTATAATTTACATGTTAATAATCTGTTTCCACCAATAACAAAAATGTTTGAAAAGTTGTTATAACTTTTCAACCCGAAACATACAAGATGATGTGGGAAAAAAGGGCTCAATGGGGGCCATGCCATAAAATTGACAACTTTAGGGCAACTCATACAGTACATCTCATGGATATATCAGCATTGAAACTTTAATCCAAATTCTTTTTAATCCAAATTCAAGACAAAGTCTTTGCAGAAATGTGGTCACAAACATTAAAGGAACTCCCCGATGCTTCACTTTTGCCTGCAGACATTCATTGTTATACTGCTCTACTGCTGTAAAAGATAAAACTTGGAAAGCTTCTTGGAAGAGCACTCATGATGTTTATAAACCATGTAAACATGCCAAAACAGGGCGATGTCCGAAGGTAATTTAACGCTGAGTTAAACAGTTATTTTCAAATATATTGTACAATAAAGATATCGAACATTTAATTTATGATTAGCAAGTGTGGTGTGTCAGCTCCTGGATTACAGTTATTTCTTCAAATTGGAGCAATACTTTTGCTTCTTCTTTATTATGTTTTAGCTGTTGAATGTTCAACATTCATGAGTGTCAAACTCAGATTCAGTGTTGGGGCATCAATAACAATTTTGCCACTCGCTCCTGGTCTTCCAGATCCCATGACATCATGGGCCCTACATTTATGTACAGTACATTACTACTAGACATCCCTTTAAATGTCTAGACATATGTATCAAATTTTATTACATATGAATGTCTTAAAATGACTTTTGACCTGATCTGTCACCCTTTGATTTTTAACTTTTTCTGAGAACCACTAGCAGTGGCATATCTAAAGAAAGTGCTGGTGAATTTTTCACATTCACATTGACACTAACACATTCAGGTCCTCAAAAATCCTTTAAAAAGAATCGAATGCAATTAACAGTCAAGTGTGATTGGCTGATGTGGTTGGGTTTAGCATCTGTGTATGTACATAATTTTTAACACAGAAAGTTAAATGGAGGAAACAAGCTCCTATATTAAATTGTGTGTAAACTATATGTATATACAAGACACCAATCCAATCGTTTGTTTGTGCTCACAGAAATGATGTTGTCATGCATTCCTCATTCTTTGCTAATTAAGAATGGAAATTTAGAATCTTTACCTGATGCCGCCAAGATTGCTGGCTTGAATTGCCTGAAGCTAATGAACGACAGCACTGCAGGTATCTTCTGCATTAACAGAACAACAAAGACTGTGCCAATTACAAAGCTGCAAATATACATTATCATTCCAGTGGCATTATACAATGATCTTCCAGACGGGGATGTGAATCCCAAGATTTTGCCATCTGTGGGTATGGGTAATTCATCTCTGCAGGTGCAGGGATTTGTTCATTCTATACAGAGGAAAACCTAAGGTGCTTTGGTAGATCCCCAATGTTGCATTTTCACTCACATCATTACACACTGTGCTTGTTTCCAGATGTTGTCTTCTGCATTTGATTCTTATTTGGGTTAGAGAGGCTTTGATAAGAGGCTGGTGCAGTACTTCTATGCTGAATTCAAGAACATGATCATACAACATTGGACCTTTGTTGCACTACCAGATCATATTAATGGCAATACGTTTACTTAGCCCTTTCTCCACTTGACTACAGCCCCTTAAACTCCCACTTGATGAGATTAAGAGCTGGATGGGCACAAGCCTTCTTTTGGGAAAGAAACTTTCTTATTGCTTTTGAGGTTCTCAGGTGAACAGATACTTTAGCTCAAAGGGTATTACATCTAAAGATCGGGTTCAGAATCTCAGGGTGTGCAATTCAAATAGAATTGCCTTGCCTTGTATGACACAGGAGGGTGAGAAACTCAAACAGCTGGCGAAAAGCATCTCCACACACCTTTTCCTTTTTGTGTTAACAAATACATCATATGCTACTTGCATCATTTAAAATTTTAAACCAAGGGCCAACCCCCCACAGCAAATATGATTGAATTGAGGCAGAGTGAACGTCACGTTTAACAAGTCAAGTCTAAGGTTTTGTTTTATTAAACTAGTTTTGGTCTACATGAAAACTAGGAAGCAGTGGATTATTATGTTATAATATTAAGATTTTAATTTAGCAAAATGAAAGATGTGGCCACTAAAGATACAGCCATTGAATGAGTAGATCATCATTTCAGCTCCACTCATTTCACAGATTACTGCTCATTTTTCAAGGAAACAGCTTCAAAATATTTCTTCGGAAATCAATGTGTTACATTCATATTTTATACAGTCTATAGTGTTGTAAAGCACAGATCCAAATTTCATCTCACTTTAAACAAAATAAGGGCAAATTATTGGTAAAATAAATAACAGATGATATCAATTTGTAATAAAGATGTCACTAGCGGAACAAGAATGACGTAGCGTAGTGACACATCTGGAGTGAAGGTTTTAACAAACCCCAAATAATGAACGTCATTTATATTTATGTATTTAGCTTTTGCCCAAAGCAACTTACAGATAGAAAGAAAAGCACAAGCCATTCATAACAAAGTCAGCTAATCATAAGAAGTGCTCAAGGGCTCTAGCAGAGCCTGAATTAATTAAGTGCTTTAGAGGTTTTTGTTGTTGTGTGTTGTGTTTTCTCAATGGAGAAGTAGAGATAAGCTATATCAAGCTAATTAATATAGTATGAGATACGATAAGAGTATAAGATACTGCATACATTCATTTCAGGTGGGCCGCAGTCCTGCATGTTTTAGTTCAAAAAAATTTATTTTTTAACTATTTGAGAAACCTAAAGTGACTTTTCAATTGATCTTGGTTACAATTTAAATGTAATGTTTTTCCCCAGTGAAAACCATTCAATTCATTCATTCATTCATTCATTCATTCATTCATTCATTCATTCATTCATTCATTCAACTTAAAAATGTTGGGATTAAATGGGACACAATTTTTTAATACACTTACATTAATGCTGTTGATTTTCACTCTTTCCGATTAGTTGAACATTTTAACTCCATTACTATTAATAAATGATTATTTGTAAAAACACTTATTATTTTGTCCACTCATAGTTCACCAGCGAGTTTTGTACAGTGAATATGCTCACATATTACAAGTAAGAGATTCTTGAATGAAGGGTGTATTACTTGATATTTAAATAATTGAAGGAAAAAGAGTGGGTCACATTTCGATTTTCAGCCTACTATATCTATTACAAAATATCAGCGTTTTTATTCCAAGTGTGCCACGTTATCCCCTGCATTCAGTCTGCAGGATATCTCCATCACTGATATCATCCCAATCCTATTTCTCTTTCTTGAACCACTGAAGCCACTGAAAGTAAGTCTCTCTGCAACTGCACCTTCTCTAGAAATGCGACAACAAACAGCTGTTGACAAACAGCTAGTTTAGCTCTTGAATTTGGCATATTAGCAGTATGGAGATTTCAAAACTCATTCATTCTTTTCCTGTTGCCATGAGACATTTTGCAGAAGTCATCGTTTTACATTTTACAGAAACAAGCGTTTGGTTCTTGAAGCATTTTATTCAGATCGGTTGTCCCTGCTTCCCTGAGGCTAAGATTGGTGAGGATCTTTTTTTTCACCTTCAGGACATTTTATTGTCCATGCCACAGCATACGAATGAAACTAAGTAGTTTTCAGAATGGAAAGCAATATTGTGTTTGGTTGCTATGCCTTCACAGGTGAATATAAAGTACAGAACATTCAGTCACAGGAGGATGGAGAAGGCAAAGGTGAAAGTAAAAGTTCAAGTTAATGCCAGTGGCATTATCGACATTTCACTAAAAAGGTCCTAATGTCCTAATGGCTGATAAATCTGAATCCACAGAAATAAATGAAGGCATTCACGAAGAATGGGATGATGCTGAAATATAGAGGAAGCTCATTTAATGTGGGAGCACAAAAACAGTACTACTTATATTTTCAAATGCTTTTTATGAAGTCATCAAGTGTGTTTTCGAAAACATACTTGAGATATTGTAAGTTTAAAATGTCTGTATAAGTGAGGAACAATTTTTACTACTCGTCGGTGACCTTCCTGGAAGGAGTTTGCATGTTCTCTACGTGCTTGCATGGGTTTCCTCCGGGTACTCCGTTTTCCTCCACAATCCCAAAAACTTAGGTTAATTAAATAATCTAAATTCCCCTTAGGTGTGAGTGATGGACTGGTGACCTGGTGAATTTATGCCCACAGACATTGTAACAGCCTCACGGAAAATTAAGCAGTGTCAATCCAACACTTAAATTGTTAATTTTAACACTGCTCAGACCATATATGGTCCCAATCTATTGCATATAAAAAGTAAACTGGTTGAAGTGTTGAATTTAAAGTACTAGAAAAAGAACACTATAGGCCATCGGGTCTTACACTTCTTCATCACCAGACAAAATGCCATCATCTCTCCTAGAGGCAGAAGTTGTTGAGGGTGGAGTCGTGATTTTGGCGCACTTACGTTTTCTAAAAGTAAAGTCAAATAATTTAACAGCTATAATCTACACAGACAAAGTGTACTTTATTACACTGTGTATTGTTAATCCAACACTTCGGCAGTTATTAACATTTTACACTGGTAATTTTATTGTGCAGAACATGGAAATTAATAATATAAGTTTAAGAAAAAAAATGCGTTTATGAGAAAAAATGCATTTGAAGAGTATATTTGGACTTTTTCTGCTAAGAGCCATTTAACCCCTTCTCAAAACATGAACTTGTTTTTTGTATAGCACTCTTTGTGGTTATCACACTTTTTGTAAATAAACTGTTATGGCCTTGTGGTGGTTCTAAAGTAGTTCTTTGTTGTTGTTTTAATGTGCTATATACAGATGCTGGTCAAATAACAAGTCAAAGTTTATTAATTTCATATATTTAATGATTGGTTCTAAATAGCACCCTTGAGGGTTGGTTCTAAATACAACTTTTGAAGATTAGTGTTAAATGGCACCAAAAAGGTTGGGTTCTGTACAGAACCTTTTTTTTTACATCGCCCAGATCCAGATGTTTGGTTTGGACTGAGTCAGGGAGAAGAAGAATAGAACCATAGAAGGTCTCCAAACTCTCCCTGAAAAATGTTTGAGCAAACCGTGCTTGTCCATTTTTCAAATATTTTTTAATATTTGACAAAATAATTTCAATTGTTGTTATATAAAATAATTTTTCTGTATTTCAATTGTTGTTATTCTCCAATCATTTTTTTCTAAAGGGCCATTTTAAATGAATATAAATCCAGCAGATCTCACAATATAGTACATCCTTGACAACCAGGCAATGTGTGATGTAATTAGGTGTCTGTTGGTTTTGGAAATGTGATCTCTAGGGGTAAAATTTTACAAAGTCTGGGTTTAACATTCAGAGTACAGATTGTATTCTATATTTGGCATTTCTAGAACGTCTAAGGTAACCATTTGTAATAATAAAATTTAAATTAAACATTAATTATAAAAATCCATCTGAAAGTCAACACATTTCAGCATTCAGGACTGTCTTAAATCTGACACAACATAAGCTCTTTAATGTAGCTCTGATTTACCAGTAAACCACAGACAAATGGCCTAATTGGGTGCTTTTTAACAATTAAACAAACACTCTAAAAGCTTATCACAGTAAAATCCTAAGAGTTAAATTAACTCTACTCAGAGTGTATTTGGTCCCACTCTATATAGAGTTAAACCAACTCTGAAGGAGAGTTATTTAAATAAGTCTATTTGAACTAAACAGTCTATTTTTGTCTGTTTTTACTCTTTCTGGAGTGGACTTGGTCCCTCTCTGAATAGTTAATATTTAGTTTGCATTTTCCATGCAGATTTGGAAAAACATGAAGAAAATAGATTATTAAATTACTCTTTCTCAGAGTCGGTTTAACTCTATATAGAGTGGGACCAAATATACTCAGAGTAGAGTTAATTTAACTCTTAGGATTTTACTGTGTAGCTCCATTAAAATATTTATATTTGCTTCTTGTGGCGATTCAATGGTGTTGGAATACAACAATCAACACACAGGATTGTGATTTCTAGGACAATATTCCAGGGGTGAATATCCAGCTCTCCATAGACAAAGGAAACCTATCAACAGAACAGTATAAAAGCATCTGTATAAAAGCACTACATATATAAAAAAAAAAAAAAAACATTTCACTTGACTTTCCATCCCTGATGCTAAAAAAGAGTGAAGGTCGAGCATGTTGTTTAGCCCATGAGGGAAACACTTACCCAGCAGTTGCCAAAGAATCACCTGAACGCCATCACACTAAACACTAACTGGTTACTCACTGAATGTACATTTTTTTGTGATGGTTAATATAAATTATAAAGCAGCACTTAAAAAAATCAGTGGTCCGGGAAAATCAATTGTAAGCTGTTCAAGTTTTATTTTGAGGAAAGTAATTGTGAATATCTATTTTATCACACAAAAAATCTAGACTAGAGGCAGTAAGTTAATGCAGATTTGCTTAAGCCCTATCTAGACATGAGCGGCAACTCTTTCTTTTGACCTGTGATATGCAAGGTCGTTTGGTGCCGATTTAACATAAAATAAATGTAATTACATGCAGGCCAAAACACATCCACACCTAAGAGGAATTTAGATTATTCAATTAACCTGCCAATGTTTTACGATTGTGTGGGAAACTGGAGTACTCTGAGGAAACTTCCGCAAGCACGGGGAGAACATGCAAACTCCTTGTGCTACCCACTTGCCAACCCAACTAAATTAGCAGTATAGTATTATTATTTGAATCAAATACGTTTGAATTTTATTAACTTTATTTATTTATATGTGATTATTATGTTTTCACAAGAAAAAACGTCATAAAAAATGTTTACAGGTAAGGTTTATATGTGGAGGTTTGACCCTAAAATCTGCTGGGGGGAAAATGGACCTTGTGAAAAATCTATTAAAAATGATCAGAATATCTAGAATAGATCAAGAATAGAACTATACAAAACTGGCTGAAGAAGGTGTGCAATGCTAAAATCCTGTAGAGGAGAATGTGTATTACTACAGATACAAGCGCGAGGACCCCTTTCTGAATGCTCAAGTAATGCATCTTCTATGCTGTTTCAACACCAATGCCTGTAGACAGACCGATAATGTATTTATCTAACAGCAGCTCAATAGTCTGTCATTTATTCATAGCTTTCATTCACGTTGTTTTGTTATGGAACACTGTGTTCGATTCTTAAATCTCTATGGCCCACAGTCTATGTGTAGTTCATGCATAAACAAACAAACCCTCATTCAGTTACTTGGCGAACCAGACTTTCGTACGAAATACACATCTTCACTGGGACCATAAATCTGTTTTAGAGCTTCTTTATGACAGAGAACTGGCTGTATGATGAGGGCAGAGAGCAGGATGGCAGACACCCATGTGAGTCATGTTCTGTTTCATGTACAACCATCTTGGGATTGCTATGACAAACTGAATGTTCTTTTGGAGATATACACAGACTGCAATACTGTTTTAATTGACTGTTATTGTCTTTACAGCTTCCTGCATTTGAAATGTCAGGCGCTCTGCTTTTTCACTGAGTCATTTGTGTAATTTGGTAAGAGTTTGTGTGGCCCTTTAGGAAGAGCACTGATTGAGTGCTCAGTACAATCACATTTTATCTCATTAAATTTATTCTACAGAAGAAGGCATTCCAGATGTCCGAACAGAGACAGAGATTATTTGAGAAGCTGTCAGCTAAAATACAAAACTATATGTCTATAGTAGAAGAGAATATGAATGGAGTGTTTTTTTCCACAATTTTAAAAATCATCTAAAAACCCGACTTTTACACTGGATTTCTCTCTCTGATGTGCCCTTGTATTTTAACTTTTGTTGAATTTTCTCTGTTTTATTCTTTTAACCAACTGTTTACTGTGTTGTCTGTCTGTATTTGTTGGTTTTTATGTATAGTGCCATTGATTTCCCAGAATGGTGCCACAAATAAAATGTATCATTACATCTGGCATTACGGTTTATTTTTTTGAGCAGTCTCATTAGGACATGGAAATACGTAGATACTGTAATATTGTTAACATAAAAGAGGTTTAAAAAATATGTAATTTATCTCATGCTTCTTTTAAAAATTCTGTGACGATAGGACTAACATCATAAAATAATGTTAATTTAGCATAGTCCAATAAGATTAAAAGTCGTTCAGTTAACCCTTGGTTAAACGCCTTTACACATTGACAATATTTCAGTTGCCTGTGATGACAGAGAAAATCGAACCAGTAGTGAAAAAGATCATTTACGCAGCTTCGCACTCGTTGATGTAAAAGGGATCATCACTAAATGTGAGACCCAAAGACTTATTTATGATTTCCCTCTGAAAATATCATGTGACCTAAATGGTGGTAATAGTGTGTACCTTGACAATAATCAATACCTTGACTGGGGGGCTTGTTTGTTTATATTCATATAAAGGAAAAATCTATTTTTTACTCTGATGTTTACTTGTAATTATGAGATATGTTTTAAATCTTTATAATTATAGAACATTTGCACAGGATGAGTTTATTAATAAAGCTAGCTCTATTTAGCAGTGAACTGCTTTAGATCAATGATGGCACCCCTGTCCAATTTAAAATTGATGCTTTGAGGTATTAAGTTGTGAGGGTAATGTTGAAGATTTAACTTGTTTATCCAATTTTTTTTATCAGCATTAACGATAAAAGACAAATGCACATATATTCAAAAACACAGCAATGCTTTCTTATGTAATTGACCCGTTCCAGCTCTTGCCAGAGTTGGTGTGATATCTAACACAAGCACCTAAGTGCCTTTTGCTTTTTTTTTTCAATAGTAAATAGGTGTGAAAATTTGATCCTAACCCAACATTTCCAGATCTTAGTAAATTATATTTTGTCCACTAAAAATTTCCACAAACTCAGACTGTTGTTTATTTGATGCTGAAAAGCTTGCATTTACTGTTTTTAATATATAGATTGCTTGCATTTAATATACGTTAAGTGTGACTCTCAACAACATCCATGAGGAGATACCACCCAAATCCAAGCACAGAGTCAAATCCACTATGGATGACGATGTTCAAACAAATGGAATAAATTGTTTGGTTCAAAATTAATGCAAACAATTAGGAGCTCATTATATTCTAATACATATAATAATAATAGATGGCTGACTTTTATATACTACAGCAGCATGTGCATCAAAACAGAAGTAAGTTAAGTTTTTGTTTTTTGTTTACCACTGTACAGTTTGCTGTAATAAATTACCTTTAAAAGTTTTTTAGTTTTTTTTGTGGCAATGCTTTATATCATTTTTTATCAGTACAACCCCAGCATCTATTTTTTCCACATATAATTGACATTATATAACACAAAGAATTCCACTGCAAACCTGATTTTGTACAAAAAAAATACAATTCTGTGTGTTACATTTTGTCATTTTTGTAACTGCAAAAACCTCAAAACATAGAGACAGAATAAAAAAAAAAAATCATAAATCCCCCCAAAAATATAATGGGAAAATTCTATATATATAAAAAAAACAAGAACACAAAAACACAAGCCATGTTACAGGTCTTGTACTTCCAAGGGTTATCCCTTATTTTCACTATTAGATGGCACTGATGACATAGGGTCTATAAAATGAAACTGAAAGCTAATTTTCTCAAATTTTATTTACTCTTGAGAGACTTTAAGAGGCACATATATTCAATCTTGTTTTGTAAGAATGTAGAGATTTGTTTTTTTTTTATAAAATATCTTTATATTTGATATTTGAATATATAACTGAAAGTCAGGCTTTAAGAACTAACTGTTGTTTATTATGTCAAAGACTTAATTCAATGTATACGTTTGGGTTTGAACTTCATTGATGAGCTATAAGAAACAAACAAACAACACAAACACAGCTTCACACAGTGTTTATCCATTTATTTCTTTAAGACACACTTTGAGCTGATAATTCATCTTCATCCTTGAATCTTCCAGAATTGAGATCCAGTCTCTTAAATGTTGACGGCATAGCAGTAAGTTCAAAGTCTTTCAAAGAGTCATATCCCTTGAGACCATTTCTACTTATTTTCTGGCAGCGTTTGGATATTGGATGGCGCTGGCTGCAATTACAAGTTAAGAAAAAAATACCTTTACCATAATACTCTTAAAACATTTTGGGACTATAGTCTATACACCAACCTCCTGTCAGTCTCGTACAGATTTAAGGTTCCATCTTCAACTCCTTGATCACCAGGGATTGTTGGAGGGTCACTATTATCTTCAGAGATATCTACCTGCCATTACAGAACAGACTGTTATGTTCTGCTTTGAGAAACAGCCTGAGCCACCAGAGGGAGGGAAAGTCAAATAAAATAGGCTCACCTGCTTGTTAATGTCAGTTTTCTCGGAGTCCAGTACTTCGTGCAGATTGACTTTGCTTTCCAGGACTGTATGGAAAGGCATGCTTAAGGGATCAACAAGAACCTCATAGGGAACTGCTGAATGTTTCCAAGAATTAGGTGCATCAATGCACCAAATTTCTTCCTGACCAAATGTACCTGTGGAGTATTGTAACCGTCAATTTCTTTTTTTTTTTATTTCAAGCATTTGTCTACGAAACATAAATTGCAGAATTGTTTCTGTTCAATCAGATTTACGCATAAACGTGCTGTCATGTGAAGGTTTTCTGCCCAGGGCCATAAAAGTGAAGGAATTGATTAACATCCATAGACTCTGTTTTTACCAATCAGATATCAAGCATCTCTATAGAAGTTGTAGGAAAACCTCAGCGTTTCTCTTTGTTCTTAATCTTGAGAGAAGAAAAGCTGACCTGAAATTGTTACATGCATTCAATGGACATTTCAAGCAATCCAGTGTACTTTTAGGACTGGATATTAGCAAAAGAGAATCATAGTGCTTTCCAATGTGAAGCCTCCAGTGATGTGTCTCAGGTGTTTTGATATTCTTAGGGAAGATGACAGAGTCATTGTAGTCTTCCTCTGTGAATATTAGCTCTGGCAAGGTCTGTAGTATCTAGTATGTTTTGTCATGTTATTAGATGCACGTTGAATTCTGAAGTACATGACAGTCACGTTGTATAATGTTAGAATGCACAGTGTATAAAATGTATTAACTCATGAAGTGTGCAATGCATCTTTCTCTGAATTTTACGTGTGTTAAATTTGTGTGTTTTATTGACATCTGGTGTCTGTAGTTGTATTAAGGCCCAGGCAACCAAAGCACTTCCTTTCAGTGTATTTTTGGCAAAATAAAATTCAGAGGATAAAGAAATGATATACAATAAAGTATTCACTCACTTGTCTCTTAGTACCATATTAATTTAAGTTACATCCAGTTCTTAATCCGTAAGGGTTTAATGTGAAGTTGCCAAACTCTTTGCAGATACAACAGCTTTAACTAGCTGCATTTTCATCCACCTATTTTATGCTCATTTTGGAATATTGAATTAAAAACCCTGTATGGAAATCCCAAGATGTATATACATTTTCGAAAATGTAAATAAAACTTAGTAGGATAAAAATTTTTATCCAAAATTAAATCATGGGCACAAACTTGGATGGAAACTCATTTACTGAACAAATCCCAATGTAATCAAAGCTTTCTTCTGTCGGACCCGGGGCACAATGTGGTGGAATTAAAGGACTTACCAACAGACTGATTTCATTGCACAACACCTGAAATGTTGTTTTGGTCATTGTAAAATTCTTTAGCCAAAGTCATCAAAGAGGTTCGGGATTATCACATGACTACATGACTAAAGTTATTATATACAAAAAACATCTGTTATCACAGTAGCTTTTATTTTTCTTTTAATATTTGGTGCTAGTGTATCAGGAAGTGACGATGTTGTTCTTTTGGACTCGTTGGATGATGCTTTATTCACAAATATTTTAAGCAATATTCCAGTTTTGGGCATACATTTCATCTGAATTTTTGGTTGGAAATATGGCTACTGTTCTATGAAATGTAACAATATTTGAAGTATTTAAATGTATATACTTAAGGTTCTTGCCCCCCCCCCCCTTCCTTGTTCGGGTTCCTTAACAATATTATCTTTTGAGTGTCCTTTGTCTGGTAAGCCTATGCGTCTGATCTGTCTCTGCTCAGTTTGAAGTTTTATTTTGTATTTGTTCCCCAGCAGCCAGCTGGTTAGCAATCGTTGATTGCCTTTTGTGTTAAAGTTTTTCCTGTTTTGTTTTTGAGTTAGTTTAGTTTTGTTACAGTATATTTTATGTAAGGTTTTGCCCTACCACGGGTGTTTGTGTTTGTTTGTTTGATTTATTTATTTATTTATTAAACAAGTGTTGATTCCATCTTGTGTGTGTGCATTTGAGTCTATTTAACCCTTCCTTTTATCATCTTGGGAGGGTTGCCCCTAACACAAAGGTGTTCAGTCAGGTTGAAAATAGTATTTTACATTCTAGATAGATGTCCTCTTTGATGATAAACAGCCTCTATGACCATTATAAAACTTCCTACTATACTATATACTGTATGAGTAATTCCTAGTTTGTTTCTTTGCACTTCACTTAGTGAGGTGTGGATTGGATGCAGCTGCTAGTTCTAGAGCTCATTATGAAGAGTTGAGTCTGTAGAGATCGCTCTGCTGAAAGTTTGCAACCTCTTTGCGCTATGTGCAGCAAACTTTCATGTATACATAGCCTACAACTTCGGAAGTTTAGAGGTATGTGAAAATATACTTAGTATATAATTGAATACAATGTATTACCTATAAAGTCGCCATAGATACTCCACAGCCGCACTGAACAGTCCATTGAGGAAGTGAGAAGATATTGGTCCTTGTTAATTATCTTCATGCTTGAGGAGACAAATTGTAACATTAAGTGAAATGTCTTTGTTCTGAAAACATATAAAACAAAAGATTTCACAAATAAAACTGACCTAGTAATGGTCCTAATGTGTCCACGCCAGAAGTTCACTTCTAGTAATGAAGAATATTGTTCAAAACTCCACATTTATATAAAAAATAGTTGTTATTGTAAGTTAATGTACATACTTTCAGGAGGGGTTTGTTCAAACCCTAAAGCGTAATGTTTGACACAGTAAACAGAGATGAATCCTACATGATCGGCTGTAAAAAGCAGGCTGTCATCCTGTGTTAAAGCCAGTTTTACGACTTGCTGCTGCAGATGAGACTTTAAAGAGAACTTTGGTTATAACCATAACCTTTAAGAAATGCTACTTAATTCTGGAAAAAATCAAATGCATTCAACTTACAGCTTGAAAAGATGTGATTAACTTTCCACCATTCAAAACACTCCAAAAATGAACAAAACCTTTATGGAGAACATTACAAAATTTTAATAGAAGTTGTATAGAAGATTTTAACCATACAAATGTTTACCATGAGACCCAGAAGAAACTAGCCACGCAGATGAGGACATTTCAGGAACAAATGCTCTGGTCTTTAAGAAGATGAGGCTGAACACACTTGAGTTCTGATCTGTTGTGTGGGATTAAAAAGAACAGAATATTAAAATTTTCTCATTAACTCAAAGGTTTTAACTCCATACTATAATGAACCACCAATATTATATCAATTTTATATCAGAGTATGTATGAATATACTGTAATTCAGGCTGTATATATATATATATATAATTATGTAATATAATTAAGACCAAGCACAGCAAAAGCATCTGAGAAAATTCAAATGCTGGGTGTCATCTTGGATAGTCAGTATTGATACCTGGAGAAGAGCTGCTGTGGCATTGAGAGGTCTGAAAGCGACACTGTATTCTTTCCGAAACCACATTCCACACAATGATCTCCCCATCATAGCTGCCGGTGGCCAGGAGATGAGGTGTGCAGTGAGCAATGCAGAGAATGTCATCTTTGTGCCCGTTTCTCTGTGTGTAAACCATTCAACACTTTGAATTCACAAAAGAATTTTCATCAGGATGAATATTATCATGAGATACTGTTATTCATGTGAATTTAGTTACCACAACTTATCTTTAGATTAGATGAAATGGCTAGCTTTCATGTAAATGTGAGTCATAATGAGTCATTAAAATCTGTTTAATGGGAATGGTTATTGATATTGATGATTCGTACCACATCATCGGGCCAGGCTGGTTTTGGTTGCTGAATGTATTGAGTTTCTTCACTGGAGTCCTGTCAAAGAGACCAAAAGAGATTGGCAACGTTCTGCAGGCAACCACTACAGACCTACAAATCCTTTATGTGGCCAACAATTTAAGGATGATCCCCTTTTTGTTCCAAAAGGGCTGTGTAAACTTTCCATTCGTTCATTGGTTTCCATTACCCCCTTCTTCCTTTTAATGGTCACAGGGTTATATTGGCACACTTCAGATGTAAGGTCATGTACATGGTGTAGAGGTCGCCAGTCCAACACAGGCCAACACGCATATGTTTTCTACAGAGCCATTCCAGTGGGCCATTTCTATGTGCCCATTTTTTAGGAAGTTGCATCACTTGGATCTTTAGAAGACCATGGGAAGAGCAAAGGAACGTTCTGTCAATTTCATATTTACATTTTTGATGGTTTTGTGATGATATCTTGGAGTGTCATTTAAATATTACTATCATATTACTCAATAATTTCAGAGATTGAATTGGTGTAAAATCTACATATTTGCAGCATTTGTTTCTATAATCATGTGCACCATGTGGCTATTTATCATCTATTTGTTTATTCTTGGCTAAGAACTGTTCCTTTCAGTCCTTTTGTTGCTTAAACAAAGAGTAACAGGAGGGTAGGTAACAAGAATAAAATACACCCATCTTTTGATCATAAATATATTAAATCATTCAAAGTCACTTCTGAAATAAAAAGTAAAAAAAAAGAAATTTCCAAAAGTTACAACAAGCAAATGGCACTCATTTGGTGGAATGGCTCTTTATTAACTTAGAGCTATGTTTTTGGTTTCGTGGTGAAACTAGAGTACCTTGAGGAAATCCATTGAAGCACAGTGAGAACATGCAAACTCTTCTCAAAAAAGTCACTGGCTGGCCTCAAAGCAGTGGCCCTCTAACCAAAAGACCACAGCACACTACCCACTGCACTACCATGCGCCAAGGACCGTGCACTGATATACAATTAAATAAAAACATTGATGAGAGAGTTTGTGGTGGAAGATCTTGTTTTGCTGCATAGTAGAAGATTGTTTTGGTGGAGTTGACGGTGCCAGGGGAGGAGGGCTGTGAGGAGTCTACAGAAAGGAAAAAAGTAAATTACCAGCAACTGGTCCAAGACTGCCGGGATAAGGGGTGGGCAATGTAGCTGAGAACAGTAGAAGTAGGATGTTAAGGGTTCCCAGCTCAATCTGTGTGGGGTCCACTTGAGGACAGCAGCCATTCCTGGGCTGAGAGAAGCATCCGAGAGAGCATCCAGTTGGCTTTGGCACAAAAGCTGGAAGCCTGCAGGAAAGGGGCAGTGACCTGGTCAGTCACTACTGACCCACCAACTGGAGGTTGTTGTGGTTAATGGTCGAAACACCCTGAGGAAGTTGGGGACAACTTGATAGGCTAAAACACACCCATTGGAAATGGTGTAGAGCTGCATCGTAGATGTGTTATAGAAATATATTTGGAGGTGAACTTCTTGTAAATAAAGCCAAATAAAAGAAAAAACAACATTAATAAAAGCACTTGTAAAAGAGCAAAATGAGAAAGTCAGACCTGTCTTCACAGGAAAGTATTAAGACTTTTGTTATAGTCTCGTCCTTCTCTGTCTTTATTTTCTCACTTTTTCTCGTGTTCAGATCTTCTCTGTATTCCTTCCGTCTTGATCATGTAACCGGTTTTCCGTCTCACGATCCCTCAGTCCCGTTTCCCCATTGCTTTCTTCTGCCCGTCTGGCTTCCTATTTAGTTTTTCTTATACCCCAGGTGTTGTGTGTTCAACCTGTTGTTTTCATCCCCTGTCTATGTTAACCTGGGCGGGATCATTTGTCTATATGTGACTGGAACACAATCACGCACTGCTACCTTTTTGTGAGGCCATCTGTGAGTAATTGTTTAGCTCGTCTTTATTTTTCTCTTTAGTTTAGCTTTTCTCCTGTGGAGTAGTTTTATGTTAGTCAGGTTTTCCCTACGAGGGTACTTTTGTTTTGCTTCCTGTGTTTTTCGTGCTTTTATAAATAAACTCAGTTTGATCTCCGCTCTTGCATTTGAGTTCATTCCATACCTGTGCCTGACAACTCTCCAGGACAGAACTATTCAGTAAATCAGGAGGCAGTATATTCTATATGATGGGGCCAACTGAATTAAAGGCACGAGATCCCAGTGATGATCTAGAGGGTTTGGACATGACTAGAGACTGAGATGCGGCAGATCTAAAGGACAGGACAAGGTATGAATGTAAATGAGTTAAGTGAGATATAAGAAGATTATAGCCAGATTTATCCCTCAGTGAAATGTATTCTGCATCTGCGATGGACTGGCGACCTGTCCAGGGTGTACCCCTGCTTCTCGCCCAATGTGCGCTGGAGATACGCACGGGCAGACCCCCGTGACCCCAAAAGGGAATTAGTGGGTTGGAAAATGAATGAATGAATGAGATCACCATAAGAGGTTTGAATGATCCGCAGCACTATGTAAATAAATGTGGTTTATTGTATACCTTTGGCACTGTATTCATTTATATTTTTGTGTATTGTATGCATTCCTAACATTCAAGTTCAACCACAAGTCAAAAGTTCAAATATAAAAGTGAGATCTATTTTATTAATTCATATTCTGTTTGCAGTGAAATCATGAATACAATCTAAGCACCCTCCATCCAGAACAGACAAGTGATGGGAAGGTAATGTCGAATAAAAATGAGATCCGTCTCATTCAGTGGTGTCATGATCATACATTAAGGTTATCTATTTCCACTAATTCTCTTTCTGAAAGTGAACAAAAGCTCTTGAAACAGATGGAACAATGGACTGTCAGCAGGGAATGGATGAATAAACCACTGCACATAGCATCGAGACACTTCTAAGAAAGTAAAAGCTCTGAAGCAAATGAAATATGGGAATTGGGTTAACAGAAATAAAAGGTCATAGCAGCAACCAGATGGGCAGTAACAGGCTGGTTTCAAATACTCACCAAGTAAATGTCAATGCTGCGACCCCAACCAACAGAAATCACAAATCTGTCGAGAAAAAAAAAATAATAAATAAAATTAAAATAAAAATAAAACTAATAAAAAATTAGGGAAACAACAATAGTCCCGAAAGCCACTGTGTTGGGACTCACGCATTTCTGTGGAGTGTCAGGTATGAGCAGTCACAAATCTCAGCACATTCTCCTTCTGGGGTAAAAATAACACCGTGTTCACTGTAGATTTATAGAAATAATGCAATAGTAAATTACCAAATGCTCAGTGTGAGGAAGACTACCTTTGCAGAGTATCTTCACACACTGACCATTGTTAAAGTTCCATATCTTAACAAGGCCATCTCTCCCACCAGTCATCAGCCTGGTGAAATCAGAAATGCATGGCAAATAATGACACAGCTCTTTATGATTATTAATTAGACATAAAAATTAATAATTTTTCCAACCTCCTTCCTTTCTTGTCAAACGCCATGCAGGTAATTGCAGAATCACCATGAGCGCATCCAAATTCAAACAGTAAAGCTCCAGTTTGCAAATCCCAAACTTTGATAACCTGAACAAAAGGAAAAGCTTTAAAGATAAAAGGCAGTGATCCTTTCTCCCTGTTGAAATAGCATTTCACTGACTGGCTGTTTTAGGCTGGTCTCAAAAAACAGAAGATCCCATTGACAAACCAGTGCCCCAACATTACAGTAAAACACGTTTACAACCAGACACCAACTGTGAATATTTCATAATTAATTTTTGTATTGTATATATCTAATAAGATGTATTGTAAAAGTGATTTTAGTGACAATGAAAAGTCAACATGTCTTTAATTGACATTTTCAAAAATCCATAATAGGGGGACTTTAAATGTTTAAGTAATATGTGTAATAGTTTTGTCACTAGGTCTCACCTGCATTTAAAAATATGCAATATCTTCAACTAAGTCTGACCTAAACTCTGCCACACTGTGTTGAAAGATGCATTTTCAAAGAAATAAAAAGAGCTCTACGCGGATATACAATATTTAAAAAAAAAATTTCTGAATTTACAAATCGGTTTAACTGTGCTGTCTAAATTTCTTAACAATAAATTTCATGCTTTGTTCATTTAAAAAAACTGATCAATTTTAATGCTCTTTTCACTCAGAATCAAATCATATTCCTGTGGGCATGGGGAACACTGGATATGGATCCTCATTATATTTGGAACAGATGCATCTCAAAAGCACTCACCGAGCCCTCGGAGCAGCTCACCACCTGTTGGAAATCTTCTGTGTATCCACAGCACAACACAGGTTCTTTATGGGACACAGTCTTGATCCCCTCTGGCTGTTGTCTGCACCAAACAAAACAGAAGAATAGAAGACAACTGCATGATGTGAACTCCATTCTAAATAAACTAAATAAACACGGTATGCTCAAATGCCCTATAGCAATCCGATTCACAGAAGAGGCTTTTTTATAAAACATTCAAGAGACATACTTTGTAAAAACCGATAGGAAGGCGAGACACTCTGATGCAATGTAGAGCCCCTTCACGGCTGGAGAGTATAGACAGGCAGAAAATTCTCCCTGGATTTGACTTGCATTTGGATGAGCGGTAAACAAACAAGTCATGTCCTGAATGTGCCATATCTGAAATGAAAACAACTAAATTAATATTACAGTTTATTGCTAGTTTAATATACTGGAATTTTTACAAATTTATGTTGTTCCGAACTCAGAGAAAATGCATCAGTTCGTTCTATACAAGAGCATTCAAAAAGGGTTGGAGTCGACAGGCCTCAAAAAGTATTTAATTAAATAAAAGTAAACATTTAAATATGTTTATAAACTGAACAGGTTTTTTTTAGAGACTGAATGATTCCTCACCATTACAATGTTGTCTGTTGAGACGGAGTAAATGTGCCCTTCTTCTGGAGCGATACAGACGTAGGAAACAGGCGCAGTGTGACCTGTCAGAATCCCAGTTGTGTTTCTGATGGGTGCAAATGTAAAAATCAGAATATTATTTATTTATTATGTATTTTGTACAGTGAGGGAAATACATTTTATGAATAGCAAATAGATTTACTCAATAGCAAAACTATCTAAAATTAAAGCTGCAAGCAGTGATCAAAGGGCACATTTGGCCTCTGGCCCTCTCTGTGACCAGTTTGTTGGAATATACACTACGACCAAGCAGGATGTGTATTTAAGCGAAAAAATGTCAAAATTTCTGACAAAATAAATAATGAAAGCCACATCGTAAAGTGTCATGGCCCCTAGGTGGCGCAGTAAATGAGACCAATTTTTTCCTGTTATTATTTTGGTCAATATTCTTGTCACATGTAAAATTTGGTTAAAAAAAATGTGTGACCTATTTCATGAGTTATAAGTGGCTGAGTTATAACAACTTACACTTTATGGCGAAATGTTGAATTTTTGATTAACGATGGCATTTGGGGACAAACAGATGAAATCTCCAGAAGGAATTTGTTAAAAATTTGACATGAGAAAAAGTAGTAATTTTTTTTAGCTTTTTGCAAAATAGCCGACTTCCTGACAATTTTGGAAATGCCATCTATATTACTTATATTTAAGTTTTGGTACCCTACACATGTGTGCCAAATTTCATTTGCGTTCGACAAACTGTTAGCACACCATAAGCTGGCATGCGTTAAATGGCACTGCAGAGGCATTTTACTACATTTACTTTTCAAACTCTAATCAAATGTAAATTTTTACCAGTTTTGGTAAAAGCCATGAAACAATAATAATCTGAGCATTTATAATAGGGTTCTACTCTTTGGAGCTCAAGCCCCAAAATTTGTTTAAATACATAATGTAAACAGATTTGTTCGCATATGATTAAAATAAGTGTCCAACTCCCACACAAAACAAGGCTTAGAACTCTTGCTGGCCTTTATTTCTTTTAGCTGTAAACTCCTCTCCTCTCGCAGCCATTACAATTTCGAGGCTGACTTGTGACCTCTCAATACTTCAGACTGACTGAGCCACCCGTGGAGCTTTAACTGACTCTTCTCTTGTTTTTTTTTTCTTAGCCATGTGTTTTGAGTTATTGTCATTGTGGAATAATCATCTAAGACCAACTTTAAAGGACTGGCTGAGGTTAGGTTTTCATCAAAGATTTTACACCACACAGTTTGATTACAATAAACTCAGCTGCATTGAGATTTTTGAAGCTCTTTGAAGTGGGATCTAGCATGAATCCTCAGACAGAAGGAGATTGACGGTTTTATTTTTTTCCATTTCTGTCTAATCTCATCAACGTTTGTCACCTTCTCACCAGGCTCTTTGCATTCCTGTCTTGTGTAGTTCTCCAGTCTTGCCCAAGACATCATTTTATAGATATATTTTTAAAAGAATGGCTTTTTTCTTTCTTAAAAATCACGTCTGGGCAGACTTCACTAGACAGTAGATGTGCATAATGTGTACCTGGGTCCCACTGCATGGTTTCTGACAGTTCTGATTACACTGCTGCACATTTTCTGCTTTAAAGTCTGTCTGAGAGATACCTTGTTGGTGCAGTGCAACTACCTTGTGCCTTGTTGCTGTGCTCCATCTTGACATAACAAGGAAGAGTCTTTCTAAACCTGACTTTTGGCTGTTCCTGACCCAGTTTTAAGTTTCCTACACAACTGTTTCTGTTTCAGTTTATTACTGGGTTTCAAGCTACATGTGACATTGATGATCATTAACACCTCTTTGGTATTATTGGATGATCATATCCCAGATTAGAATCCAACAACATTCCTTATTGTGCAAATGTTCTTATACGAATTGATGCAAAAGTTGGAAATTGATCACTGTAGATTTTTCTTTTTTTTTCATTGATTTACATTTAGTAAATTGGCAATAATAATAATAATATTTCTGAATGCATTCCTTGTTCAGAATTTTCACACCGGCCTAAAATGCACAGTGCTACATTTAGAGGATATCTTGTTATTCTGTCTTACTTATTCTATACAGAATAAACATGTTAAAATGTTTATGTCTAAAAGAACTGAAACCACAGAGGTTGAATATTTTGAATAGTATACATGAAATACCCCGGGAGCTCAGGATTCCACATGCGTATCAGCTTGTCCATCCCTGCGGTGACTAAAAGATTGATGTTCTTACACAGGTCAAACGTACTGACTCCTTTAGGGATATTGAAGAAATTTTGAACACCAGCAGCCCTTTGGAGAACTTTCACAGACGTTTCATCTCCACATACTTCTGCCATGTCTCTCGCCTGCGCATGTGTGAGAGACGATGAATGAATGGAACCTAATGAAAGAAAACTGTTAAAAGATCCTGAAGGTTTACTGTTACCACCTGTAGCACATGTAGATGTTATCCATCTACAATGTCTAGATTATATGTAAATTCATTTCTTTAAATGCCTCTATCGTAAAAGGACAGTGCCAGATTGTGCACTCGAACAAGGTTGGATAAATGTGGGAGAAGCTCTGACAAATTCAGAATCTAAACGGCAGACTGCTGAGTCACTGGTGCAGACAAGAAATCAGAATCTCCCCAATAACTCAAAATCACAAAACATGTAATAATCATAGAATTTACAGTGAAAAAATGTAATAAGTTTTACATGAAACATGGTTTATTGTCATTAAATTAACAAATTACTGTATTATCTCTAATAGAGAAGACATGATTTAAATATTCTAAAATTTGTCTGGACAATTTTAGTAAGAACCAATGGGATCACATGCATTTAAATAGCTATAAACCATAAATTTACAGTACAATCCCTTAAAACTAACAACTACAGTGTATTTGATGGTAAAGTTTTGACAGCTGCAGCTTACTGTAAAATATACTCTTTCTTTTTTAAATTACTGCTATTATTACAACACAAACCTTTAAAATAGATAGTTTTGAGATGTACAAATTGTAATTAACAGTACTTATTCCAATACAAACCTTAGACATTTCTGAAATTAGACAGACATGAACTATGAATATTACGATTTGATAAACTGATTTTTACATAAACAAAAATTATACAGTTATACAGTAAAATCCTGTAAAACCAATGGCGATAAAGTTCTGGCAAGCACAGCTGGCGGGTTTTAAACATAAAATGTTTATTTTTTACAGTGTAACCTTCTCATGTTTCAGCATTTTTTATCTGAAATAATTAAAATTGTGTTCATAATCATTGTTATATAATCATCATGAAGATGTTTTTTTTTTTATCTGTGGCATTGCTTATTTATAGCTCAATTCAACCTTGCTTCTCATTAAACAGGGCATCTTTTTGTTTTCCTTTTGTTTGCACTTCTCATTATTTTTAATAATGGTTATCATTACTATGATAAAATAGCAGTACGCAGAACTGCCATTATATGTCACGGCTGTTTTAATTGCAAAAGATATGAACTTCGTTTTAATTTTAACATTTTTAAATACAGTAGTAACGTCCCAAACTACCATAAAAGTAACATAAATCTTTTGTCAGCCTTACCAATAACAAGAGCAGTTTCTTCATGAAGTGAGGCAGATACCACAGTATGCCCACTTTGAAAATATTTAACCTGAAATAATCAAATATAGCATAAATAATTGGCATATTTAGCAAATTAAATATATTGAAAATAACTCACTTTTGACACCCAGTCTTGGTGGACCTTCCATCTGATAAAAATGACTTCCGGTGATTCAACTGCATGGTTGATGTTTATATTGGGCATACCATCAATCTGTGGCAACCTTTTCCACAATCTAAAATGTTTCAATCATAAAGCAAATTTAATAGCCGATTTATGGGGTGTTTATATAGTAACCATGCATTTTAATAAGAGTATTACTCCCAATAAGCAATGTCCTAAAAAAAATGTAAGGTTATATTTGGCATAGAAGCAGATCTCAAGAGAATAGAATCAATGTTTGCTGATTAATTTATTCATTGGTTTATGAAAATTAGAGCGTGACTCGAGCGTCTGCATGACTTCCTGAACAGAAGTGGTCGTAGAAAATGGCATTATTAAAAACCCTTGTTTACCTCAGTTTCTCCCTGACCGAATTCATTACTATGATATTCACACAGCCCTGGATGAGCAAAAGACTTATTAATAATATACAGAGACTAAAGAAAAAATCATACATGACTCAATGGATATTACCTGACTATCACCATAGACTATGATACACTCATCTGGTCCAGTAGAGCTGAAAAATAAAGTTACATACCTTAAAATAATTTGAAACCAATAAATTAAATAGCACCATAAAACACATAAAACATTCTAATGCAAAATAATTGAATTGCATTAAATAGTAATAAATAAATGTATTCAATTTGAGGTTTATGTTTGCTTCAAAAAAAAGTCTAGAGTTTAAAACGAAACTATTTTAGTGACAATCAAACATTCCCCTCTCAAACAATTAAACCTGAAAACAAAGTTTTTTAATTCGACCTCAATCTTCATATTAGCAAGAAGCATCTTGAATTAGCATGTTGCTAGCATAACTTATATCATTAGCAGGTAGGATTGATTGTAATGTCTAAATTTGAGGAAAATAAAGTAAACACACAACAAAGTGCAATAAAATTATATAATGGACGGCTATTATTTGCTAAATAAATAAATTAATGCTTGAGTCTTATACCCAAGTGTTGGTTCTATTCATTTACCCTCAGCTCACACATGACTAACCACAAAATGTATAACAGTGTTGCAGCATATGCTCCTGACAGTCGGGTGGCAGTGTTGAGTACATTTAACTGAGATTTAGTGTTCAATTCATTGTTACCCAAATAGCATTACTGCACTGCATTCTCTCTGGCCCATACTTCCTGCTTGTGCTTGGCCCAAATACCACATTGAAATACTATTGAACAGAAAAGGGCCACACATGGGCAAGACTTTGGCCAAGCTTGGCTTACTGTCAGTTTTCTGTAATTTCTTTCACTTTAAAAATGCTTTTGACATGTAAGTTTGTATATATACGTTCCTTTGATACAGAAACTGAGGAAGCCATGTTTGGTTTTACACAGTAAAATCACAAGTGTAAAAAAGGTGGTGTAAAATGTAAAAAGTGTAAAAAGTGTTGAATTGACAAAACACAGTGTTAAAAAGTACACTTTGCCCATGCATATTACGGCTGTAAAATTATATAGTTTTACATTTACACCTGAAAGTGCAAAATAAAAGTGTGTCAAAATCATGATTCTAACCCACAACACCTGCCTCGAGGAGAGGCGATGCCATTTTGTCTGGTAATTATTTGAGTATTATTCTTTTAGCACTTTGAAATGCCAATTTAACACACTAAATTCAACACTTTAACCAGTGTACTTTCTATTCTGTGTCCTTAAAAAGTACCACAATAGAGATATTTATTATGAACACGATAAAGTATTTATACCTCTTAAGGAACTCACCTACTGTTTTTATGAGAGTTTACCAAGCCTGGTGTTTCTTATTGCATTTTCTGAGGCAGAGATATAGAACTTCCTAATTGGTTGCTAGGATAATTGTTTGGTTGCTGTGGAGTGTTTGTTTATGTCAAATTAATTCACCTATAATCCAGATTCAAAGCCACAGTTTCTAATACACTCAATTGACAGCAAGGCTCCAGGGAGGAAAGCTCATAAAACTGGATCTCTCTGGATCTGTGAAGAGAGAGAGTGAGAGAGAAAATGTACTTCTTGTACCGACTGAATGCCTGCTTTTAAACACATTACATAAGAATATATCATATTTACTTTTATGCAGTAAGCATTAATCCAAAGTGACTTACCGATCATGAGAAAAAACACAACAAACAATTTGTAACCAGGTCAATACATCATAAAATGTGCTCATAGAGGTTGTAGCTATTTCCAGAATGCTTCAGGGGAAGGGATTTTTTCCACGATGTAAGTGTTGGCTTTTTTTTAAATGTTGTGAGGGTCTCTGCTTTTCAATCAGTGTTTTAATTTTAAAACAGGCTGCAATAGAGAGCCAGTAAAACTAGATGAACAGACGAGTGACAGGCTCTTCTAGGTTCCTTGAAAAGCATCTGAGCACCTGAGTACTGGATCGTTTGTTGAGGACCTATTGCACAAGAATTAAGACCTGCGAGAAGAGCATTGCAGCAATCCACTGTAGATTTAACCAGACCCTGAACTAGATGTTGAATTGAATGTTCTGTTGGAGGTGACTGGACTGAGGCAGAGAAATAGATTGCTGAGTACTCCAGTTGTTTTGTAAAGCGGTGTTGGGCAGTGGGATCGGCAGGAATAACCAGCTGCTCTAACTTTGCCATGTTGAGCTGTAGATGATGGGTCTTCATCCATGTCGAGATGTCGTTGATTGCGCCTGTTATGGGGGTCTTAACCAGCAAGAAATCAGGATGAAAGGACAGGAGTTTAAAGTTGTCAGCACAGCAATGGCAAGAGACTCCATGACTGTGGATGATAGGGTATAAGGACGTGGTGCAGATTGAGAAGAGAAGAGGGCCATGAACTGGACCTTGGGGAACTCCTGTTAACCGCTATATGAACCCTATAAAGAAGCAATTTAAATGTGTTTTCAGTGAAGCTTACCCTGTTGCAACAATCAGTTTGTTGTACTCTGGCATTGGCACAAAATCTGTTGCCCATTTGGGTCTTCGAGTGATGGATTTTTCAGGCTGGATTATGAAACAATGAAATATGAGATTAACAAGAAGAGAAAAATACAATGAAGAATCTCATCAAATACGGTAACCCACAAACAGAGTCTTCTTGCTCTTCAAATGAAGTGTTGGGGTCCACAAGGTAATCACTCCATCCTCTCTAAGAGTCATAACGTTGCCACTGGGAGGGAAGTGGATTCTCAGAACTGGCTCCCAGCAGTTTAGAAACGTAATGGTAGCCGGTAATACAAAAGCTGCCATCTTTTTGCGACGGACAGTTTCTTCTGTCTCTTTATTCTCCTGATATATGTATGTGCAGAAACCATGCTAAAAGAAATGAATAATTTGTTCAATAGATAGCTTTCCAAAATAAATGGTTTAATAATCAAACATTTATGCAAAGATGTAATAAGGTTTAACTTCAATAACAATTTTTTTAGATACTAGTTGTTAAACTACACTCTTAAAAAAAGGTTCTTCACTAGTTATTTGCCAATTTGAGGGTGCTATATAGAATTTGTTTGCTCTAAAGAACCACTCTTTTTGGGTTTTTCACTGGTTCTTTGTGGTTTTTGAGGTACTGTTATAACACTAGGATAGCGTAAAGAAACTGTTATGGCCTTTTTGGTACTTGTGGTTTCAAAGTAGTTCTTTGCTGTTTTTTAATGCCAAAGTTTATTTATTGAATGCATTTGATGGTTGGTTCTATATATAACTATTAAACATTGGTTCTAATTAGCACTTTTGAATCTTAGAGCTCAGTGGTACCTTTGATGGTTGCTTCTAAATAGCACCTCTGAAGATGTTTACCTCTGAAGTGTTAAATGCCACCAAAAAAAGGTTCTTCTACGATTGTGAACCAAAGACCAGATTTGGTTCTGTATAGAATCTTTTTTTTAAAGAGTGTAGCTGTTCTTTTATTCTTTATTAACTGATGGGATATAGATAGAATATAGACACATGAATTGGTAAGGAGGTCGGAGGTTTGGGAAATGACAGTGTGTTTTAGAATCAATCTCAGGTCTCTAAACAAAAGATTTGACAACTTCATTAACAAGGTAATTAACTGAGGAACCAAAAAGTACTTAATCTACAAAAGCTCGGAACCCGTTTGTTTTAAATGGCTTTTATTAAATCATTTATTGTGGTAGTACCTTGTTTTTAATCCTACCCTCATCAATGATTGCTCTACACTGACCTGCTCATTGCAGGAGTTACAACTTAATCTAACTAAAGATGGCTCAGATTGTTGAGATTTAGTAATGCGGTGAATAGAGAGCATGACAAATACGCCATAGTTCTGCGAGGCAATCTGGGTTAGAGTCCTGAATTTGTTGTTTCCCCCTCTCTCTACCCAACTCTCTTCAAATCGCCAAGACTGTACTGTCTGTACAATATAAAGGCCAAATGGCTCAGATTCCAAACTTAACCATTTTTCAGCTTGGCATTACTATGATTTGGACATAATGGCTACATGGTGTTGACAGATCTTTGGGTAAATAGGCCATGTTCAGAAATGCTTTATACGATACACATCAGTGTCCATTATTTTCTCAATTATTTGATTCAGTTTCTTAGTCTGACAATAGCTAAACTTGCATGCTGGCTGCTGTTTCATCTCTTATCGGATAATTTCAGAATATTCAGAACTGTCATCCAATCAGTGCAGAGAATGAATCCCACTGAGAGCACAATCTTCGAGATCTAGAACAAAATAAAACAAACGGGAAAAGGGAAAGGAATCATACCCAGTCGATCTTGCCTTCACCTTTGTAATCAATCTTCATGAACAGCTGCTTAATTTGAGAATCTTTCTGTAACATTTCAAAGCACTATACTGTAAAAACTTGGAGCAATAAGTATGCATTGATCTATTTACATAAATGTAAACATACTTTTGAGAAAGAAAGATTAATTATATTATTCTTTATTATAAAATCAAAGTGTTTCCAAACTTACTATCATTTCCAGACCAGGGCAATTTTTCAAAACTGATTCAAATTCATCATAATCCATCATGACGTTGCCAGCCTTTGCAAACTCCTGAAAAAGTGTATAAATTAGTTTTTTTTTTTTTTACTATTTTTCAAACGTATAAAAAGGTGTAATACATACATCGAATGAGCGTTTGATGTGCTTTATACCATTAAATGACAGCATCTGGTCAATCTGTGGAGTGAAGTAAAATCTAAATCAAACCTTGAAAAATGATTTTAAACTTAACCTGCAATTCTCAATTTGAACGATAAAAAGTCTTCTTAGAAGGATTTACTTTTTTTATCACTTGGCAAGTGTTTGGATGATCATAAAAATCTCCCTGACTTTTAAAAACGCACCCATGCTGTTAGCTTGACAGGCTCCTGTCACATGCTCTACTCTTTGCAATGGTAAACTCAGTGAAACATGACAGAGCTTGATTAAATGAGGATGAAATGCCAGTTGCTTCCCCAGTCTCCAGAAACATTATAAATGCAAGCCTGATCTCTGATTTTTGTCTATGAATTTTAATTTGAATTGGGTTAATAAAATATATTGGCAAAAGTATTGTTCATCAGCCTCAACTGCCATGAGCAACACTTCCCCCAAATTTGGATTTTGAAGAGATGTCTTAAAGAGGAACTATGTGGCCAAGCTCAGCTCCTGAAAAACAACCTCACATCATAATCCCCATCTACCAAACTTCAGAGCTGGCACAATGCAGCGAGACAAGTAACGTTCTCCTGATAACATCTAAGCTCAGACTGGTCCATTAGATTGCCAGGTGGAGTAGAATTTTAGCTAAAGAACAGGAAATCAGCTGCTCTCTCTATTATAACAAACATGACTCGATTTCCATCAGTTATTCAATCACCCATGGTGCACTTGCGGCGATCTGAAAAGTTTCTATGTTTTAATATCAACCGTTTTCAATCTCATATCAGGAAATATGAGTGTGTCGTGCCATTATGTGCTCAGAAGCATCTTCATTTGCTGAAAACAGCAAAACTATGCAACTCTACAGAAAATGAAGTTGGCAGGTTTTCCCTAAACAGGTGACATTTTTTTTTTTTTGTGTGCAGTCAGATGGAAAACAAGCTACATTTGGTCCAGAAAAACAAGAGGTGATTGACTTCAAGGCCAAGTTAAAAAAATTAGTTGAAATAAATGATACATAATAAGTCCGTTTGTATTTATGATAGAAACTCTACTATGCTCTCCATTACAAAGGTTATCCAGCAAATTAAATAATAATCCTGCCCTGGATTCAAAATATCTTTTTAAATACTTTCTGAATGTTTGCAATGGAAAAAGTAACCGCAAAACTGAGGTTTGAAAGCTGAAGGCTGGTTTGTTGAAATATAATTAACATTGAATCCACATTTAATCTGAGCTTTCATCTTCCAAAGAGTATTTAAGAGAAGGGGAAACACATTAAAATATATGTTAAAAATCCTGTAAGATCCATACCTGATGTTGATGCAGTAATGAATCACCAGCTTGTTTGCAAGTCAGTTAGAAAGACAGTTTTTAAAAAATGCAAATCAAGGAGATTACAGAGCAGAAGGGGTGGAGTCTGTGAGTGAGTGGACGTGTTAGCATTTCTGGGAATAACTGTCACTTATTCAAAACTGTTTAATTAGCACACCATTGGTCTAATTTGGAGAGGCCATAATATCCCATGACTGAAATGATAGATTTGTTCTCTGACCCAGCATTTTGAAAGAACCAAACCAATTAAGTTAACTTAAAGTGAACAAGCTGAAAGTGATCTCAGTCCTTTTGGTGTTCATAATACAGTGCACCCAGTCATTTTTAACAGTCCATAAGACCCTTGCATGTCCCGATCTCCCAAATTTTCCAAGAACTTTAGACCGCAGCTGTCTGTGCAAGCAGTAGATTTGTGTTATTCCAGAGGACCTCACCAAATGTTATCACATGGCTGTGACACATTTTGAGCAACACAAAAAAGGAGTCTGACATATATGTGTTATAAATAAGTGAAACTCTTTCCTTCTCAGACCACACAACCAGCATATCTGTAGGTGCAGCAGATGCAATTGAGACCAGTATCTCTTTAAACTCACACATAATGAATAATTGGAGCACAGATTGAATGTACAAACTGAACCTCTCGAAAAGTGCTTGCACTCTTTTACAAAAATGAAAACTCAAAATGTTACAAAAAAGCAATACCAGTCTCTGTAAACCAGTGCAAACCTTCTGTAATTTCCGCATTAAAACAACGAGCCTTTTTTCTTGTTGTTCAGAAGATTCCAGTATGTTTCTTTTGCATTTTCTACCTCACTTCTACAGTACCCCCTGCTTCACATAGGAAGAGGGGTTGGATTTTTTTAAGAGTTCGATCTACACATCTGAAATAATTTACCATCCTTTCACAGAAGTCATATTTGTGTGCAGCGAGAGATCTGTTGCAGTGTATTTTGAAATAAGTCAATATTTAATTTCCAAAATGTGTTTATAAGCAGAAAATGAATAATCCAGTCTGCTGCCGCTGCTGCTGCATATAGACAAATCATAAAGCATCGCTAAGAACTTGTGAGTCATTGAAATAAATAGTAAATGTGAAATAAAGGTGAGCATCTGAAGTACGCTTATCCCCCAGCTTTGGATCAAGTACTTATACATGAAATAAGAATTGATTTCAAGCCCATGACCAGTGAGAGACGACTGTGAGGCAAGTTGCCATTCAATTTGGCAATAATCTAATTGTTGGCAAGGGCATCAGAGCAGCAGATGCTGTATTAGTGTGACCTTTTGACTTTTACCTGGATCTCATGGAAGAACCTGGCAGGATCCACTCTGTAGTGTTGCCGCATGTTGAGTTTGGCATCATCTCCCAGGGCAAGAGAGTGTCTTTTGGGTTCCTGCCTCAAAATTTCTCTTCCCAACCAATCAGGAAACTCAGAGCCATACTTCTGGTTCACCCAAGATAACTCCCCAAACTCTGTCAAAATACTGCAAAATAGTGCTTATGAACAACTGATTATGAAGCTATTTACAGTATACGAAGGCTACACACTATTTAAGGGCCTTCATCTTCAAAGGCTGATATGACTTTTGATCATTTATGAACATCAAATCATGATTTCATGAGGTTTGTGTATTAGGTTTTGCAATAGAACCCTATTGTAATTGCTCCAAGTATTATTGTTTTGCAGCTTTTGGTGCATTGTTGAGGGCCTAACCATGCTCGAAACATACAACACACACATGCACGCACCCACATACACACGCACATCAGCACCGTTCAAAATTTATGTGTGATTTGGTTTGAAAAGTGGGTGTGGCAAAATGAACCAATAAGTAGTTATAACTCAGTCTACCAAGATCATATCTTTTTTTTTTTTTTTTTTTTTAACCTTGTCCTGTCCTGCTCAAAAGCCATCACATGGGAGAGTATATGCCTTGCGGAGTTGGACAGTTTTGCTTTCTCCAGGGGAGTAAAACACCTGGTGTGGTGTTTTCTCCTCTGGATTGAAACATTAAATGAATGTACCGGTAAATATGTATTAGTTGTGGTTCCCGCGAGTCAGTTTACATTAGTTGTGTCAGGACAAGACGGTGTTTAACTGAAAGGGGGAGTGGATAAAGGATTGGGGAAGGGTGAAGGTACATGGGTGAAAAAGAAAGAAAGGAAGAGGAAAAGTAGAGAAAGAAAAATAAAAATATTAATAATAATAATAATAAATAAAAACAAGATCATATCTGTCTCAAATCCAACACGTTTATTACTAGTCAACGTATCAACACATCTACATATATCCCTCCCAGTTAGAGCGCCACCAGGTGGCTACAGACAATTTAACATTTAACATCGATAAGGTACTTCTTTCAGTAATTTCGAAATGTACGACAAGAATATTGTTTTTATTTTGTACTTATTCATAACGCCACCGGATGGTGATAACATTTTATGTGCATTATTTCATTAGCCCTTTAATTTTCAGATATTCTAATAGTTCTTGCATAAACACTATCCTATCTCATAAAATAAGATTGCTCATGTTGCAAAGGGGTGAGGGGGCCTGAGGTGCAAAAACCTTTTGATCGCTGCTTGCAGTTTTGTGTTTTGTTTTACAATGCTTCTGACACATTTTGCTTAAGATGCTATAGCATCATTATAAATATCCGATTAGATCAAATTGTGAGAAATTGGTATCTGAAGTCTCTGCCTGGACAGATCCATCACAGGATCACATTCAGTAAGTATTCACTACAAATATTAGAATCATCAATTCAAGAAGGTTTTAGAACCAGAAAACTAGAGAACCTGTTTGAAACCCAGGGATTGAACTAACTGGCCACCTTCTGGCTCCAAAAACTACTCATAATTATTGGGTTAACGCAGCACAGAACACTCTCGTGGGGAGACTTTTTAAATGTCATTATGCACAACTGAAGCCAAAGATGGGTTTGGTAAATCAAATTTCAGTCAATTGAATTATTCACATTTGTCTGTCAACATTAAGCCTCAAGGACACATATATAGCAAAGTATAGCATTAACAGTCTCCCTTAATTCCAGGCAACCACAAACAACAGTAGGAGTAAAACCCAAGGCAAGATGCAAAAATTGTCAGAAAACCAAGATGGAATCAAGCCTAGACCTCAAAGATGGAAAGTGGTGAAGCAGAACACACAAGTCTCTGTATAAGAACAAAGATTTGCTGAGGAAATTAAACATTTACATCAATGATAAACACAAAGCAGAACATACCTCGGCCTGTTTTGAGTCTCCAGCTGCGGTTCAGCAGATGAGGCCCTTGTTTTTCTGCCAAGCGGCATGTCTTTTGCAGTCTGGCTTGTCTTCTCAGCTTGATATTGGTTTTGCTTGAGGCTGCTTGCTTGCTTTGCTGCACAATCAATGGATGTGTTGGCTCTCCCTTCGCTCTAAGACACAACACACCTGAGTTTCAGGTTACCTGAGAGACAAAAACCACAGGGGGTTTTGTTTGCATGTAACGTGACACATTTTAATTTCCATATTGCATTCGAGCAGGAATATAAGTTTTTAAAAGAAACTCTTACTTTTTGAAGCAGATAAACAATAAGCTTAACAATATTATAACAGTAGGTGTGTAAGCTTTAGAAACATATATTGTTAAAGTAGAAGTAAAAGTAATGCAAATAATTGGAGAAAACAACAGAAAAAAAAACTGAGAAATAAAAAAACCTTGGGAGATTCCAGGCACAGTCGGGCTGCCAGATCTTCGTCTTACTATACATAAATGATTGATAATGTTGAAAATTTATAGCATCCGCACGTTGCTGTGAGCATTTACATACTGTCAGATCTGTTACTTCCCTGTTGTTTCTCAGCTCTCTGTGTTAGTTCTAATGATTCCTGCCAAATTGCAATTAAAAAAACAAATCCTTGATTTGGTCAGGTCAACAAAGAGTCTTGCCAGATAATGGCTTTCTTCATATATAAATGTATGTCTTCACAGATGAAAAAATAAACCATTATGGGACACTTTCTCATTAGTTTATTCTGATCAGGAATACGGATATTCTTCCACTGTAATATATATTTTTATACATATCCTGACGCTTTTTTTATTATCAATAAGGAAAAATAAAATAAAGCTAAATAAAGTGAGCACTGTTTATAACATAGTATGGACAAGCATAAATAAAAAAATAAAATGATTTGCCACTAGCAAATACATGAAGCAATATGGATGTGGGTTGCAGGATGGTTTGATATATGGACTTTGTAACGGTCCAATTGTAATTTTGTTTATATATTATTTCACCTCTTGCTTGATTAGAAAGCAAAACGTTCCTCTGCATGAAGACAAAGGTCACGAAACACCAGACAGGTTGTGGTTTAAACTTATGTATCCAACAATAGTTATTTAAAATTTGCAATGTGAAGATTCTCCATCAAATATGTTTGAGAAACTTTTGCAGGCCAAGGTTTGAAAAGTTGGCAACAAAATACACTCCTCGAGTTAAGAATTTCTAGATAATGTATCCATCGAAATTATACAAATAAACCACTTGGCAAGACTAATTTTAAAAGATCAACTTGATTACTTGAGGCAAAGGAAATCCATTGATTTGTTAATGCAGAGCGCCACTTGGTGGATGCTGTGTGTTATAATATAAATATGTTTAGTAAAACATATATAAATATGTTTAATGAACTATAAAGAGGTCCCAAAGCTATGTAATACATTCACAAAATACATCCAATGCGTTGTAAAAATAAAAATAAAATAAAAAATACCCACTTAAAATGTGCATAGAATCATATTAAATTGTACATGTGTACTGTGATATATTTAATCAGAAAACTGCAGTTAAATATAAAAAATGTTCTTGTTCGTTTAATACATTAAACTCAAACGTAGCCAAACACGTTATTACGTCACTGAATAACATTTCATAACACATAAGTCTACCTACGTATTTCCATGACAAGCTAGTATTTGTGTTCTAAAAAAATTAGCAACTATCTAACAGAAAACTAATAATACGATAAAATTTCGATCTTGTATCTTGTCGTGTACAGAACAGGGACAAATCGACGTTTACAAGTTTTGGCTGCAGCTGATTTGATTATGCTCATTTTCAAATTATTGATGCCTTTTACTGGAGTAGTCGCATCATGTACTTAAAAATCATAATTTCGTTTTTGTATACTTGATTAAGTACACGAAAGTATATTAAGTTCTTCTAGTCTGAAACAAATGGACCGATATGTTGTTTGCCGTCTATCGCAAGAGGCTGCAAGCTATATTTCTTTTGACTGGTTACGAAATTAATAAAAGCTATATATTTTAATAGATTCTTCGTCAGACATATTGCAGCGTTTGCCATAACGCCGTTGGTGTGAGCACAAGCATTACAGAGAATGCACATGAGTAAATGGTAGCACTTTCTGGCTTCGTCTTGTTTTAGTGGATGTTTTTTCATATTAACGCGCCGTTGAAAAAATGACGTTTCGCTGAAGAACAGCCAATCAGATGTCTATTAGCGTAGGAACTATAGTGCGCCAACAGCCAATCACAGACACGCATGACTTGGCGGCAGCCAATGGGATTCGAGACTGTTCACCGAGCTCTCGTAAGCGGAGGGTTCTGTACGCACTTGGAAGAGCGCGCATCGATGTTATTGTACTTCAAAGCCCCATTATTCTAGACGTCCACCGAAGCTGCAGATAGAGAAGCCTGGTGAGTTTCGTTACAATATGCTTGTCATGCCCTTATTTAAGTCTTTTTAAAAACAGCGCCGCATATAACAATACAATTCCCTCGGTAGGTTCGTATTTGGTTAACGCAGAGCGACCCATCTTTATGAGTATTCGCCCGTCATTCAGGCAGAGCTCGTAGAAGTGACAGTAAAACATGTTTCGTCATAACTAACGGCATACTAAATATTCTTTTAGAGGACGTGGAAGGTAGCCATCACAGCTAAAACTGTTAGCTTCTTGTGGTCTCTGATAAAACTGTTATTGTGTGAGCCATGGCATTCTCAGATACTGACAAAAATAACATCTTGGAAATATTTACCACTCCCGGGGGAGCGTACTCCTCATTTTAAACATTTTCCTCTCAGGTCCGTTATAAACACGAATTCTTCCGCCGTGTTCTGTAATATAATATGGCTGGCTTGCGGATGATACTGGATGCATTTTGCCTGAGAGTGGCGGGGGATGGAGACTGACGGGACTAAGCGCTATTCAACTTCAAAAATATCTTAGGGACACTCTTTTGTTTCGCTAGCACGAAAGACAAAGAGTCTCGTTATTAGTTGGGGTTTTAAGTTGTAAAGACGAGTGTTCATCTTATCTACTTTGTTATCTATCGCCGGTGTTGTGTATGTAGCTCTGCGCAGTAGACATAAAGGGAGCGAGGCAGGGAGGGAGGGGGAGAGAGAGAGAGTGAGCGAGAGCCATATTGCTTCTGCTAGCTGCTCGTGTGGCTCGGCTTGAACAGCGATAGCGAAACTCCCATTGCATAGCCCTTATAGTTAGAGACACTGTGTCCATACACCCGTTCCCCTCTAGCGAGTGGCCTTATTATGAGAAAGGGATGAAAATCTGAAGAAATGTAGAGATTTCTGCTCTTCGAAATTACCCAGGAATGTGGGAGGAGACAAACGAGGGGGACTTTCTCTCATGAAGATGGCTTTTTCAAAATGGAAGAAGAAATATTATTGTTTAGCACTTTTAAGGTGGGCGCTGTACAGCGTCTCTCCCCCGATTTCCCGATGCTGCCGTGATTGCTCAGTTGATGCCAAATACACACAGGAAAGTGAGCAGTGAAATAAAAAAATCACCAATAAAACGCTATTAAATGGAGGACGTCCTTGTCTTTAACCGTGAACCTGAGGCGCTCTTTGTGCATCCTGTCGCCCATCTCCATATTGAGATTTCTCTGAAGATTAATGCAGATTTTATGCATGAATCCTAGTTTTTTTTTTCATTAGTTATCAAAATAAACTATGATGGTGGTTGCCATTAAAATAAGACATAACCATTTTCTACAGTTTTAATACATGAATAATCTTGTTTAAAACTTATTGCTTATTTTACACAAATGTAACCCTCATTGATTACTGAATACATTCACCCTGTATGTTTGTATTTTAACAACATTTAGATGGTTTACTTTTTGCATGTCTATCGCAAGAGGGTGTAGGCTATGTTTGTTGAATACAAATATTATGTATTCTTCGTTGTTACATTTATCTTAATGCTATTTTTGTGAGTACAACAACTGAAGAGAGTAGCGCTGGGCGATTAATGTAAAAGTACTCATATTATCCTTTCAGAAGCTATAAACATTCAAGGTTTTCCAGGTTGATTATTTTCCATTTTCAATACCCTATGCATGTGGAGTCATGTGACCCTGCTCCTTTATGTTATTCCACTAACATGCTGAGCATGGAGAGCTTAAACGCTTTCATTTCAGTTGATGATTTATTGACCATCAAACATGTTCTTTGTCCACTACACCACAGGACCATAATGTCAAAAAGTGTATGTTTCCCTAAAGAACAACCAATTAGGTGTAAGTGACATTAGGACCAAGCATGTAGTGGATCATACAAGGAATTTGTGTTCTGCATTTCACCCATCCAAGTGCACACACACAGCAGTGAACAAACACACTATGAACACACACCCGGAGCATTGGGCAGCCATGGCTGGGGCAGCATTGGTGGAGCACTGGGGGAAACTGGTGACTTTCTCAAGGCCATCAGGTTTATGGTTGTTACTGTTGGGAGAGAGTGAGCTTTCAACACTTACCCCATCTTTGACTCCCAGTGGACCAGCAACCTTCTGATCTCCAGTCAATCACCTTATCCACTAGGATTACCCCGAGTAGGAGGAACTGTGGCGCACTAATGGCCAATCACAGGCACTCCAGACTTGGGGGTAGCCATTGGCTAAAGAGACTGTACATCAAGCGCTTGTAAGCAGTTCTGTACGCACTTGAAAGAGTGTTATTGAACGCATTTAAGGCATCGATTAGCCTTTATCTTACCATTGTTATTGTAGCACATTTTAGATTTGACATCCCTCGTTTTTTAATATAATTATTTTTTAAATACTATGCAGACACTAATATAATGTTTGTGTATTTGTTGTGTATTATCTAAGCATAACTGTACTGTTCCATTTCGACTCAATTTAATATGAATGACTCGGGAGTATATCGTCTTTGTTTATTTAAGAAATCGTATTTTCTTCCCAGTGATTAAAGATGGTGAAAGATCCGAGGAAACCCAGAGGCAAGATGTCCTCGTATGCCTACTTTGTGCAAACCTGCCGTGAAGAGCACAAAAAGAAGCACCCAGAGGCCACAGTTAATTTTTCGGAATTCTCCAAGAAGTGCTCAGAGCGATGGAAGGTAATGCATAAACACTCTTTAAAGAGTAGATGCAATTCATTTTTTATTGAAATTTTATGCTTTTCGGTAAAGTTGCATGTACCCCTTACTTTTTAAAACCTGTTTTGAACAGACAATGTCTGCTAAAGAGAAGGGAAAGTTTGAGGATATGGCCAAGCAAGATAAGGTTCGCTACGAGCGAGAAATGAAGAACTATATCCCTCCAAAGGGTGAGAAGAAGAAGCGTTTTAAGGATCCCAACGCACCCAAACGACCACCGTATGTTGATGCGTTACTATACTAATGAAGAGATGATGGTTTCTAGATGCTTCAGTTTCAATGCTTGTTTTCCCACAAAGGTCAGCATTCTTTATTTTCTGTGGTGACTACCGCCCTAAGATCAAGGGTGAGAACCCAGGTCTTACCATTGGAGACATAGCCAAGAAACTTGGAGAAATGTGGAACAATTTATCAGCTGACGTGAAGCAACCCTACGAAAGGAAGGCTGCAAAGCTGAAGGAGAAGTATGACAAGGTGAGGTGACCTTTAATTTGAGGATTCTGGGTAAACATTGTAGATACACCAGCCTCATTTGAAAATCTTCTGTAGGATATTGCCTTATACCGCACTAAAGGAATCGCAGGGCTATCCAAGCAGGATGGTGGAGAAGATGATGAGGAGGATGAAGACGAAGAGGAAGAGGATGATGAAGAAGAGGAGGATGATGAGTAAATTGGCTACTGGTGTAGCCATGCTACTTGTTCATGCCACAAACCCAATTGTACATGGTTCACATCTTCAAACGTGATGCAGCAGAAACAGGAATTGTTAGGCTGTGTATATTTGACGTTTTTAAGATGTACAGTGTTATTCTCCTTTTGTAAAGTTAACACTATGTGTCGAGTCTTTTTATTGTTTTTTTTTTTAGTTTTGTTTAGTTTTTTTAGTGGTAGTTCTTGCTAGAGACAGTTTTAAGGTTGAACGATATGAACTGAACTGGTTCTCTGAAGGTGCACAGCACAGCTATCTGGTTTTTGTAGGACTGTAGTGCACTTATTAGTTTTTACAAATATTTTTCGTATTTGCCGTCATAAGGTCCTTTAACTGTACTTTAATTACCACTCTAAATACAGCAATGCAGCTTTGTTTGACATTAAAGAATGTGTTGGAAGTAAACATTTCTTTTTTTTTAAGGACACTCTCCTGTTTTATTTTTTGCAGCAGAGACACAGAAAGTGCACAAGACTATATCAACGTTCAATTTTGATGCATACTATTGCAATATCAAACTCAAACCTTAGTTGTCTAATCCCCACTTTTGATACTCTTAGAGTTTTCACCCAGGTTTAAACAGGCTTCCAGAAAAGTTTAAGGGTCAATTACACAAAGACATTTTACCAGTGTTGTAGTTGGCTGTTCTCTGGTATATAGATGAATATGGGATTTTTCAAGTTATTTTGAGGTATTTTACAGGTAAAGTAAATGTTCTTGCTTTAAACAATGAATGATTGAATGAATTAGGTGGTATATTCACAGTGTTACTGAAGAGTGTGACGCCATGTGGTCATGATGTGTACTGCTCTGTTTACTATTACGCATGGATCAATGACGTCAACTTCAGCTTCTCCTTGTCCTCTCCAAGGACAAATGCCCCTAGTATGAAGCATATCAAAATGACAGTAGTATTCTTTTAGAGAAATGCATTTCCTGGTGCTTAATATTTAAATATGTCGTTTAATTAATATGTTTATTTTGAAGCCATTTCTCCAAGGATTTTAATGATGGTCTTGGACAAAAACATAAAAATATTTTTTTTTAATCAGCTTTTTGTTTGTTAAAAATGCAATCTTTGACACCTATTCTAGGAGGAATAAGTCAATACTTTTAAATAAGGTAAATTATGAAACTGCCAATTGAATGAAAATAATTATTGACATTAATAAATTCAACATGTACATATATATATATATATATATATATATATATATACCATATATATATATATATATATATATATATATATATATATATATATATTAATGGGTCGTAAACATGACTTCAGTTGTTTTAAATACATGTACAAAATACAGATTTTAATACATATTTCCATAATTAGGTAACGGTTGTCGATTTTCATGGGCAAGGGTAATACAGAACTGGAATGAATTATATTGCTCTGGATTTCACTAAACTTGCATCTTTCAAGGCCGTTGATGAGAGATATCAAAAGGGTGTATAGAATCACTTAGTCCATCTGATTTAAAATATGTTCACTCTGTCAATTCATTTTCTGCTGATTCCTTGACATGATGGGCTGAGTAACCAATCAGTTACAATAAACTGATCAAACACTGCCATACAGGCCAATGAAAGACTTATATAAGTCGTAAAAACAATACTGATGTACAATTAATTTGGGTTGAAAATGAAAGATGTTTCAACTTGCACCATATGTGATCTCAACAGCATCCAAACATGCATCACCCTCGGGTGTGTCACACTCTCCTGGTCTCTGAATGAGTTCTGCAAACTAAATAAACATCTAAATTAAAACAATATTTGCTGTTATCACCTTTTGCCTATTCAGGTGTATGATCAACCAATTTTACCAAACAGGTGCTAATGGTCATCAATACAACATGTAAGTTGAAACAGTCATAAAATGAAACAGAAACAGCTGCGTGGGAGACTTTAAACTGGGACACTGCCAAACTGCTACCAAGGTGAGGTTTAGAAAGACAAGATACAAAGGAAAAAAAACACAGAAGATGTCCAACAATGCTATCAGCTCACTTTTGGCTAGAAATCAGTGGGACCTAGGCCAAAGGTGGTCTTCGCTTCCAAAAAGTTGCATGAAAACATAAGAACGGGTGTCTAATGAGTCAAAATGATTGGCAGAAGATAATTTTGTACTGTGAGTGTCTGCAGACAGAAAATGGATTATCTGTGTTTATATTATAGGCAGATACATATCCATCAAGCAATCACATGTATGGGCGGTGTATGATTGGCTTTGCAGCAGGACACTGGCCCCAAACATACAGCCAACAGGTTTAAGAATGATCTTTCGTGTAAGTAGGACGGAAAGTGATGCATTGGAAGTGATGGCATGGCCTCCACGAAGCTCTGAGTCTGGGATAACACATAGAGATAGAAGGATGTGAAGGCTAAATCCATAGAAGATCTGTGGTTAGTTCTCCATAAGATGTTGTGGGAAAAACCAGCTGAGTTCCTGTAAAAAGTGTGTGCAAGTAATTTTGAAGGCAAATGCGACTCACACACCAAATATTGTTAAGGATGACAACGTTTTGAGTAAGCTGATTGTTCTATACGCCAGAGGGCGCTGATTGATTCCCGTTGATGTTTGTTTACAATACAGTACTTTATGAAATAAAGTCTGGGTTTTTTCGAACACATTGTAGAATGTAATGGGTACAATTTGCAATTACATATGTAACTTCTACATATCCTAAAAAAGGCAGAAACAACAAGAAAATAAAGATCACGACGTGCCAATTGTCATGATAATTTTACTCTTAAAGTAAGGCACTACTTGTAAAGACAATTAGACATAGGGCTAATCAATTTCTGTTCAACTTTGACGTTTTTGTTCGAGAGTAATTTCAAGACCAAAAGTTCTATATGGCTGTGTTTTTTGAGAGGCCAGGGAGGGACAGTTGGAGAGGCGGGAACAGGACCAGATCAGTGGCCAACCACCGGCACACACAAAAACTGCCCGCGTGGACCAAGAGATGGTGCTGGCAAAGAAACGGGATTTTAATAACATGGTTATATATATATTTTTTAAAAATCTTCGAGAATAGTACTGCAGCGGGGTATATGGAGACTGGTGAAGATGAACAAGCTAAAATTCACGCATCTCCCTATTTTTCTCACAGTGAGTAACCTATTCCTTAAACAAAAACACCTAGGAGTAAAAAAAGGTCATGACAAGCTGTGTTGTGGACCTGGACATATATTTCAATCTCAATTCTTAAGAGTTATAAAAAAAATGTTATTTATAATTGATTTTTGGTTGAATTTTGTGCATTGGTGAATGTATGGTTGATTTTAACAATAGTCTGATAATAAAAGTGAATGAATCTTATGAATTGTAGATTATAAAATGTAATAAAAATGAGTAATTATAAATAGTTTACACTATATTCCTGAAATAATGGGTGAAATAAAAGACATTAAACACCATTGGAGATTGTGGTCAATGCAGCAAAACAGGATTGTCCAGTTCACATTGGCCTCACAAAGACAGGTGCCAGGGGGGAACCCTAATAATGAAACTTATTCAGGCTGGCGTGGGATCCTGTGGTAAGGGGAGAGTTACAATAGTTCTCAAAGCCCAGACCTTACACAATTCAAGGTGTTCTGTTGCCTCTTTTAGAAAGCTCTTTCACAAAAGGCCATGTCTTTGGGGATTTCGCTGCTGAATCCATTCCATGTTGCTTTCTCCACACCTTTGCTTTACCCAACCCAATTTTTTTTCTTTTTCCACGCAGATTTTCTTCAGGGTTGTTGTGGATGATGCTTTCTGTAGCAGTTTGTCAAGTGTACAGTTGGAAAACACTGTTGAGAATATGTTTTTCAACTCGTCAGCAGCACCATCAGTGAGAAAATCAACCACAGCAACAGTTCGTAGTCCACAGTTCACTACTTTTAAATTTTCCAAATCCGTTTATTCATTTGAGGTGAAGGAAAACACACCACCTGGTGAGCATCACAATGTTTTAAAAGCTTGCTAATTAAGAAATATTTGTAATGGTTACAAAGTAAGTAATATTAGATTAAAAAATGTTACAAGTGAGAAATTTTGCTTCACCCCACATTATAACATTTTTTAACTCATACCAGCTGCACAATTCTCTATAATGAAAGTGCATGAGAGACTTATATGTGCAATTGATAAAAAATGTAATGTAGGAACAGCTGGTAACATATTAGCGATGCAGGTTTACTGGTGACAGTCCCAAAAACATTTTTGATGCTTTTCACAGTAAGACTTAATATGGTTTGGCAAATGAACTCCCTAAAAATCTGAATCATTATATATTTTTACTTGGAGTTCTAAAACTCCTGGTCATATGTTTGCAGATGTCTATGTTGCAAAAAATATAGACATCCTTTTTGATGATTTGGGCAGTGAGTTTAACCACACATCTTCCAAAGCCAACGAGACAACTCCATCTTGTTTTTGGTTTGGAAACAATACAATAAACACTACCTTTAAGCTTCACACGTAACAAAAGCGTGACCGCTTACTCAACACACATCTATCTCTATAAAACTTTGACCTAGCAGGCCTGGGTTTGTGTTCTATCTGTTTCTCACTCAGCTGTGTGTAATCTCTTTGTTTTTATACAACGTCACGTCCTGCTGTGTCAGTGCTACGGTTAACATCCGCGACTCTCCAAAATCGGTTCAGGCCATCTTGGTTCTCCTGTGCTGTCTTTCTGTGATGTGTATATGTTGGGTTTTTGCAGCTCCATCTTCTAGTCTCTAGTCCTCATCTCCTGTTAAATCAGATGCTCAACTACCTCATCTCCATCACAGCTTTTTTCTACATTAAATGTGTAATGACTAAACTAAAAAAAGCTCTTTCTTTACGTGTTTCATACTCACTCTACAAAAGTATTACGATACTTACTTACTTACTGGGATATACACCCTAACCGTAAAACCCCACATGAAAAGGCATGAAGAAAAACAGTTATTTTTTATAGAGTAACAAGAGGTGCACAGACATTACTGCTGCCCCCTAGATGGTGGAATATTTTACAGGTTATAATTCAAATCAAACTACATCCTGGCTTTCTGGACTTTACACTCTTAAAACACATATGTTTGATTCTCCTTGCAATTGATGGTTTTTTCACAGCAGTAAACATTTATCACTTAGAATATGGTGATGCCATCTGTTGGTGTATTCTAGTTTCATATGGGTTTCACATTTCCACTAGTGCACGTTTTCAGTCCAATGTATTTTTCAGACTGCCTATTAAAAAGAAACTGTTAAATCTTTAATTCCTTTCTACCCTTTTCAAATCCATAGGGACTATTGTTGGATATGTGGAGGCTGTATATGGTGACGAGAGTGAAACTGCAGTGTATTTTGTTGAGGAGGATGATGGGGATGGTCTGTTCCTTCTTAATCCACATTCTGGGGAATTTATTCTGTCCCGTGCACTGAATTTTGAAATGGAACAATACTACATGTTGACCACGGAAGCTTGGCTGGGGAACCGTGAGAGCCTCAGGGTCAGAGTGTACTTCAATGTGATTGCTGTCAATGGCAACTCTCAAGCGTTCAGTCAGAATGTGTTTTCTGTATCGGTACAAGAGGATTCACCTCCTGGATTCTGCTTTCTGGGTCTCAGTGTTTCAAATCCAGGTGAAGGTAAGTTAATACATGTTTTTTTTTTTATAAATACCTTTAAAGAGACTTGTTAAGCAACAAAGCTTTAATCACATCATGAACTCAAAGTGCTATTCATAATTACCGGTACATAAATTCTTATAGTTTTGAGATTTTTCTGTTGTAGCTCTTGACTGGGTTTACCCTAACATTTGCATTGAAAACCATAACTAACTGAATGGGGTAACTGGTTGATCATACACCTGACTATAATCCTATAAGAATGGATGTTGGTTTGAAGACAAAAGGTTGTCTTTTCAGCAGAGATCGATCTGGTGTTACGTAAATATATATTAAAATTTGCAAAAACATCTAAACTGGTCTGACTCGGGTTATATCTTTTCAGACTGCTACCACTAAAGGAATTCGGGGACTTTGACTTAACATAGGGTCAAACTTTGTAAAACTGTAACTTAAACTGAGAACCACACAGAACTTTCAAACTTACCACACCAATCAATGTGCCCTAGAAGGGGTTAAATGTGTCCCTTTGTCTATAGTAGCCTTTGAAAATAAATGGTAAATGGCAATGAAAATATCTTCAAGATTTCTCATCACAGAGATATGGGGGTTTGTTCATGTTGATCATAGTAACTATATGGTAATCATTGACTGCACTTTAGCAATCAAACTTTACCCTAGCAGGCAATTTTTCTGAACTGTAAGCTTTGGTAAATGCTAAAGACATTTGGGTTGGTTTATAAAACTGCTATAATATAATGTAGGAAACATATGTCACTGACCCAACCAGAGTGGTTACCATAGCAACCAATTTGGCATATCACTATTTCACCTAAGGATGATCGTAATTTTCACTTCAACATTTATTCAATTATGATTTTTTATAATGGCTTATCTAATTCAAGTCCTCCTTTTCTTTAGGAATTTTTGGAAACGTGGATTTGAAAGTGATTTCTGGAGATCCCGAGAAAAAGTTCTTTATAAACTTTGAAGGAACTCTCTGTGTTAGAGAAATTTTAGACAGAGAGACAACCTCAATGTACAACCTTATTGTACAGACTGTTGGTTGTGCTTTACTAGCAGAAACTAGACTCACAGCCTCGGCACAAGTAATCGTTAACCTTCTTGATGTGAATGACAATGCCCCCCTCTTCACTACACCTAGCATTGTTAGTTTTCCAGAAAACAAACCCCTGAACTCTGTTGTAACAGTCACACAGGCCATAGATGTTGATGCTGGATCGAACGCTGAAGTTTTTTTCAGTATTGAGAGTTCAGAAGAAGACCCTTTCAGTATAAACAGCTCGACTGGTGTTCTATACTTGCAGAAGCAATTGGACAGAGAAATTGAGGATGTTATCACGGTCACATTAAAAGTCACGGACAAAGGTGTACCTCCACTCTCCAGCTCAATGAACCTCACAGTACTTATCGAGGATGTGAATGACAACAGCCCAAAGTTTACTCAGAGTTTCTACGACATTTTGATCTATGAGGATATACCACGTGGCACATGCATACTCAGAGTCACTGCGATGGATGAAGACATTGGCTCTAATGGACAGGTGCGGTTTTCTGTCTCTGAGAGTGGGTTCATGGTAGACTCTGTTTTAGGTGTTTTCTCAATAATAGACAAGATGGATCGTGAGAAGAAGGACTTCTATAGCTTTTCAGTCTTAGCCAAAGACCAGGGAGATGTTCAAAGATCTGCCGCAGCAACCATCAACATTACAGTCCTAGATGTTAATGACTGCAACCCAGTTTTTTCATTAGAATCGCTGACATTCCATGTTCTCGAAAACGGGGAAAACTGTTCTCAACACATACATCAGGTACTTTATTTGATATAGAAATGAATGTGTTTTTTGACAAGATTACTGATTTTTTTGGCCAGTGATTCATGTTCATCAAATTTGTTTTTGGTAGATCCATGCATCTGACGGGGACTTTGGAGTCAACGGTCAGCTGAAATACTTTTTAGAGTTTGGAAATGACGACAGTCGTTTTGTTCTTCATACTAATGGAACACTGGAAATTTTGGAAGATCTTGACAGGGAAGTTCAGAGTCAATACACACTGATGGTTACTGCTGTTGATTCGGGTACTGATTTTATTCTTTATCCCTAATGCCCCAATATGAATGTGTCTTTCCGTTTTCTAGGTAATAGTGGTCTAGAATATGCAATGTTCTGTAGTTGAGTTCAGATGTTTTAACACATCCGTGGCTAAAGGTGAATAAAATCAAGCCCCTAGGCATAAAGCTTGCTCAGGAAAAGGAATGGACCATTCTCAGGAACTCATTGAATTCCAGTATGGTTCTGTGACAGGATACCTGTCCAACTAATCCAGTTATTAAGTTTCAACAGTCCACTGCTAGGTATGTTTTAACAAAATAGAGACCAATATTCCCCAATATCTCTGATGGAACAGTACTTGTCTGGCTGCATTGTGCTGGCTGTAAAGTGTGGTAGAGGGAGGATTAGGGATGTTTCAATGCTTCCGAACACCCTTAATTTGGACATCAACTTGGCTCTCAACTTTTTGAACAGTATGAGAAAAGCCATTACTATTCCAACAGTACAAAAAAGGTTCATAAGATATGGATGAGCAAGTTTATGTTGGAAGAATTTGGAGTAAACATCGGTAGACTGGTCTTTTTGTGAAACATCAGTCAGAAATTTCCATAAACACACTTCTAAACCTTGTGGAAAGCCATCCCAGTGGATCTGGATTGGGTGTCACTTAAATTCCAATGCTTCTGGAATTTAAGTGACACAGGGAGATGAGGGAATAATTTTATATTGTAAATGTTTTAACCAAATGTATTCAGCACCTGTCGTGTTTGGTTATTTAGTTGTATATACTTGTCTTAAACCCACTGTTTACATGTTAATGTTCAACTTTTGGTCTTAAAAGACATTTGCTTTCCAGGTTTCCCATCACTGACAGGCACTGGCACCTTGGTCATTCTAATAGATGATGTCAATGACAACTTTCCGATATTTGATAATGATGAATTCACGGCTTACATATTGGAGGACTCACCTGTTGGTACCACCTTTCTGAGAGCTACTGCTTCAGACTTAGATGACAGTATCAATGGGTTTGTAAGGTAATTTGAGAAGTACATTATAATTTGCTAACACAGTTTGTATTATATTTTGTCAAAGCCAATGTGTGCAAAATCTCTGTCAGCATCACTACAACAATTTAATCCGAGAAGCTATTTTTAAGGGTCAGGAGAACTCATCAGGACCAGTTCTATAACCTCTACAGGGCGCTGGATGCTTCATGGGAGTTTGCCCAACCAGTCCACATGTGTTTTGTGGAATGCAAAATGGCTGGGTGGCAAATCAGTCACCTTTGAATTGGTGAAGTGAGTCTGCCCAAAGTGGAGGAGTTCAAGTATCTTGGGGTCTTGTTCACGAGCAAGGGGACTGTGGAATGATAGATTGACTGACGAATTGATTCCTCAGCAGAGTGGCTTGGGGATATGTTTCGGATTCCTCCTGGACGCCTCCCTGGGGAGGTCTACTGGGCATGTACATCTGGGAAGAGGCCCCGAGGAAGACCTAGGACACCTTGGAGAGACTATGTCTCACGGCTTGCCTGGTAATGCCTTGGTGTCCCCCAGGATAAACTGGAGGAGGTGTCTGGGTACAGGAATTTCTGGGCATCTCTGCTTATACTGTCCCATTTGCGACCCAGTCCCGGATAAAAGGAAGAAGAAGAAGAAAAAGAAGAAGAACTCACAAATTGACTGAATTAACAGAAGTTTTGTTTATTGGTGTCTGAGAATCCAAACAGTGTTAAGATCTATTTACACAGAATAAGATCCTTCACTACATGACCTGAAAAAAAGTGCACGCTAAACTAAAAACAATAGTTCTGACAGTTTTATCACAAGGTTTTGTCAAAGAAAAATAATATGTTACTACCAGAATCCAATACCTTTTCATGAATAGCCTGCCAATTCCAAGCTTTTGACCTGGGTAAAATACACTTGATGTACTAGTGAGTCTTTGGTTGGTATACAAAGCTCTAGGACAACTATTTAATAAAGCGGGCAGCCAAACTCAGAGAAAAGTTTGGATGTTGGTTGGTTGGTTGGTTGGCTGGTGGTTCAACATCAGTAACTCAGACATGTAGTTTGCCACTTCATACAATTTCATTAGTCAGAAGTAATTAGTTTTTTGTATACTTTGAAGTTCAAATGTTTGTAAATGTTGTTTATGGTTGCTATTTTATGTTGTCAATAGTATGTCTATTAACATGTAAATTTAATTTTTTTCAGATATTCTTTAGAGGGCCAAGATGTTCCTTTTTTAATCAGTGAAACATCTGGAGATTTGTTCACTGTAAGTGCCTTGGACAGGGAGACGATGGCATCATACAGATTTTTGGTGTGTGCCAGAGACAGTCACCCCACAGCACCTCTCTCCAGCTTAACAGTGGTTTCAGTTATAATTGAGGATATAAATGATAGATTTCCCTCTTTTCTTTATGGACCATATGTGGCCAATGTTCCTATTGGTATAAACAGAGGTAAATGCACTTATTTATATAATAACTCAAATTAATCCAGTGTGTGTATCATTCTTCCAGCGTTTCTTTTACAGGAGCAGTGGTCTACACTGTGGTAGCTGAAGATGCAGATGCTGGATTAAATGCAAAACTATTTTTTTCTCTTCATGGTCAACATGCCCATCTCTTCTCCATTAATTCCATCACAGGAACAGTGATCACTACAGATGCTATAAAAACGAGAGAGGATATCACTCTGGATGTGCATGTGCAAGATGGAGGAGATATACCAAAATGGGACACAACGACACTGACAGTCAGATTCCACAATGACTCCTACTTTCCTCAAATTGCTGTCCAGGTTTATACAGATTTAATGTTTGAGAATGTTCCCACTGGGACACTAGTAGGAAGTATTTCTGCGGAAACATCAAGAGATATGCCAGTCTCTTTCTATATTTCCTCTGGAAACGTTGGGGATGTGTTTGATCTCCATCCCTTCATAGGCGAACTGACCATCAAGAATCCATTAGATTTTGAAATGAACAAGTATTTTCATCTAGTGGTTGAGGGTAGAGACTCAGGAATACCACCTTTTTCATCATATGCTACTCTTCGGTTAAATATCAGTGATGTGAATGATAATCCCCCAGTGTTCTCAAAAAAGCTTTACAAATGTGAAGTGTATGAGAACTTGGCTTCAAGTGGCATCTGTAGTGTGTTAGCAACTGATTCTGACTCTGGAGCATTTGCAGAGGTGGAGTACCTAATTTTTTCTGGGAACACAGAACGTGCATTTAAATTAGACAAAAATCGTGGCTTGCTATCTACCCAAAAGCGGTTAGATCGTGAAAAAACACCCCATTATAATCTCACCGTCAAAGCAGTTGATAGGGAAAACAACAGTCTTTTGGCTTCTGTGACAGTGATCGTCGAAGTCCTTGATGCAAATGATCATGCCCCACGTTTTCAGAAGATTTTCACCACAGAGGTTCGTGAGGATGCTCCTATTGGCTTTACAGTCGTTCAGGTAACTGCTATAGATGAAGATACAGGCCTGAATGCCTTCATTGATTATAAGATTATACGTCAAAATAGTGAGCTTCCATTCGTCATTGATAAAAACACTGGCATTTTGCGTGTGTCCCAGGTTTTAGACAGAGAAAAACAAGATCACTATATAGTGAAAGTTAATGCTAATGACTCTGCCTGGAGTATTAGCACAGACGTCACCATAGACATTATAGACGTCAATGACAACACACCGGTCTTCTCTCAACCAGAGTACACCATTACCATCCCTGAAACGGAGTTGCTTGACATTTTCCTTTTACAAGTTATTGCCACTGACAGGGATGTTGGGGAGAATGCTCACATTCTCTATTTCATCGATTCACCAAATGAACTCTTCTATGTCAATGTGTCAACAGGGGAAATTTCTACCAAACAGCCAATGGTTTTGGTTGGACAGGACTCTGCTATTTTTACTTTCACCGTTTTTGCATCTGACGGTGACATTATTTCTAGTAGTAGTAGTTATTGTATTGTGTCAGTGAGATTAGTCAAATATAATCACCTTCCTCCTGTGTTTTTACCTTTCAGTTCTTTGGTACCAGTTCCTTTAACGCTAAGCATTGGAACCGAAGTGATTCAAATTTTTGCTGTAGACCAAGATTCCACCAAAAGGAACAACAGTGTTCAGTACTTCAGTAGTGGTGGGAATGGATCTGAGTATTTTGAGGTAGAACTCAGCAGTGGAAGGATATTGGTGAAAAAATCTCTCCCAGATACCCTTACCAACATTTTAATGCTTCAGATCACAACAAAAGATGAAGGCTTCCCTCCACTTTCTGCCGAAGCTGAAATAATTTTTGAAGTAATTCAAGAAAATCAGTTTGCACCTTATTTTCTCAGTGGACAGACTGAGTTTTTTGTTCCAGAGGATTTGCCCATTGGTTCCATTATTGGGAAGATCCAGGGTAAAGATCAAGATGTTGGCATCAATGGTGTTCTTTCCTATTCTTTTGATGCTGGGAATGAAAATGGATTGTTTTCTATTGGACACTCTTCTGGATTCATCATTCTGCTTAAATCCCTTGATTTTGAGGTATCTCAGGTTCACCATCTATGTATCATTGCTATAGATGGTGGTTGGCGTCCCAGGAAAAGGGCGTTAAACATCACTATATATATCACAGATTTAAATGATAACCCTCCTGTTTTTGAGTCTAAAGACTACATTGCTACCATTTCAGAAAATGCTGTTGTTGGAACCTCAGTTTTGCAAATTTGGGCAGAAGATGCCGATTCAGGAAGTAACTCCCAAATCACATTTTCCCTCATTGCAGGAGACACTCATGTATTTCGGATAAACAACGAAAATGGTTCTATCATTAATTTAGGAGTTTTTGATTATGAGGAAAATCAGTACTTTGAACTCACAGTCAAGGCAACCAATACTGATCCCCCATATTTGTTTGATATTGCTCAAATACACATATACATCACAAGCGTCAATGAATTCATCCCCATTTTTCAAAAGCACATATACAATTTCTCAGTGTCTGAAGCGTTGCCTGTTCAAACTGAAATTGGAAAGGTCCTCGCCATTGACCAGGATCATGGTCTGGATGGAGAAGTGTTTTACATACTTGTGGGCCAAAGTAAAAAGTCAAGTTTTTTAGTGGACAGACACACAGGCGTAATACGCATTTCCAAGGATTTGAAAACTCGCTTCCGAAAGGATGAAGTCCTACATGTTTTGGCGAAAAACCGAGGGGTTATTACTGGATACAATGTTGATGAGGCATTGGTACATGTACGTATAATAGATGAAAATGATCCACCTGAGTTTTATTCAATGCTCTATACCATTGCCGTCCCAGAGGACATCTCAGTAGGGGCTTCAATTGTCAAAGTACAAGCAGTGGATCCAGATGTGATCCTTGAATGGAACAGGTTCTCGTATCATATTGAACATGGAAATATCAATAGCTCCTTCATTATAGACCCTATCAGTGGGGTCATTTCTGTTAACAGTTATCTAGATAGAGAAGTATGGGCCTTCTACAATCTTACTGTAATAGCTGTTGATGAAGGCTCACCTGCTGGAACAGGAAGCACAAAGGTTGCTATCACCGTCACTGATATCAATGACAATCCTCCCAAACTGTTAACTACAGAAGCGTTTATCAGAGAAAACCAACCCTCCGGTACACTAGTCTCCAGATTAACAGCTACGGATGATGATCTTCCTCCAAATCAAGGTCCTTTCACTTACTGGATGATGAAACCTGTTGAAGGTTTGTTGCTTACCACTGATGGAGTTCTTGTTACATCACAACCAATTGATCGGGAACATAACCCTCTCGTTCACATGCAGATTGTGGTTCAAGATGCTGGCAAACCACAAATGTCATCCACCACTTTGTTCCAGATCAAGGTTCTTGATGAAAATGATAATGCCCCAATCCCGAGGCAAATCAATATATTGGTGAAATATTATGGAAGCTCCTTCGCTGGAGGATTAATTGGAAATGTGAGACCCAACGATTTGGACGAACTAGATGTATTTAATTGTACGATCAAAAATGGGCCTTTTAGAATGTTTAGCTTCCCATTTGGCTTGTGTAATTTATGGTCCTCCCCATACCAAGGGGAAGCTACATATAATATTTCTGTTGAAGCGAGTGATCAGCTTCATCCCTCAGTTAATAACAGCATTTACGTCAACTACAAAGGCTTCAACAATGTTTCTCTCGATAACTGTATGCTGTTTTACATCTCTGTATCTAGCCTTGAAGAATTTTTGTCTTTGAAGTATCTAAAATTTGTTAAAGCTCTTGATAGTCTTTTTAACCTGCAAGCATCCAAAACACATGTCTTTGGAATGAAGCTGCAAGGAGATAAAATGCTGCTTCTTGCTGCAGTCAAAAGCTACAATGGGCAATATGTCGCTGGTGAGGTGGCAAGTGGAATATCGAGTATGCATAAGAAGTTATTGGAAGCACAAAGCAATGTGACAATATCCCAAATAACTAGCGACCCCTGTATGCTCCGTCCCTGCCGTAATGGGGGCACATGCAGCAGAAACATCCACATCATTCAGGAATTCGCTGTGGTAGAAAGCACAAATCTCATATTTGTGTCTCCCTATTTTTTGGGGATCTTTAACTGCACCTGCCCGACAGGCTTTACAGGGGATGAATGTGAGGTGGACATTGATGAATGCACCAAGGAACCATGTGAAAATGGAGGGCACTGCTACAATAATCCAGGAACTTATTTGTGCCGATGTAAAGAGGGATTCTCAGGACAACACTGTACCATAGTTGATAACAAATGTCAAACGGTGGTATGCTTGAACGGAGGAACGTGCTGGAACAGACAAGGGGGTTTCATCTGTGATTGCCATCCTGGATATGAAGGTATGTTCTCAAGTGTCCTGTATTTTTCTGTGGTATGTAAATCATGTGTTATTACATTGTTTCTTTTAGGAATATTTTGTGATCGTATTGTCGACCACTGTGCTTCATCCCCTTGTGTGTATGGCAACTGCTCAAGTTCATTAGCTGGTTACACCTGCCGATGTCCATTTGGTAAGAAGATCTATTTTGTGTACATTGAAGGATATAATTATATTAAATTGAGGATTTGTACCAGAAATGGAAAGTTGTGACCACTGCCTGAATCATAATGGGTTTTCAGTTGAAGGATGAAATATATAAATATCCAATTTCGTTCTGAAAACGTACGCCTTTGTATCTAAAATATATATATATTTGTAGGTGTGAGTGGTGTCAACTGTGAAGAACACAGTTATGGCTTCCAGGAACTTTCTTACATTGAATTTCCTCCTTTGGATCCACAATATAATTTAATCTACGTGGAATTTGCGACCATACAGCGAAACGCTTTGATTATGTACAACCATGGAGACCCATCAACATCAGACTTCCTAGCCCTGGAAATTCTGAATGGAAGGCTGTGCTTGTCATTTGATCTAGGTTCTGGATTGATACGATTGGAAACAAGAAAGATTGTGGCTAATGGATTATTTCACAACGTCACCCTGAGAAGAAATGGAAATGTATGTGGTTCCCATTCCTCTGGCCACTCATAAGAGTTATTAATATTTTGAATGTATAGTCATAACTAATTTTCTACAAAACCTTTGTCTATCTCAGATTGCTTCAGTACAAATAGACAACTGCTCTGACTCTGACCCAGAAGGTTTTTGCTCAACACAAAATAGTGGTACAGAAAAGCAAAGGTAATTTGCATACCATTTCCTGCTACAGTAAATCACTTTTTTCCTCACCCTTTGTGATTGTGGACACTGCTGAATCATTTTTCTACACAGAACTCTGGAAGTGAGCTCAAACAACATTACCTTTGGTGGTGTGAAGTCCATTGATATAATTTTACGTGGACAAATCAGATCCCATAACTTTGTCGGCTGCATGAGAAACATGCAAGTGAATGGAATTAGTCCTGATTCGTTAAAATCTCTGGCATCCCAGAATGTTCTTGATCGGTCAGTTTTAAGAAAAACTTGGTAAATGAACGCTACTCCCATATCATGTTTCAGATCTAATCAGATGTCTTCTAATTGGTCAACAGATGTCCACGTGGAGATATTTCTCCATGCGAGATCACAGTGTGCTTGAATGAAGGATTCTGTCAAGACCGATGGTCCCATCACAGTTGCCAGTGTAAAGACCAATTCACAGGACCTAACTGTGCCATGAGTAAAAGCATTCCTTCATAGCTCTGTTTTGGTAGTTAAAGAAGATGTTCAATATAACTTAAGTTGTTTTTCTGATAGGTCTTTCTGAGCAGCATGTCCTGTTTCTAAATGGAGAGGCCTACATTGAGTTTGCTGTTAAGGAAAGCTATAGACGAAACCAGCTTCTGCAAGCCATTCTGGGAGGGAAGGACACACAAACCCAGGGTTTTGACAGTCTAGAAATTAAGATGAGGACTGGCATTAGAAACAGTGTTTTGCTTGTGTGCTTCAGTCAAACAAAGCATCTAAAACTTAAGGTGAGCTCAGAGAGAAACATTTGTTCTCACATGTTGTTGACTGCATAGTTTTTCTTTTGGGGTTAAGCAGTTGTGAAGGCACCAATTGTTTTCACTTGTTTTCTTATTTTTACATTTATGTAATTTTGCACACTGGTACAATAGAGTCTGACCATTAACCAAACCAGTATGGAGTCTTCAACTCCCTAGTGCAACTGCTAGTTGTAGAAATGTCCAAGATCACCTTTGGATTATGCCAGCAAAAAGTCATGGAGCACAGGACCATTGGTCAAACCGTTTTTTGTAGAATTGCAAAGAAATTAAAAGCAATACTTTATTAATAATGGACCTATAAGGTTATAACATTACCCAACGCGGGTAATGCGTTATAACATTTGACACCACATTTGAATTTGCATGCACAGTTTCACCACAGTGCCACCTTATATAAAACTTGGTGAGAGTGGTCAATAGATCAAAACAGTTGACAATATTGCCACCTAAAGGTCAAAAAGTATTTGTTTGCCAATCAGACAATACTGCTGCTGATGTTTTGCTTTCTTTAAGCTTGGCCTCACTTATTGGCATTTGTGTCATTCCCCTCACAGGGAAGCTGTAGGTTCTTTCAATCTTTATTCTACTCCTTTACCATCTAGTACTGTACAGTTTTGTCTAGTCTCTTGTCTCCACCTCTGTCTTCTATATTTTACTCTGCCTCACAATACATGGGATTTCTTGGCGAAAAGGACTCTACTAACCGGTGTTTACATTTTGATGCAGACACTTTTGGGCTTCATCTTCAAATTAGTCTTGTCTTCTTTGGTCTCCTCAGATATCCGATGGGAAACCTGTGTTTGTACTCACCAACGTCACATCTGTTCATGAAGTTCAGCTTTCTATGGAGGGAAATGTGTCAGATGGACTTTGGCATGTTGTTAAGCTGCACAGACGAGGCTCTGTGGTCTCTTTTTTGCTCGATGATCAACTTGTTGCAAACTCCACCAGTACTCATCTTTCATTCATAGTGGAAACCATAATTCTGGGCTCAGATGTGGTGAAAGAATCCAGAGAGATCCAGAAGATGAGCAAAACATTAGGTTAGATTTAAATGCTGTTTACAATGTCAGTTGTAGTTTGGCCTAAAATCCCATATGACCCATTCCACCAAATAGGTAACTTTTAAAAATGTATTTTTTTACTTGATTCCAAAACAGATTCCAATAGCTATCCTTCTTAAGTATTTCAAATGGTTATTGGTCCATCTTAAGTAACTTATTTAAATGTTTTATTAGATTTATAATCAAAAGATGGCTGCTGTTTTGTTCTTGTTACTAACCCTTTTATTATTCTTTTTTTAAGTAACAGGACTGAAAGTAACATGATATAGTTTTTATCAATGAAGTAGCAAATACATATTATACACCTAATTAGATACATGGTGAACATGATTATAGAACGATGAAATTCTACAAATTCAGTTATTTACCAAAAATTCATTTTTACAATAACTAATTAAATCTTTTAAATAATTACCGGTAAATGATATCATCACAAAATCATCAAATATGTAAATAAGTAATTGAGAGAACTTACATTTGCCCTTCCCATGGCCTTCTAAAGATCCAAGTGATGCAACTTCCTGCTGCAAAAATGACTTATGGACACTTTTCTTAGTAATAAAATTTATTTATTTTTATCTTAAACATAAAAAAAGTCTCACGGACAGAAATCCCACCCATTCAGTGGAATGGTGCATATGCAAAATCATAATATTGTATAATTCAATTTATTGTACTACATTCAAGAATTACAAAGATTCCCATAGAATCACATCTCTATAAAACACTCTAATGCATACCAGACAAAATGTTTCTGTTTTATTTCTGTTCCCCCTCCCCAGGCTTTAGAGGATGTGTGGAGTACGTAAAATTAAATGGGCACCTGCTACCTTTCAATGATTACAATGAGATAGTGGAGACCAGCTCTAACCCCTCAGTCTTCCAAACATTCTGCCTTTCTCCAATGCACTGCGTTTCAACTCCATGCCTCAATGAATCCTGTTTCTCTGAGCCGTGCTGGAACAACAGCGACTGTGGGTCCTCCTCGAAGGATGACCACTGGTGCATCTGCCTACAAAACACCTCATCTAACCTCATCCACAGCGAGGATTGTTCTCAAACCCAAATAAGTGCCCCGTTGTGGATTGTTGCAGTCATTCTTCCCAGTGTCTTCGTCCTACTGATCCTGGTTCTATGTTTCATTCTCAGGAGACAAAGGAAACTCTGTGATGACAAGAGGGGTCAAATCTATGTAACACCACCTTGCAAACCACATAGCATTGATAACCCAGGGTTTAGTTTAAGGCCTGAGGATTCTCGTCAGAATGTTTCAGAAGAGACAAACCAGCCGCCGGATTTGATCCAACCAAGAGAACTGCAAAAGTTTGACAGTTGGCCTTTGTGTCATGTTTCAGGATTCGGAGGCTGTGAATTGGAGTACTGTGAGATTGAAAGCACGTACCCTAATGCAAGGACCTCACAGATGGAGAAAGAGGAAAAACAATACACCACAACCAATAGATCCCAAACAATCCTGCATTCTCAAACACATCACAATCCATCTCCTAAACGTCATCTAGAGACCTCACACCACTGGCAACATCAGCCCCACTTGACTGACCCACCAGAACATCTCTCAGCATATGAGGTTGAGAAACTGAACATGGTACAGGAAACCAAAAGATTACCAGATGAGATTTTCTTCAAGCCTGCAGAGACATCATCTGAAATCGAAAGCCACTGCTCATTCACTGGCTCTGAGTTTGAATGGCAGAGAGAGAGAGAGGTTTCCATCATCGGTTCGCAGGAAAAGGCTGGAGGTAATCTTTCTTGAATTTAATGAGGTAGCAATTTTTGTTAGAACACCGTGACTGAAATCAGGTGGAAGAGTTTCAAGAGAGACCACTCCCTGGATCTGAACCCAAGTGAGCTAATCAGAGGAAGAGTTCATGAAGGTAGTTAAGCTTGAGTCCAGCTTGAGTTCAATGCTACAACCTCAGCCCAAATGAGGTAGTAACATTGAATCCTAAGCCTAACCTTAACCCTAATATGTTTTTGAGTCGCGTTATCTTCTGTTTGTTTAAGTTACATTATTCCATATCATTTTGAGAGCTACAAATTACACAAGGGCAGATCGATCAGACCCAAAAGAGTGAGTTGATTAATAATATCGAAGGGGGTGCTGACAGTCTAGGCGTGCTCAATCCACACCTGCCTCTTTTACTGCATGCCCCAATACACTTGGTCAGCCAATAAAAACAGACTCTACGCAACCCTTGCCTTTGATTGGTCTTTGCATCATATCTTTAGTGGTTAATCTACAGTTGTAGTGTATTTATTACTTCTTCCGGATTTTAATTATCCTAGGCTACTGAGAAAATGTTCGAGACTAAAACCCCAGATGCCATGGAGATAAAGCTTTGTTTACATCTGGATTCTTCCTCCAAACGCCAGCATCTATCAGTGTTGCTTTAATAAACAGTGGATAGCTTAGTTTTGAAGTTGCTTGTAAATAATCAACTTTGCATGTACGTCATACAAATTCAAATCAGTAAACAATGGGTAAATATTGGGGAGTTGTTAAGAAGTTTTCCAGGAATAAGCTTGGACTACAAAATGAAGACATTGAATTTGATTTTAATTAAAAATAGAACGCATTTCCCAGAGAGTTAGACCAATGTGAACAACATATTATTAAAAATAAAACCATGTCATGACCCCTTTAAAAAATGTTGTTTTTTGGATTTTTTGCATTGCCAAAAAAGATGAAGGTCATAATATTAATCGTGTATTAATGTTAGCAAAACATCTTATTCTGAGATTAAAATTTTCTTAATTTGAGTTAAAATGTACTGCAAATCTAACTTCACCGAACTATATTGTAATAACGACTATGGCAGCACTGGAACAACAAACACTTTGATGAAATGTGTTCTTTTGTGACGTAATGATTTGTATTTCAACATAAGCAATGAAAAAAGCATCAACTTTTCCGTCCAATGTTCACAAGCCCGCTTGCGGCGCCCTCTTGTGGTTTGACTAAATAATTTTGGATGGAGTGATAATTTTGGTTTGGCACTTCCTAGTTTTAATAGTAACCATAACTGCAATAAACAAAGCGATTCTGGTTCTTGCTTTTCTGCACAGGTAGTGACTATCCGTTAAAATTTTACAAAATCAACGTTTCGAGTTAGGTAGAGCACTCTGTTTACAGTTTTTTTTCTTCTGTTTTTCCTCATTTCCATGTTGCTCTAGATTTTCCCAGTGAAGAGCTGATTCTGAAAGCCCCATCACCTTCAACTGATGTGCTCTGCACCCAAAAACTTGTCAGCACTGCTGCTTCTGACAGAATCAAGCAACTTGAGAACTGTCTCAATCCAGGCCTTCACTATTCTACATTTGAGGATGTATTCGAGGAAATAGCCAGATTACCGGCCCATCAGACAATGTGCTGTAATCTGAACGATCAAGAGGAAACCATCTAAAAGAGAGACCTTGTTGATGCAGCATGACTACCTTGTGTCTTGTTGTGTCTTTCTCATCATAACCTTGGTAGCCGAATTTGGCCATTCCTAGTCAACAAAATCCCTGACTTTGTGCAATAGTATCTCTAAGAATAGACGCTGGTTTGAAGGCAAAGGAGGGTTTGCTGTTAACAACGCAACGGTTGTGGTTTTGAACCCAGGAAAAGCAAGAACTGACCAAATGTGTTCATTCTTTGAAATGTAAGTCACTTTGGATGAAAGCATCTGCTAAAAGGTAAAAGTGTAATGTTTGAAGGTAAATGTTGATTTGATGTATATATTTTATTACAGAGCCATTTAATAAGTTCTATCTTTGTTTTACTTTAGTCAGTTCTTAGTCACAGCATTTAAAGATCATGAAACAATCGTATAATCTGGTGTCAGATGGTTAACATATAATATGTTCAAAACAGAAATATTTTTCGAAGTCTAATATTAGTTTTTTTAACTATTAACATTCTATTTGAGTATACATTCATGGTAGTGTTTATGGTCAGCAAAAATGTTAACGTTAAAATGCGCTCAAGTTTACGTAAAGCCTGGTAATTTCACCATTTTGCTTGGAGGTCGTGAAGAAGGTATTAAGTCAACTCTATTTATAATTGCTGTGTTGTTCCAATGGCATAGTAGAAAGATTCGCAGTATTTTATTTATGTGACGCATTTAACCAAGCTACACAGTGAAACCGAAATAGTTGGCTTCATTTAAAAAAATTAAGATAATCAGTAACATCAATGCTTTTAAGTTTTTATATTTTAAAGTGGAAACAAGTTTATAGTACTACAGAAGGTAACTTTTCGTAGCTTAATAAAAGTTAAGATTTCACTTAACTTTACAATTTTTATTGACCCTAACAATAAATGTTGAATCATCCAGCTTATACATATAAATTTGAAAATTTAAAATTTACCCCAACTTAAAATGCTATGTCACTTAGCATTTTAATTCAAAATTTTATTCATTCGTCTTCTATATACCCACCTGTTTCCATTTGGGGGGGGGGCTGAATTCAGTGCTTTTCGGGCGAGGGGCACCATCACATTCATTCATACATTAAGTCCTAAGGACAATTTATAGTATTTAATTACCCTCAAATTAACAAAGGGTTAATTAGCAAATGGTAAGAAGAAACTTATGACTTTACCAACAAAAACCCGCTCTGCCATGCAACACATTGTTCTGATCGCGGCTTTCCATCACCTTGCCATCTTACAATTAGAATAAAAAGGTTCAAATAAGTTTTCATGCTTACGAGGATTCGTAAAATGACGACTGTAATCGCAGGAAAGACAAAGTGACGTCACACACAAAATGGCTACTTAATGTGTTTTGTGTTAATTAAAAGTGGACTGGACCTGTCCAGGGTGTACCCCGTCTCTCGCCTGATGTGCGCTGTGCACCAGCAGACCCCCGTGACACCAAAAGGAATGAATGAATAAAAGTGAAACATTGGTCCGCTTACTTGTAAAGAAAAAGATTTAAAAATGAACAATTTTAACAAAAAAAAAGTAAAAAACCACTCTGTATAATAAACAGATTTTAAAGTTTTAATTTAACCAAATCAGTCAATTAAATGGTCACTGGGGTTTACTTTGTGTCTTACATCGCAGGTAGTAAACCTAGAATTTAGTTATACCAAGTTTAGTGTTATACTTCATAATCAGAGTGTAGAGTTGTTTAAAACCATTAAAAATAATCTTTTAATACTTTCATTGTGCCCTCCTAGTTAGTTTTTAGCTGACATTGTGCAGATATCATGATTTCACAGCTGCCACATTGTTTTATAATCAAAACCAAACACGAAAGCTGAAAGGTAATTCTTTTTATTTCAAAATGTAGTGAAATAGAAAGTACTCTGCTTTACATAAAATGTTCTGTTTAAATATGAAACACTGAGAAAATAAAGAAACAAGGGGATTGTTATTGATATTGTGCTTTTAGTCTCCATTTTTGGCCACCATCTTTGAAAGTGTCTAATGTGCAGAAAGCATCACCATATTTCCATAAACTTTCCTTTGCCGTATTTTTCTCTGTAATGCAACTTTGATTTCTTTGGTTCTGAAGCAGTAAATCATGGGGTTGACGATAGGTGGAAGTAAAGAGCACCACACAGTTAACACAATGCGAATGTTAGGGCTTAACGAGACCGTCATATCAAACGAATAGATAACGCATCTGGGGATATAATGTAAAAAAACAATCATAAGCTGAGGAGTGCAAGTGGAGAATGCTTTATACCGCGCCTGAATGTCAGAGATTTTAAAAACCGTAATGAAAATCCCAATGAAAGACAGGGTTATACAAATCAAAGGACCTAATAAAAAAAACATGGCCCATCCAACCGCAAAATTCCTTTTTTGTTTTACGTCTCCACAAGAAAGTTTCATTATTGCATTGCTTTCACAGAAAAGGTGAGCCACTACATTTGAAGCACAGTAGGGCTCATCGAAGGCATGATAAACAGCAACACCCATCACAGGGATCAGCAGGGTCCAAATCACTCCACCTGCTATAAAAACTCTTCTGTTTGTAATAAGCACACAGTATCTCAGCGGGTTACATACTGCGACTAATCTGTCAATGGCCACTATGAGCAAAATGAAGGAATTAATGCTTGCAAAATAATGGAAAAAAAACATCTGCACGAAGCAACCGTAAAATGATATAGTGTTGATGTTGAAAAGGTATTTTGCTATGATTTTAGGCAGTATGGCAGTTCCAAAAGCAAGGTCGCAGACTGCAAGAAAACAGAAGATGAGATACGTAGGTTTCTGAAGACTTCTCTCTGAAGCAATAAATCCAATGATAAAGATATTTCCTCCTGACAGGGTAGGTAAATCAAGAGCAGTATGGTTCCAACCGCTCCATAAAACTCAGGATGGAGTTCTGGAAATCCAAGCAGGAAGAATTCAGAGAACACGGTGACATTTGTAAAGGTCATGACTCTTTTAAGAAACAGAAAAGGGTTAAATAATTAATTTACAAAGAAATCACAAATCTGTAGTTTTATCACAAACCTATGGGTTAAAAATAATTGATTTCCTGGAATATTTATACTCTGTAAGTATAAAGGAAAAGCTGTGTAACAAAAGAACCTGCTGGAACTAAGTCAAAATGAAAGACTGCTTGAGAATCCGCAACAATCTCAGATGATGAGGCTCTGATCTCCTGCCTTTCCCCCTAACTCTTAAAACCAAAGGAACCTCCCACATTGTGATGGATTGGGACAGTGGGAAAAGGAGTGTTTTAATGCATAATGCAAAAAAACCTTTTACAATGTTTTTGAATTTCCCTAATTATCTTTAGAATAGGTTGTGCATAACATACTACACAACATAAATAATGCGGATAGCATACCACAATAAACCATTGGGATCTTTGAGCCTCAAAACTCACAAATCTTTTGCAGAAAAGTGCCTGAATTTTAAAAATATAGCATGAATATGTGTTACTTGATACTGGGTATGCTTTGTTCATTATTCACTCTTATATGTTCATAATATGTTTGATTTAATTAGTTAATTTATCTTCTCTAGCCACTTGAGTTTTGATCGTGATCACAATTCAGCATATATCCATGTATCGTTTACAAATTGCTGTAGTAAATTTTTATTTTTAAAAAACTTTTTTTGCGGCAATGCCTTGATGTATGTATTAGTAGTAAAAATGTTTAAGTACATTATACAATAATTTGGCAACAAACCTAAAATTGTACAAAAAATAAAATTAATTTTGTCATTTTTATACTGCAAAAATCTCAGAAATTGAAAACGAACAGTTTTCATGTTTCATAACAAAAATCAAAAGCGTTGACACAAAATAAAAATTCATCAACCCACCCAAAAAAAAACAAAACAAAGAGAGGTTGAAACAATGTAAAGTTGAGATGTAAAGCAGTTAAAAATGACTACATTTACTGCATGGAATTGTACTTGTTTTAAAATGTCAGTATTGTTGTGGTTTAATGTGTAATCTAAATTAAAAAAACATTTATACAAAAAGAACCCATGAATCTCACAAAGAACTGATTTAAAGATCTTGGTATCTTTCTTAAAAATAAAAACAAAAAACATTCTAAATTGATTTTCATTTGTATGTATTTGAGCACCTCCAGATGTTGAACAATTGCTCTTGGGCAAGGAAATTTTGTGGTGAATCTGTCTTCTAGAATGAAAAAAGCCAAAATTCTGCAAAACGTTTGTATTTTACCTAAAATTATTACACAAAAAGCTTTCAAGCAATTTCTAAGGCTGAATAGATCCATCTAGATTGCAATTATGTGTATCTTACAATGCATAGTAATAAAGTTACCATATATTTCATTTGATATATTAATGACCTAAAATACTGCAATGTCCTTTGAACTAAAATAAAAGAGATCTATCTTTTCACTCCAACCAGTCTGTTTTTAAATCTTCTAACTATCGCCTCCTTTATCTCCTTTGTCCTCAAACAATATATAAACGGATTGATGACACCAGGGAAGAGGTTGTAGACCACTGAAACTACCATGCGTGTGTCTGTGCTCAATTCGAAACCGGCAATGTTTGAAATGTACACAAAGGTTCTGGGCAGATAATACAGACAGATGATCAATAACTGTGGTGTGCATGTGGAAAATGCTTTGTAACGTCCCTCAGAATGGGAGATCTTTGAGAGCGAGAAGATGATGGCGACATATGAGAACAATATGAAGCTCAAAGGACCCCACAGAACAAACATGGCGATGGCTGTGGATGTGACTTTCATGGTAGTCACATTTCCACACGCCAGCTTGCTCAAAGCAACATGATCACAGTAGCAGTGGGGGATCACGTTAGAGCCACAGAATCTCATGCTGAGGGTCAAGAGGGTGACTCCCACAAGCTGCAGCATGTTTGCAATCCACACACATGCACATATGATGAGAATAGTTGAGTTTTTAATAAAGGAATGGTATCGGAGAGGGTTGCAAATCGCAATGAATCGATCCAGAGCCATCAGCGCCATGAGAAATGAATTCGTAGCCCCTAGGAAATGAACAAAATACATCTGAGTGAAGCAGCCGCTGAAGGAAATCACTTTGTCAGACATCCAGTGTTTTGCGATGACTTTCGGGTAGGTTGTGGTTCCCAGTGCGAGGTCTGCCATTGCGAGATTGCAGAAGATTATATAGGAGGGTTTCTGAAGGCTTTTCTCCATCAGCACAAAGATGATGATGAACATGTTTCCGGATGCTAGAATCAGGTAGAAGATGAAAAATATCGCTCCCACAAATCCATAATACACAGAAGGGAGGCCAGGAAAATCTCGCAGGATAAACTCGGTGATGATTGTGCTGCTTGTGTTTGGAGACGTTTCGTTAATGCTGCTCAAACCCATCTGGGAAAATAATGTCACTGTTTAGAAACACAACAGATAAAGAAGAGTATCTACAGCATTCATAAAGGATTATGTGCTCTAATAAAAGGAATGCAAGGGAGGAAAACATTCATAAATTGTAGATGTGTGTATTTGATGATACCCACAGTGAGGCTGGTCGAATCTCCCTGATATGAGCTGAAATCATCTTTGATTCGACTTTTATTTGCTTATTTTAACGGCAGATATCTGACGTAGATAGCAACTCTCACTTGAATTGAAACCCTTCTGAGGAATCTGCTGGATGAAAACAACGGAAGAGTACAGAGTGATTTCTTGTACATTTCTTTTTCCTATTGTTATTAAATGTATTATGGGGAAACACTTTACTCTACACTATATCTCTGTGCTTCCCTGTTTGCAAGTGAACTAGAATAAAATAATTGAGCAAATAAGTATAACTGGACTGTAACACTGTTTATAGTTCTCAATGGGATTTTTACAGAATGTACAACAACTTTGGTGAACATTTGTTTTGAATATTTCATTTATGATTAATAGAAAACCCTTAACAAGTATTAATCATCATTCATTCATTTTCCAGCCTGCTTATTGTCTTTTCAGGGTCATGGGGGTCTGCCAGTGCACATCTCCAGCAAACATTGGGCGAGAGGCGAGACAGTCCATCGCAGGGCAACATTTACTCACACATTGACACCTAAGGGGAATTTAGATTATTCAATTAATCTAACGCATGTTTTTGGGATCGTGGGGGAAACCAGAGTACCTGGAAGAAACCCATGCAAACACGAGAAGAACATGGAAACTCCTTCCATGAAGGTCACCTGCGAGCCTCAAACCAACAACCTTCTAACTGGAAGGCCACAGAGATATCCACTGACCCACCATGCCGCTCATTTTGAACTTTTCATGAAACATTCAGAATTTTTACATTTTTTTTTCTGTGTTTCCTCCTGCTTGTGTTCTCTTGCTGTTTTGTTGTTGTTTGTTATGAGTTGTTTTTTTTCTTCTGAACCAGTGTGTATTATACAGTCCAAAACGATGCTTCAGGTGAATTATAGACCTAAAGAGAAAATGTCAGGATCATGAACTATGGACCAAAGATGTCACAATATCTGTGTTATATTTGTGATTATCCTCATAAGTTTTCCGTTGATAGGTGGGTTTTTGGATGGTACTTGAAGGTGGCCCTCCAATCATTTGACCAATGTAAGGTGGGTATACCATGTCCATAGCCTGAATAAGGACACTTCCACATGAACAAAGCTTTCTCACTGATGCAAAACTGCCTCCATACGAAAACTCAAGAAATGCTGTAAAGGCTCTACCAAACCAACAGGTGGCAGTCGATTACAATGCTTAAGGCATATCATGTCATTTTTATCGAGTATTCAGCATTGAGTTAACAAACCCCAAAACCCTAGAAAACCCATTTTCGCTGTCAACACGTAAACAGCACAATTTTATGAAAACCATGCAACATTTACGTGTGACCAACAGTGGTCCAAAAGTTTCCTTCATACAAGTCACAGCAACTATAGACAGACTAGAGGGCTAGGTTAGAGACTGGTCTTGTTTAGGTAGTCTTTCCTCTGGAAGTATCAAGTATTAAAACTTTCCTACAAGAACATATACACTCCCAGGGTGAAAGATTATTTATCAATTCATTCCATTTTTTTCACAAGTTACTGGCTCTTTAAATTCTGCCCCCAAAACATTATATGAACGACAGAGAATCTTTGAAATTTTTTTCATATGTTTATTGTTTGTTCTGCGGCCATATAAAGCAGAATCACATATGTTTCCAAATTCCATTGTTTTTAAACAAAATTACATTTTCGTTTTTTGAAAATAGTTGTGTCCTCAATGAACAGTTAAATATGTGTTAATTAAAATCGTTTTTTGCTGTTTTGTTTAGATAAGCATAGCCTGCACATTACATCCTTAAACGAATGCTCAGGACATTTGCAAAGAGCTAATATGCAATGTAGTTTGTGATCTAAATGACAAATGCTATTTTACATTGAGAGATCAGTCAATTTTACATTTTGTAAGTGTTTGGAATTGGATGCATATAGTCTAAGACTTGAGAAACAGTTAAAAAATGTGATCACATTGATTGTGAAGGAGCCTGTTTCTTCTGAAACTCTTTTTAATATCTTCTTGATCTCCTCGGTTCTCAAACAGTAAATGAGCGGGTTGATCATTGGAGGAAGCAAACTATACAGCATAACGATGAGTAATCGCACATCAGTACTGATCTTAATGCCAACATTAGTTGATAAATAATTAAACAATCTTGGTACAAAATAGAGAACAATTATGATGAGCTGTGGACTGCAGGTGGAAAAAGTTTTTAGTTTTCCTTGAGTGCCTGAAATGCGCAGAACAGTGACAAAGATGAAACAGTATGAGAAAATAACAACAGCAAAAGGCCCCAAATGAATTAAAAAAGCATAAACAAGGGCTGGAATGCTATACGGGGATCTGTCTGTGCATGCCAGAGATGTAATGGAAAAATGATCACAGAAACAGTGCATAATAGCGTTTTCTGAACAGTAAGGGAGAGGGTAGGCACGGATGGCCATTGCAAGTGGGCCTAAAAAACCAATTACCCAAGAAGCAAACATCAAAATGAAAACGTTTCTGTTTGTCATGATGGTATGGTATTGAAGTGGGTAACAAATTGCAGCGTAGCGATCTAATGCCATTGCTGTCAGAATAAGAGAGCAGACACTCCCAAAATAATGCACAAAGAACATCTGCACAAAACAACCCAAGAACGAGATGCTTCCATCTTGAATCCAGTACCTGCTAATTATCTTTGGTAATGTTGTGGTACTGAAAAGAAGATCGCAGACAACTAGATTCACAATGAAATAATAGACCGGCCTGCGAAGACTTTTAAACTGGACAAACAACGTCAAAAATACAGCATTTCCAAACAAAATAAAGACATAAACAAAGAAGAGAAAGGTAGATAGAAGGATGTGGAAATGAGGTGGAAGCCCAGGAAAACCAACTATGACAAAATTCTTTATAATGGTGATGTTCCCCTCCGGCATGATGATCTTGGAGAAATGCTATGTCTGCAAGTAACACATATTTCATTTTACTGCATTATTATATTTCATTATTTGAAGGAAAAAAAAATGTTTATAAAATAAAATTTAGTTGTACATTTTATTAAATCATTTTAAAGAACAGAGGTTAACTGACCGTCGCAGGCAACTGTTGGAAGAGCATTCTGGATCTTTCTCTGAGATGTTCTGATCTCAGTACTTTTATATCTAACGCGTACCGTATTGGAACAAATGACAGCTCTGAAAAGCATGACGCATGCTCTTGCTCCTGGGACTGTGGCAGAAACTAGTTATTCATTTGCGCAACAAACAACAAAATAAACACTTTTAGCTTTTTTATTGTATTGCTTGTCTAGTCATCATGGAAGACTGAATTATTGTGCTTTATTGAAATTGACTGCGCTCTTGTCTAATTGTTTTCCAGGTATTAGCATATTAAGGCTTATTCCACCAGGGACTGCTGGACAAGATATTTACTGCTTCTCTGAAAAGGTTCCAAAAGACCATTTGTATTCTGGTGATGGTAAGAAAGTTGTTCATCAATGGGTTAATTTGTGTTTTGTTTTGTCTTTGTTTTGTTATGGTGCTTTCCTACTGGCCAGTGTTATAACGGCCATGCTAGACTTTGCTTGAAGTAGCAGGATTTTCCAAAGTGTTAATTACTCTTTAGGTTCTTAAGACCAATTGTGTCTCACATGGCAGGCACAGTGAAGCCAAAGTGTTATCTATACAGTGAACAAAGTTCAAAAGTTTTTTGTTTTAAAATTAATTTCAAGTGGCTCACAATGGTTAAATATTTACAAGGGAGTTCTGTGATTGGTTTAAATTTCTAACCGATTACCTCATGATTGGCATGGATGGCTTAAAGGAGTCGAATACCAAGTGAGTGCCAATTGAATAACCATACACTGGTTGGAGGAATAAACTGGGTAAAGCAGCTATGGAGTACATCACTACCTTGTAATCGTATACAGATGGGACATAGAGGTAGTAAAGATTTCTAAGTGATTGAAAATTAAATTTGAAGTGCTGAGAATAGGGCAGTCTACTGATATAAAATTTATTATGATGCAAGTTATTTCATTGTTTGTCTGCATTAGAGCAAAGTAAATCCATTCGTATTGCTTTCAGGAATGCCCCAAAGTGGCTGGGGCATCCGTACTGTCATGCAAAGGCAAAGTGCAGTAATATTTGCCCTTCGCCTTCTTGGCCTTCAAACAAAAACTTATGTTTCAAACGAGTCCATGTTTTTTTAGAGAAATCCCTATGTCAAAGTTTAACACAAAACTTTTTTCCACTCATGGTTAGTGGTTATGGGATGCCATTCATTGAACCATCATTTATTTGATGAGGGTCGTTTGGAAAGTTTCAATTGTCATTAAGGTTTAAAAAGAGAGGAAAAAAATATTTGTCATCTATAAAAATATTCTGAAAATTGGCCAATAAATCTGAAAATTTCCCATGGTAAACCCATCAACACAATTGTAGCCGTAAAGAAAGCAAATGTAGCAGCCTTTTTTATAGCTTTGCCTTCGTGGGACACCTTACAAGGCTATTGCTTTAGAGCCATTCCACCAAATGGGTGCCATTTGCTTGTAACTTTTCTAAATGTATATTTTGAACTTGATTTCAATAACATACATGCTTATGTTTTCCAAATGGTTATAAATCCATCTTAAGTAACTTGTTTAAATGTTTTATTAGATTTATAATCAAAAGATGGGTGCCATTTTTTCGTCACCAGCCCTCTTGTTATTCTTTATATAAGTAACAGGACTGAAAGTGCTGAGTTTTTAATAAAAGAATTAGCAAATATAAGCCAAAAAGCCACTTGATGCACCTGATTATAGAAACAGGGAATTGTGCAAATCCAGTTATTTACCAAATATGTGGATGTTTACACTAAATCTCTAAAAATTAAAATTGACAGGAGAGTATTAAATGACCTGAACGAGATATCATCACAAAATCATTAAATATGTAAAGAAGAAATTGAGAATACTTACCTTCCCTCTTCCCATGGCTTTCGAAAAATCTAAGTGGTGCAACTTCCTGACATGGAAAACTGACATGGAAATTCCCCAATTTTTCAGGAGGGGGATGGGTAAGGGTAACAGGAATGAGTAAAAAGCCAAGAGATTACTAAAATGTATTGTTTGGTTGTTTTTTTTTTTATCTAAGAAGGTTTTGATATTTGTGTAAATAAATGTATTTGTGGTTTAACATATCAGTGCAAAATATATATATATATATATATATATATATAGCTATAGCATATATTAATTCTTATTTATGCATATAAAGTCCCAGGCACAGAAATGGCACCCATTCGGTGGAATGGCTCTTAAGCAAACAAAATTGAGATGTGTTATATTATATTTAATGTCCATCTCTCCTACATAGAGATGCTGGTAGAACTGGTATGGAACAACAGTGATCCACGTCTCTTCATCTTTGTTAAGTGTAGCCACAACCCACTCTGCACCACTTTTGTTCAGAAGGGTCAACATTGATAAGCAAGCACATTAACTGCAAAGAAAAAAGTGTCATGACTGTAAAAAGGTGACAAACAAACAAAGATGTAAGATTGTTTACATGAAAATTTAAAGTATATTGATAAATAAACAAATTGAAATAAAACTGATTTATGATATTAGAAAAGCCAACACAATTAAAACAAATATAATAGAAAAATAAATATTTGTTTGGTAGAGTCTTCAAAATTTGCATGTTCACTCATTTCCTTAAAAGTTCAGTTACTTTTAAACCTTTTTTGGAAGAAAATGGAAATAAAATTACAATCCCCAACCAAACCACATGATGATTTGTCTCCTCCTCTCACCTCTTCAGCTTTTAATAATCATTTCTCCAAAGGGATTATTCGGTAGTCTCGAGGCTCAAGCTAATTATTCAGTTAATAATTGTGTGCTTTTATGGGAATTCCCCGCTACCTATATTTATCTTGGAGGCATATTAATTAATAACTTGAAATAATTATTTGGATAATTATTTGGCTTTGTTTGGGTAATTGTAAACAGGGCCCTTTATGGATGGCTTTTCCAATTCATTCATTATAGAAGACTACACGAGGCATGGCACCAGGCCTCCTCCCTTTGTTGATAATTACTGCAGTGCAAGGGTCTCTTGGACTCTTTTGAACATAATTACTTGGTGACATTAATCAAAATGATTGGAAAACATCATAACAGAAACTGTTTTGTCGCTGATTAGCAGATAGTGACACGCAAACATTTGTAACAAAAGGTTTCACCTTTCCCAAGAGACTTAATTTGCCACTTGTTGCTCTCTATCCCAGAAGAGTTTTTGGCAATCATAAACAGCTCTTCAAAACCTCTGAGTGACACCATGTTTATCCGTTTCTACATGTCTCAGTGTCTCAATACAGCTCATTAATCTGTTGAAAACAAAGTCACCTGTCTGTGTAATGTGATGTAACTATTCCTCAGACACTTACAGAAGCACTTCTCTCTTATCACACCTGTAATTATCCATGTTCGTTTTCAAGTACAAAATAATATGACGTAAATCAGCTTAAAACAAATACTTTCTAAAACATATCTATTTACAACTGTTACCTGCTAACCAGCAAATTGTCTAGTTAAACCCATTAACAGTGGTTGCTGGTAACTCTTTGTTAACTCTAAATTCATTGCTCCAAAAGATTTATCTCCACTGTAAATAATAAACTGTAATTTTATGGTAAAAATCCGGCAGCTTTACATTCAAATATTCGGTAACAGCGTAATAGGTTTTACAGAATTGTACTGTAACTTTAACATATTTTTTTACATTCTAATTAACATATTTTTGTTGGTATAAAAGCAGTTTTTACTTGTACAATTCAAGGATATTTCCGTTTCACGGCCATCTTTTATACAATTCAGATGTGTCTAATTTTAAGGTTTGTATTGTAATAATTAATAATGACTGTTAAGTAAAATGTTTTTACAGCTCAGAACATCAACATTAAAGGTTTGTGTTGTAATAATAGCTGTAATTTTTAAAAAAAAACAAGCTTGAAATGTTACGGTAAGCTGTGGTTCCAAAAACTTTACCTTCATCGGATTGTACTGTAAATGTTCCATTTGTAATTCTCAAAAACACATTTTAGAATATTTTACAGTAAATCATGTCTTTTCTTTTACAGATAATACAGTAATTTGTTACTTGTACTACAATAAATCATATTTTAATTAAATTTTAGGTTAAATTCAAAGTTAAATTCAAGGTTTTACTAATTGTAAATTACATTTTTTCACTGTAAATTCTACAGTTATCACATATTTTATGAAATATGGTCTTTTCTGTATCACTTATATGCTATTTATATGGCAGTTCAATTTACAGATATTTTTAATACTGTAATCATCCATCCACCCTTCAATTTTTCAGTTTTAACCTACTTATTAAATGGTAGGGACACATTTATTCCCATTTCAGCTCACATTGGCAAACCCTGGACAAGTGGGTTTTGTTGCATAGCACCATGCACCCACCATTCATTCCTAGTTGCTATAGAAATAATTTTAATCAGCGCAGTTGCCTAACTGTACATTTGCCAGACTTTGTCATAAAAAATGTGTCATCTTAACAGAAAAGGCCCTATGATAAATATTCATTCATTTTCCAATCCGCTTATTCCATTTTGGGGTCATGGGGGTGCGCCGGTGCCTATCTCCAGCACACATTGAGTGAGAGGTGGGGTTACACTCTGGACAGGACGCCAGTCCATCTCAGGGCAACTCACACATTCACAACGGGAATTTCGATTATTCAATTAACCTAACCGCATGTTTTGGGGATTGTGGGGGAAACCGGAGTACCTGGAGGAAACCCACGCAATCACGGGGAGAATATGCAAACACTTTCCAGGAAGGTCACCGGCAAGCTTTGAACCAGCAACCTTCTAACTGGAAGGCAACAGCATCACCGTGGCGCCCTCCTATGATAAATATGATAATTAAAATTTTGATTGAAGGTTTTGTTACAGTTATGGAATTTACATTGTTTTGTCTTTCCTATTATTTTCAGCAATGTTTGAAAACTTAAAAAAAAGTATCATTCATCAGAATGGGTTTACTTTTTATTAAATTTGGGTAGGACATAACATTTTTAAAAATATTTATATCTGAAAGATTTTAAGTTGTTTGCCATTGTGGTTATATTCAATTATCACATTTAAAAGTCCAAATGGAATCAAAAAATCTCTTGTGTGTATCTTGGCAAATTTAGATGCGAACATCTGAATTCAGTGGAACTCCCTTTGGATTGTACTAGCGTCTTGAGAAATGATGATTAATTATTAATTGTCCCTAAGTGTCTCCTGATAATTTATGAACTCAGTAGAGGTAAATTTTTAATGACTAAAATGATAATGACTATTTCTATGCTTTAAAAAATGTAGATTTTTAAAATGTTTGTACATACAGTGATGTGGTCTGGTGTGAAAAGATGCTGTAGAGAAAGAATGCTTTCAAAATGGTTGTTTATTCATTCATTCATTCATTCATTCATTCATTCCATGTTCTGCTGGTGTATATATCCAGGGTACCAGTCCATCACAGAATGGTTATTTTTTAAGCTTACAAAATTCAAACTGACCAAACATAATAAATTATTTAATGTTATTCCCTTTTAATTACAATCCGGCATCAATTCTTATTGCTAAATTTTCACAAATCAGGGGTTTTGTAGGATTATAGTCAATACCAACCAATTATACCAAACAGGTGCTGATGCTCACGAATAACACCTGTAGGTAGAATCCCAGTCACAAACTGAAACAGAAACCTACGTGTAGTTAGCTTAAAACTGGGAAAAGTACAAATCAAACTCTGCAAGGTGAGGTTGAGACAGGCAGTTTTTTTGTCATTGCAAGATTGTGCACAGCAACAAGACACAAGGCAGTTATACTGCATCAACAAGGTCTCTTCCAGACAAAGATTTCAAAACAGACTGGGGTTTGAAATGCTGTTCAAACTCTTTTTGAGGAACACAAAAGACAATGTTGAAGATAGTAGGCATGGTGGTCAGCCATGGAATCTTAGCTTAGGAGGTCAAAGACAACTTTTTTTTTTTGCAGCGGCCTTAAACGTGGGCATATATGGTCTTTGGGGGTCTCCTCTTAGACCTGGACTGCAGCTTACCCTAATAGCTGAACAGTCTGTTGTGCAATGTAATGTGGTGTTGTTGGATGGGGCGCAGCGTAATGTCCCACAGGTCAAGTCTATGGAATGAGCTGGCCAGTCCCCTTTTGCAGGGCTTTGGCAGTTCTCTTCCTGTTCCTCCTTGCACAGAAGTGGTAGTTACGATCCAGTAGCTGTGTAATTGCTCTGGCTACTGCTGACTTTCTTGCCTTGCACTAATGTGCCAACCTGGATGAGCTGCACTACCTGAGCCTCTTGTGTGGGTTGTAGACTGCATCTGAGGCTACCAATAGTAAGCATTCCATATTGACCAAAACAACAGTCAGAAAGCATAGAAAATAGGGGTATAACTACACACTGTGCTCAAGATACGATACATACCTTGATATTATGTCTATGATACGATATGCATCACAATATATTACAACACTATTTTAATCAAATACTGAAACTGTTTTGAGACCACAGAGTTAAGAAAGACAGGGTCTATAGTTTGATTTTTAGGAGAGCATTTGATACCATCCATCTACTAGGGGGCAGTTGTAATTTTTACATTACATCATCTTTTTTGGGGATGGAGAGAGCTAATTTTATAATCTTTCCTGTTGAAATGTGAGAAAAGGATAGTTGTCTTCTACTAAATAGTGATGTGTCGTTCAAGAACGATTCGTTCTTTTTGAACGAATCTTTAATGTGACTCCATATGAACGAGTCGTGTTGGAGAGGGATTCGTTCATTGGCGCATGCGCATCATTCTTGTGGTTTTCCGAGCGTAACCTGTTCATCATCAATGACAGAAGACCGAAAAGACCCGAATGACTCGAAAGATGAACTAATCTTTTCTGTTTCCGGCTCATGGCCGCTCCGTAATGTTAACCAATGCAGCATGAGCCGGAAAGAGAAAAGACCGAAAGGACCCGGAGGACTCGCAAAAAGAACGAATCTTTTCGGGTTCCGGCTCATGGCCACTCCGTAATGTTAACCAATGCAGCATGAGCCGGAAAGAGAAAAGACCGAAAGGACCCGGACTCGCAAAAAGAACGAATCTTTTCGGGTTCCGGCTCATGGCCACTCCGTAATGTTAACCAATGCAGCATGAGCCGGAAAGAGAAAAGACCGAAAGGACCCAGAGGACTCGCAAAAAGAACGAATCTTTTCGGGTTCCGGCTCATGGCCACTCCGTAATGTTAACCAATGCAGCATGAGCCGGAAAGAGAAAAGACCGAAAGGACCCGGAGGACTCGCAAAAAGAACGAATCTTTTCGGGTTCCGGCTCATGGCCACTCAGTAATGTTAACCAATGCAGCATGAGCCGGAAAGAGAAAAGACCGAAAGGACCCGGACTCGCTAAAAGAACGAATCTTTTCGGATCCCGGCACTGTAGCGGTCACGTGACAAAAGTGCTAAAGAAGCCAGTCCGGACTGAGTGCACGGAGTGCACACGTTAACATCAGAGTGAAGTAATTTTGTGTCGAACAAAAGAGATTTAAATCTAAAGAAGACAGATCAGAGTTTGGGTAAACCAGACTAAAAGACCCAGGTAGGCTTTAGTAATATATTTATATTCATTTTAAATTTAGCATTATAGTTTTGTCTTATTTGTAGTGTGATTCGCGTTTGTGTATAAAACGCTAGTAGATGTGGAAGTACACACAACATTTATTGATAATTTAGTAAAATGAACGAAATGACTCGAAAAAAGATCCGTTCATTTTACTGAACGAGACTCAAAGAACCGAATCCGTAAAATGACCCGAACTTCCCATCACTACTACTAAATATTACATAAAACAAGAAGACAAGATAAAGAAGTTTCAGAAGTGACTAGAATCACTTTTAAGAAGCACCTCAGCTCCTAGACGAAATCCCACAGTAGCTTCACCATATGTTTTGTGACAATTTTGTATTGCAATACATTGTTCCGAGATGTATTTTTACACCCCTAATAGAAACTGAGAAGTGGTCTGTGGTCATTACTGAACTGATTCTTTATTATTAAGTGTACAAATTGCAGAGAGAGTCTTAAGAAACTCCAGCCCTATCAAAAAGTGGCCTTGTTTAATTGCAAAAAACAAATGTGTTACAATCAATGATGTTTGTAATATCCCTTGAGAGATCATGGAGGATATTTTTGGATTCAATGTAATCCACCAGTCATTAGCAGACGATAATAAAAGAATGGGTACAGAGCTCTCCATATTAGAGCAACAAACACTCATGCACTCAAGGCACTGCTGTTGAACTGATCTGACAGGGCTTTTATTCAAATGGTATGCAGTACTGTTATAAGAAGGTATATTTCCAACAATATTTATTACCAAGGAATTTGTGTAATGCTGTTGCTTGGCTAATGTATTTGTGTAACTTTGTATTTTCAGCTTCTTAAGAGCCGCAAAAGCAAAGGTGCCATGAGTTCTTTAAATGCAAGTTATTCTAAGAACATTGTTCATCCTGAATACTTTTTTATCAGTGGACTTTCAGGCATCCCATTCAGCAACTATTACTACATCTTCTTGTTTATCACATATTTCATTACTATAGTAGGAAACTCTGTAGTCCTCCTGATTATAATGCTTGAGCGGAGTTTGCACACTCCAAAGTACTTTGGTGTGTTTAACTTGGCCTTAGCTGATATCGGTGAAACAAATGCACTGATCCCAAACATGATGAAGACCTTTCTTTTTGACTCACAGTACATCTCTTATAATGCTTGTTTAGCTAATATGTTTTTTGTGTTCCTCTTTAGTACAATGCAGAGTTTCACTCTTGTTGTCCTTGCATATGATCGCTTCATTGCCATTTGCTTGCCCCTAAGATACCATGCTATTGTGAACAATACGAGTATGCTGTTAATCCTTTCAGCAAAGTGGGCACTTAATTCTTCTGTGATTGCCTTGATGGTGTCTTTGATCACTCGGATTTCATTCTGTGACTCTAATGTGATACAGAGTTATTTTTGTGATCACGGACCAGTCTATAGATTAGCATGTAACGATAATAGCATTAACAAGTTTATGGGAACTTTTATCACGTGTTTATACCTTGTGGTTCCATTAGTTATCATAGTCCTGTCATATCTTGGTATTTTTCTCTCTTTAAACAAAATTGCAACGTGGGAGAGTCGTCTAAAAGCACTGAAGACATGTGTATCTCATCTGTTGTTAGTTGGGATTTATTTCCTGCCCATCTCCTGCACGTACATTGCGGCATGGTTGCTTGCCCTTCCTCCCAACACAAGAGTCATCAGCACATCACTGGCTTATGCTGTTCCACCAATGCTCAATCCCATTATTTATGTCTTAAACACAGCAGAAATCAAAGATATTCTGAGAAAAATGTTTACAAACCGATCAACACTGTTTAGAGTTAACATTTCGAAATGAGTTGATTCATTGAGAAGCTGTCATGGCTCTTCGATAAATGTGTTTTAGAAGCTACTCACGCAATTATAAATAAAGCTTGCTTTTTTAAGCTTTCCGCATTTTTGACTTTGAAAATGAAAATCGACGTAATTGTCCTAATGTGTCTTCTGCGTATGTTTTGCTGATAAACAGTCGAAAGTAAACATGTTTAGTTGCTTGCTAAATTATCTCAATAAAAAGTGTAAAGGTTATTTTGATCCCCAGTAACTCAATGTGACAGGAGACAGAGGTTCCCCAGGTGCCAGAACTGTTTCTATGGCTGTGTGTGCATCCACACACTACTCATTAGTATGACAAACTGTTATAAACACCATCAATAATTAAACACTGATGCAACTCATGATGCTACAACTTCCCCAATTAAATGCTGAATCACATATTTACTTAAATCAGACTATAACCTTAATTATTGTGTCTGTCTCTGGAATTACAAGTGCATTATTTGGTTGAGAAATGGGAACAAATGTGAATCTGCAGTTTTTTTTTTTACAATGCTTTTTAAAAATGTTGTATTTGACAAAATTACCTTCTATGAATTCTAAATGTCATCATTTGATTCAAACAAGCATTTGTGAAAAATTAAGTTTTAATAATAATTTTAATAATTTAAATACATGTACTGATTCCAAAATTAATATTGAAGTGAAATGTCAGAAATGTCAAAAAGAAGAACTTCAATTATTAGCTTATGTTAGGATGTTAAGTCCACACCTAACAGTTTCACACAAAGTAAAATAGTTCAGACTTTTGTCCAAATTTTTATCATTAAAGATGCCATGTCAATTGCAATGTGGGCGCTTTATATATTATCAAGTCCACAGTAAATAAAAGTCCAAAAAATCCATAGTTGTCTACCATAAAAATCAACTTTAAGGACTCAGAATTGGCTAGACCAGGGTGCTCATTACGTCGATCGAGATCGACCGGTCGACCTTTTGACCTTTACGACCTTTAAGATTTGACCTTTACGTCAGTGCTCAAGCGTAAACAACGACGCTAAGTGCTCAGCTAATCAGCGTATTATGTCCGATTTTTAGCCCATGCTTAAGTTTATGGTCACCAAAATGAGTGAAGGAGCTGGACCAAGTAAATCATTAAGTCCTACAAGGAAGTGTGCTTGAGGCTGGCTGTCAGCAGCTACTGTACGGACTATGCATCCTTGGCTGATTCAATTCAGTGCAAGTCGTCAAATTAAACTCATGTTATTACAAAAAATGCAAATAGTTAATTATTATGTGTGTTTTGTCAATTCTTAATAAAGTTGAAAATAATTGTTTGTTTTGATGTTTTACATTTTTGTAGCGGGTAGATCACTTTGACTTTTAAAAGTAGCTCGCAAGCTCAAAAAGTGTGAGCACCCCTGAGCTAGACCATCGAAATCTAGGGAGTGAGGTGAAGGCTTAGAGGTGCCACAGATCAGCCTTGAAACCCTAATGACCTTAATGCCTAATGAAACGATCTGAAAAGAGGAGTGATATACAATCCCTGCTTAGATTTATGCAAACCTGGTGACCAGCTACAAGAAAAATCTGACGTCTGATGTTCCACCAAAGTACATAGTCACGTTTTGTCAAGGGATCAGATACTTATTTCATCCTAGAACAAATCCTTTAATAACTTTCAAATCAACAAGGGGTAGAAAATACACCAAGAAAGGTAAGCGCCCTAAGAAAGAACCCTGATGCCAATGTACAGAGTGCTTGGAAGTGAAATGATTAATTATAACAAAATAAGTGTAGTATCATTTTTTTTTTTTTAAAAAACCTAAGCACATCTTGACATCTTCAGAGGACATGATGTTCAGGCATAGGGAATTATTATTTGTGCTCTAATTCAAATGTGTGCAAAATGGGGAAATGGGGGGGATCAATGCCATTCATTGCCTTAACCATGATCCATGGTGTTCTCCAGTGTTTTGTACCGATTTTGATAATAAATGATTGCAGTTGCTGAGGTAGCTCAAATGATTAGCTACAAATTTAGAGTGTAGAAGGATAAATAAATTATTCACTGCAATCCCAAACTTTAGTCTGTTTAAATGTTTACTGTATTGTCTTTAGCTAAGTAAATGTCCTAGCCCTAATCCGCTCTTGAGGTTAATAAAAAACATCTGGAAAAAAGTTAGTTGAAAAAAAGGTCTTCATCAGAAAAGCATTACATCACTGTTTGACTGAAATCTCTAAAGAGATGGATCCTAAGATATATTTGGACACATCCACAGATGCTCACCACTTACAGCTGTAGATGAGCATTGAACGCTCTGTGAATACCTTTGTGAATATAACATTTTACGTGGTGATAATAATATATTATGTGATATGTAAGTATAAATGTAAAATTTCATTCTTTGAAACTGTGAGTGAAATGTTGGAGTTTGCTTATTTCTGTATGCTAATTTCTCTTTTTCAGTCGGTACGGAACATCAGTCCACAAACTGACATGAACGTACCTGAGAATAACTCAGTTGTTCGTCCTGAATATTTCTTCATTATTGGTCTTTCAGGTATCTCAAACAGCAACTATTACTACATCTTCTTATTCGTGGCATATTTTATTGCTCTTGCTGGAAACTCTGTAGTCATCATCGTCATAGCTCTTGAGCGGAGTTTGCACACTCCCAAATACATCGGTGTGTTTAACTTGGCCTTGGCTGATTTTGGTGAAGCAAATGCACTGATTCCAAACATGATGAAGACTTTTCTCTTTGACTCACAGTACATCTCATACAAAGCATGCTTTGCAAACATGTTTTTTGTGAACTATTTTATCACTGTACAAAGTGTCACTCTTGTTGTGCTGGCGTTCGATCGTGTCGTTGCAATTTGTTTGCCACTAAGATACCACACCATACTCAGTAATCTTGCAATGTCTATAGCGTTTTCAGCTATATGGACATTTAATACTTTCATGGTGACCATCACCGTATCTTTGGTGACCCGACTTTCAATTTGTAAATCTAATGTTATAGAGAGTTATTATTGTGATTATGGACCAATGATGAGGTTGGCCTGCAACGACAGGAGAATCAATGAGATAATTACTCTAATTACTGCCATTTTCTTCCTTTTAATACCTTTAATAATTATTGCTCTTTCATATATTGCCATTTTTATTGCCTTAACTAAAATTACAACATGGGATGGACGTTTAAAAGCTTTGAAAACCTGTGTTTCACATCTTCTGTTAGTCGGAATATACTTCCTACCAGTAATATCTATTTACATTCTTTCATCAACCACTGCTCTCACGGCTAATTTCCGAATCGTCAGCACTTCTCTTTCGTTTGCTCTTCCACCAGCGATCAATCCTATCATTTATGTTTTAAACACAGCTGAAATCAAAGATATCATTAGGAAAAAATATTTGTCCAAAAGTTTAAATGGTTGTTCCGCTCGAGTTTTTACTGGTTCCTAACTTTGAAGGTAGAATATTTTTATGTTTTTAATATTCCAGCTGTTCCAATGTGTTTGTGTAATCTTAAAAACCTCATTGCTACCTTTCATCTTTCACTGTCAATATGCCAATTTTGCATTTGTTTTAGAAAGCATTCAGAGGTAATACTTATTTGAAATGTCATATGTATATTGTTTATGTATGTATAGAGTTCTAAGAATTTCAAGCTGTTTCTCTGAAAGTTTTTTGTGTCTTGAGAATGGATTTGCATTGTTTGCAACACTGTACTCTTCAGACTCAGTCTCAATAAAATTATGTTAACATTCTGAGTGTGGTTACCATGTAATTTTAATATTCAGCAGATTCACAGAAAATAAAATGCTAACACAGAGGTTATGAATATTTTGGGGCATGTCAAAATCAACATTATCCCATGCTTCTATTACAAATTCAGTTATTTATATATTATAAACTTTTAAGCTGACAAATATTTTAAACATTATTTAAATAACTGGGCTTAAACATATGTCAAATTTGAATTAATTTGAATTATGTTAATTTGTAAATTACATGTAATGATTATTATGGTTAATAATTATCTCACTATATATTTCCAAGTTCATCTACGTTTTATGTGGATTTTATTTTAAAAATCAAACATGATAACACTAAATTAATTGATATTGCTTTGATCGAAGCATGTGATATTTTCACTCTTTTCCATGGTGGCCCAATAGTGCACAAAATATTGGCAGTTTGGTTTATTACTACAATATTCTTGGGGTTAAGGCACGGACCCCTCTGATGTGCATGAATAATACATAAACAATTTTTTTTTTTTGCCATGCCCAACAAATTCATATTGCAATCAAGTCAACAGAACAAGCCCTATTGTCATTGAATTTGATAAATACCTCAGGCTGCCAAAGTGACACTATCAGAAGTGGCTGTTATTTGTGTGTGTGTGCGCGTGTGTGTGTGCGTGGTATTCAAAATTTTATTTAACAAACAGATTATGAGAGATCCATTAGATCACGTCTCCCCAAGTAATACAGATGTCAGTGAATTGAATGATATGAACATAGCTTTGGGGTTTGTGAAATATCAGAAAGATAAAATCTGGTAAATCTGGCGGACTTTCTTCTTGTGCATTCAGACCCCTACAACTGATTAAAAGAATAAAAATAATCTTAATTCAAGTGAAAAAATGTGTTTACAAAAACCTGTCAAAACTGCCAAATCGTTTTAACCAAACCAGTTCTACCTTAACTACAATTGATTCACGCCAAAAAGGCAGAATATCTCCAGAAGACATTAGTGTCTGCTTCAGTGGTACCTATTACTGAGACCCCTGCTCCAGTGGCATCAGCTCCTGTGGCACTTGTTTCAGAGATGCTTGATCCAGAGTTGCATGTGCTAGATGTGCCCATTCCAGAGGTGCCTTCTTCAATGGTGCCCCTTCCAGTAGTGCCTGTTCCCGTGTTGCCTTTTTTCAGTGGTGGCTTCTTCAGTAGTGCCTCTTTCAGCGGTTTAAGTGGTGTTTGTTCTAGGCCCAGAACCAGCTCCTCACCAGAAATCAGCACCTTCACTGGTGTCAGCACCTGCCCTGGAGTCATGCTAAGACTCTACGCCTCTTCAATTCCTTAAGCCTCCCCAAGACTCAGCACCTTAGTTAGGGACGTCTCCAAGATTTCAGTGGTGCCTGCTACCAATGTGGCACCTCCACAGGTGACACCTGTTCCAGAGGTACCTGTTCAAAAGGTGCTGTGCTAGAGGTGCACATTTAGAGGTGCTCGTTGCAATGGTGTCTGTTCCAGGTCCAGAACCAGCTCCCCAGAAGTTGTGGCTACCCTAAAGTTGGTACCTGCTGTGAAGTTGGCACCTTCCCTTAAAGTCGGCACCTACTCAAAACTCGGCAACTCTTCAAGTCTCTACGTCTCCTTGTGGCTGTGCCTCCTCAAGGTTCTGCGCCTCTCTGAGTTTCACCCATTTTCACCATCCATCACCTGTTATTCATTACATTGCCCTGTTCACACTCTTGTTTACCTGATTCCACAGTGTATTTACGCTCCTGTTTCCTTGTGTTCCTTATATGTTACTGTAAGGTTGCAAATTCTGATCACCAGCAATATCTCGTTCAACTCCAAATAAGGCCAAGGAAGTTATAGACCTTTTGAGACCCATCCATGTACCATCAGGGGAGCTTGCAGCCCAAACAGGACAAGGATCACACCATAATAATTGTATTAGCATCAAGGGGAGCTCACACCCCAAACAGGATAATGATTGAGCCATCCATAATTGTATTAGCATTAAGGGGGCTTGCACCCTAGACAAGACGATGGTTATGTAATGTATGTCTCGAGTGCCTCACACATTAACAGATCGCTGCTCAGGGGCCTCTCAACAAAGGCTGTAGTAATATTGATCGCTTCTCGTTATCTCCTGGAGCCACCCCCTGTAGAGATGGGCTCCTTAAACAGGACAACACCCAAACTCCTATTACAAGATAATAAGCTCCAGACAGGCTTGACTCACACCCTTTTCAATACCAAATAAATAATAAAAGAAGCTGCCTTCCTGAGGTAGTCGACTCTGGTGAAAGAGGTTATTACTTCTGGTCAGAATGGAGGTTAGATTTAATATTTAAACAGATTGATTATCAGTGAGCCATACTGTAGCGGCTTGTGATCGTAGGGGCTTGACCGGCTGGCAAGACCACCGTAAGCGACACTGTTCTGAACCCTAAGCAATAAGTAGACAAGACTAAACATAAAGGTTAAGAATCAACAGAATCTCTAAATCACTAAAGATTAACGATTTAAATAAATACTAAAACAGGAGTAAAACATTTAAGTTAGTCAAAAGCGCCAATCATTTAAAATAAATGGAGTCAGATTTAAAGGTAAAATTACAATAATTGGCCATAATCCATCAGAGTTATGATTAAAAGGTAAACACTTGTGAAAATTAAAACGTGTGAATTTGATAACATTTTGTCCAGGTAAAGGTAGCAGCATGCAAACGTCCTTCAACGCCATCTTGCTTACGTCATTGTACCTCTGAGCGGCTCCCCCTTACATTACTGTCTCATGTTTCATGTGTTTGCTCACTGCCTGCTCCTCAAGCACCATGACACTTTTTACCTGTCCTGTATAGTCTCGTCATGTCTGCATTCCAGAGTATTAACCTTTGTGAAACAGCTTAAATTTCCTATCCACTTCACCAGCCATGCTGTTTTTACTGGAAGGTGAAGACTTTCTTGTCACTCTGATCTCTGGGATTGCAGTGGAGGCCTCGCTCTGCCTCTCTCTCTCTCTCTCTCTCTCTCTATCTCTCTCTCTTTAGAGTAGATACTGTGTGTGGATAAAGTTTAGTTGCCTTTTTCCTTGTTGATAACCTTTTAACCCATAGTGGAACTAAATCAAAAAGTTTTTGTAGAGTTTTTTAAGACTTGAGAACTACAGAAACAATAAGCAAACTTTGTTTTGAACCACAAGGTAAGATACAGTAGACAACCCCACCCCAAATGGTCTCAAGGGCGGCATAAGAGTTATATTTAAGAAACTGTAAGCTTAGATCAGGGGCAAAGCCAGACGTTTCTACTGCTACTCTTCTGTCTAGTCTGTCATTCAAAACATATGCAGGAAATTCTATGAATGTTTATTTGCAGTGTCTCAAAATGCTTCTTAAAAAATTGGATTTTTGTACTGTGACTTGTCTTTTCTAATTTGTTTTCTGCCTCTGGAAAAAAAACTGAAATCTACCATGAGTTCTGCAAATGGCAGTTATCCTCAGAACTCCTCCGTCGTCCGTCCTGAATACTTTTTCATTGTTGGACTTTCAGGGATCCCATACAGCAATTTTTACTACATTTTCATATTCATCATTTATTTTATCACCATGGTTGGGAACTTTCTGGTAATCCTTGTTATAGCTGTTGATCGCCGCCTACACAGTCCAAAGTACTTTGGTGTGTTTAACCTGGCCTTGGCTGATATTGGGGAAACGAATGCATTGATTCCAAACATGATGAAGACTTTTCTTTTCGACTCACCGTACATCTCCTATAATGTGTGTTTGGTCAACATGTTTTTTGTTTTCCTCTTCAGTTCTATGCAGAGCCTCACTCTTGTTGTTATGGCATATGATCGTTTCATTGCTATTTGCTTGCCACTGAGGTACCATGTCATTGTGAACAATACCAGTATGACTTTAATTTTCTCATCCATGTTCTTATTTAACTCTGCTATTGTGTCTTCCATGGTGTCTTTGGTCACCCAGATTTCATTCTGTAGGACCAATGCAATTCAGAGCTATTTTTGTGATCATGGACCAATGTTTAGGATGGCATGCAATGATAATAACATTAATAAGATTATGGGATTTTTATATACAACCTTGTACCTTATAGCACCAATGTTGGTTATCTTCTTGTCATATGTGGGCATTGTTTATGTTGTAAGCCAAATTGCAACTTGGGAGGGACGTTTAAAAGCTCTCAAGACCTGTGTTTCTCATCTGTTGTTAGTAGGGATCTATTTCCTCCCCATATTCTTCACATACCTTACATCATTGTTGCTTTATAGTACTCCAAATTCCAGAGTCATCAGCACATCTTTGGCCTATACTGTGCCTTCAATGCTCAATCCAATCATTTATGTTTTAAACACTGCTGAAATAAAAGATATAATTCGAAAGACTGTTAAGTACAGGTTTGTGAAAATTGAAACCATTGCAAAATGACTAAAAATTGCACTGCAGCCTGTTTAATGTGTGTATTAGTAATGTTGTGTTCTTAGTATGTATGTATGTAAAGCACAAGGAAAAACAATGAGAAACAGTAGTTTTGGTGTAATTGTTGTATGTCTATGCTGACATTGTGAATTTGTCGAGAGTTTCTGTTTTGCTGTAATAAATTAATTTAGAGCCATTTGACAGTTTTTCTTTTTCACTTAAACGTCTCTGTTAGAGTCTATAACAGACCTCAACAACATATCTATTGTTCATCTATCTATTGTCACCCATAAAGGAAATCTAGATTAGGCAAGGTTTTGATGACTTGTTACTGGGTGATAAGACTCTACAATAATTATGGTAGACTTCTACATTAAGAAGCAGCTTCAATAAAAATGTAATTGTTCATTAAAATGTAATATTTTTTTTATTATTCACTTATACTTTCATATACTCTACTCAAATCCAATTCAATGTCTGTGGATGTGCACATCAACACAACTACTTAATATTGAAGTCCAATTCGGAACATTGTTTCTTAGTTATTAAAGTCTTGAAGCATTTGTTCATTTACCAGTTGCTCCAAATAAGCCAAAAGCATCTAGATTAGTGTGATGGGGTTGTGTTGCTTTAAGGTTGAAGCCACATTGTTCAGGACTCTGGGATTAGAGGAAAGATGCGACAATCTCTGATCCAAAGACTTTGCTCAGATTTTCTCAATTCATTTAATAGAATCACAATGAGCTAAACACATGAAATAATTAATTTAAATGAATCCTTTAAAGTTCAAAATATAAAGGTACAAAATATTAAGTGGGAATATGACAAGCTCCCAAGTGACAAGCCTTTGTGGCTTTTTTTCTGACAGTGTTTTTAAAAAAAAAATAATAATAATTGCTTCAGCACATAGAGTTACTGCACACAGACAGATCCGAAAGATTACCTACAAAAAGGCATTCATTTTGTAAAGCCATACCTTAAACATATATACTGTCACAGGTGGCTTTCAACACAATGTTCTTGGGCAATTTAGAGCTTTTATTCCTTCAGCAGAGAATGAAAGATCACAGAGGTGCACTGCTAGGGATTGGCCTGGCGGTTGAGGCTGGAGTGACAAGGAAACCAGTAAAGTTATTTCAAAAGTGATTATTGGTGCTCAAGTGAAAAACATCAAACAGCAACAAAAGCTCACAATGATATTTATAATATTTCCAGGTGTATATAGTCTTACTAGGCTGTGAAAAGCATTGGAAAAATCAGACCTTCACTGCCGAAACCAACTTCTAGAACAACCCACACCTAATGAAAGTCTGGGAGCTCTTTTTATCCTCCTGGCTCCACACATGGATCATACCATTGTACACATAAAATTAGTTGGTGAAGGTATTTAGGCATAAAACATAATATAGGCTAATAAATGAATGGAAAAAACAATAATGCACATCCAAAAAAACTAAATATAATTATCTATCTAGTGTTGGTATCAGGCCTGAGCTCATGTACTTGTAAAAACAGTATCGACAGATACCGCTGTCATCGACAGAACTTTCAGTTCACAGAGATTCTATCAGCATCAACAGAATGCCTGGCTCAGCAGTGTGGAAATATGTCAGATTTTATGATGACAACCAACGGGATGGGGTACAGCTGTCTTTAAATTTGTCTCACTGGTGTCATTACTTGAAAAACTGCCACATCCCAAAAAACAGTTATTGGAATCAGTATCTGCGAGTATCAGATTTAAAAAAATGGTTTCCCCAACAATGATCCACACAACAATTTAGAACAAACATTACAAACACAAACAAGTTAACAGAACAATGTGGTTGTGATTTGTATACGTTGATACCTGTATACTTCGTCAGGGAGCCATCTTGGTACAGAGCAGGAAAGATTGTCCATAGAGTTTACCCTGACTCAAAAATGATATTGACACTGTGCTCTTTGTGCTCTTATGAAACTGAAATATCAGTTCACTTGCAGTTAGTCAGAGATCCAGTTTGGTAGGCATTACATACTAAAATGGGTTTCGACGCAGTGCTAATTTGTTGAAAAGGTGAACTCATGAGGAGTCTGTCAATCAACTAATAATCATGCACTTTCAGCCTTAAAGCACTTGATAATGACCCCCACCTTCACAATGTATGCAAGACGAAAGAGGGGTTCTGGGGCCCAGGTTGCTTCCTGGCTCTGGCACCATTCCATGGACATCTTGCCTGGCTTTTTTACCATACTGGCCAAAGATGCTTTGCAATGCTGGATTAATATGTTGTAAAAGTAATCTCTTGAGCTTGTTTGACATAAAAGCTTTAAATGTGAACATGCATATTCTCTTTAAAAAAAGGTTCTTCAATGGTTTTTCACTGGTTCATTTCAGCTATGAAGCTCTTTTTGGTTCATTGCCGGTTCTTTTTGTGGTATTTGAGTTAAACTCTAAAAATGGTTCTATATAGAATCAAATCTGGAACATAGGGGACCTTTTTGGTGTTGACCTTTACAGCTCATAGGTGCTTTTTAGAACCAACTTTGGTATGATATACACTCTTAAAAAGGTTCCTTTAAAGAACCCCTTGAGCTCTTTTTGGTTCTTCACTGGTTCCCCTATGATTACCACCCAAAGAACCAGATTTGATTCTATATAGAACCATTTCTTTTAGAGTGTAGCTGCTTTGGATACTTTATTCACATTATAAAAAAGTTAATCTAAACAATAAGTCAAAACACGTGCAAGCTGCCATTACATCATTGTACCGTCGAAAGAATCCCAAGAGATGAATCATCACATATATTTGGATTCAGTGTCACAGTCAGCGATCTTTATGTGAGAGAATGAGCTAAGTGTTACACCTCACACATCTACAAGCCGTCGTTGATTTAGAACTGCTCGATGCTACAGGTATGTTAACAAAAGTAACTTACCGGTATATATTTTAAAATGACTGTTAATCGCGTTCACTGAAATCTGACCAAATGTCTCTTTATTTCCAGTTTGTTCAAACAACTGCGTAACAAAAAGGTGCTATGAGTTCTTTAAATGCAAGTTACAATCAGAATATCTCCATTGTTCGTCCTGAATACTTTTTCATCATCGGACTCTCGGGTATCCCATACAGCACCTACTACTACATCTTCTTGTTTATCACATATTTCATTACGTTAATGGGAAACTCTGTAGTCCTGCTCTTTATAGCTTTCAACCGGAGTCTGCACAGTCCAAAATACTTTGGTGTGTTTAACTTGGCCTTGGCTGATATTGGTGAAACAAATGCATTGATTCCAAACATGATGAAGACTTTTCTATTTGGCTCACAGTACATCTCATACAATGACTGTTTAGCTAACATGTTCTTTGTGTTCCTCTTCAGTACAATACAAAGCTTCACTCTTGTCGTAATGGCGTATGATCGCTTTGTAGCCATTTGTTTGCCATTAAGATATCATGCTCTTGTGAACAATACCAGCATGCTTCTGGTTTTCTCTGTAATTTGGACATTTAATTCTTCTGTGGTGCTCCTGATGGTGGCTTTTATCACTCGTCTTTCCTTTTGTCAATCTAATATGATACAAAGTTATTTTTGTGATCATGGACCAGTGTATAGATTGGCATGCAATGACTTCTCTATTAATAAATTCATGGCATTTCTCTTTACATGTCTATTCCTTTTAGTACCAATGTGTATTATTGCTCTGTCTTATCTGGGTATTGGGCTTGCTTTAACCAGAATTACAACCTGGGAGGAACGTTTTAAAGCATTGAAGACCTGTGTTTGTCATCTGTTGTTGGTAGGATGCTTATTCGTGCCCCTGTTTTGCACATACCTTGCACAGCTCTTACTTTCCCTCAATCCTAATGCCAGAGTCATCAGCACGTCACTGGCTTATGCTGTTCCACCCATGTTGAATCCCATCATTTATGTTTTAAACACAGTTGAAATCAAAGACATAATTCATAAAACCTTTAAAAGACGTGTGCAGGTTCCATTGTTTTTAAAATGAAGTAAATATATCATTTTATCAACATTTGAGCATGACGGGTCTCAGAGAGCTGTCTTACAGAATTTGAACGCTATTATGTGTAGTAACATGGACCCAGCTTGATTTCTTATGTGTGGATGTTAATATATGTAACGACAAATGTAAAAATCTGAAATCATGTTTCCTGAAAATGTTTAAAACTTTTTAATTGTGTTTATGAACTTGCTTATTTTCTTCTATTTTCTTTGTAATTTTTGATAGTGATGCTTGAGATTTATAGGAAGGGAATTATATCTGCTTCAGATCTTTTTATTTATTGTTTTCATTTTCATCTGTACAATAAATAAATGTTTGGGGCATATAATGGGCAAGTTTCCTCATTGTTCAGTCTAGCTTCCATTTAAAGTGATGCCAACAGAGTTTATTCATTGGATAACATATTTTGCATTGAATGACATTTGTAAATATGTCAAAAGTAGTAGCAATGAATATTTTCTATTATTAGGCCTGCCCTGTTGTAAGAGCATGAAGTGGTGAGTACTAACATACAAGACATGTCCGGACATGGATCATATCCATGTAATCCCCACCCCGTGAGGAGTTCTGGGGTGGGAGAAGGGAGTAGCTCGGACAATGTCAGCTGGGGACCCGGTAAGGCTGGCTTAAATATTTACCCGGCTAAATTGATAGATAGGTGACAGGTGCAGTTCCCTGATTGTTTTCTCCTGAAATTCAACATACAAATGTCACTTAAATTATCAATAGCAGAGGATTCCAACCATAACTTAATAGCATTTAATGGGGTCTACTTTTGTAGTCAAAATAACAATGTTTTCAGTCCATAAGAAATGATTATATTAGAGTAACATATTTTATAGATGTTAATGTCTAAAAACAATTGAGGGCATTAGAGAACTTATTAAATTTTTTTAATCTCAAACATGGACTCTATTATATTTAATTTACACATTTCACTCTTTTACCAAAAAAGTATATTTCAGAAATGTGAAAATCGTTAAATGTATACACTATATATATATATATATATATATATATATATATGTATGTATATATATATATATATATAGAGAGAGAGAGAGAGAGAGAGAGAGAGAGAGAGAGAGAGAGAGAGAGAGAGAGAGAGAGAATCTCACTTTTAATACATTTGTCATCAAATGTGATGTATTCTTCATCCAAATCATTAGAATGGACAAGCATAAAATTACTTTCTTAAAATACACAAAATATTTATGCCTATATATTTAATTAAGCTAAAAAAATTGCTTAATTAATCTACCAATAGGACTTTTTGATTTACATAAAGCTGGAAAAAGTTACAAAGTCTTAAGATCTTTAGAAATTCACCTAGTTATAGATACACAAACATACCATAGAATTCGTCTCCTTTATGACTGTTGCGCCTATACCAAGAAATCAAAATAACACCAAGAGCCCAAATAAGACTCTTCAATGAGCTAAAGAAATTAAACCAAATAATAGCCAAAGATTTAAAGGCATGAGTGGAACTTGCTAACATCTCTGTTTATGAGTTTATAACACATAAAACACTGAAAAAGCAGGGTATCCACGGAACACCTTCAAGAAGGGATACTCTACATCTGTATTCCTAATTTTTGATCATGAAAACATCATCCCTACTATAAAGTATGGTAGAATAAACATGGCCAGGGTCTGCTTTGCTGCATCAGGGCCAGCTTGCAAGCACTGAAAGGAAGATGAACTCTGAAGAATATCAGACACTTTTTCAATATAATGTGAGAATAATGCTAACATCAGCTGAAACTATGTTTGAAGGTGATTATGCAACAGGACAGATGCAAATTTCGGAGTGGCGCACGCCTTCACTTAGATGATCAGATCATATTTCACCCATAAATATGTCCTGGGCCTTTAAATGGCTTCGTAATATGCAATTATAATTTCTTTGGTGGTCAAATACTTTTTCTTTTGTTTTGGTTGAACTTCTTTTTTTCTTTACTGGATCTTTTTAGAGCCTCATAATGTTTCTTACTTGTGTATAGCTTATATACCACTCTGAGGTGCAGTATGGTATATAAGCTATACCGACTGGAGATGTTGTTGTTTTTTTCAACCAAATGTTATTGGATGTTTCTGGGACTCTATTAGCAATGGAGGTCTAGCATTCTGCAGTGTTTAATTTTAACCTGATAATTACCGTACTTTATATCATCAATGTCTCCAGACACAGTAAATGTCTAGCCAAACGGAACGAATGATGGCATGATTGACCTTCAGAATTTAAAATTTGATTTAACTCATGCATTGGACACAAACAGAAGAAATAACTTAAAATTAAGGAAAAAGACACTACAAAAATAGCTTGCACTATGTGTTATTATTCAAGAATGGAATACATCACTGTGCAGAAACCTCAAGGGGGGTAAATGAATATAAATGAGGAGAATGAATGACACAAACAGACTGTTCTCTAGCACCATGAGAGAGTTGGCAAGAGGAACGAGAGTGAGCTCAGTTTAGCTCACCACCATTCCTTCTTCATCATTGCTCTGACTATTTATTTATTTTTACAGGTGTGAAAGGTAAAATAAGGTAAAATATGCTTATAAATGTAAAATATGGTTTTCTAACACTGCTTTCGATTTTTCAGCTTTTGCAATACAACAAACAACCACCATGAGTTCAGTGAATGTCAGCTATTCTCCGAACACCTCCATTGTTCACCCAGAATACTTTTTCATCGTTGGACTTTCAGGCATACCGTTCAGCAACTATTACTACATCTTCTTGTTTGTCGTTTACTTTATCACTATAGTTGGAAACTCTGTAGTCCTTCTCATCATTGCTCTTGAGCGGAGTCTGCACAGTCCAAAGTACTTTGGAGTGTTTCACTTGGCCTTGGCTGACATTGGTGAAACGAATGCACTGATTCCAAACATGATGAAGACCTTTTTGTTTGACTCCCAGTACATTTCATACAATGCTTGTTTGGCAAATATGTTTTTTGTGTTCTTTTTCAGTAGTTTGCAAAGTGTCACACTTGTTATCATGGCATATGATCGTCTAGTTGCTATTTGTTTGCCCTTAAGATACCATGCTATTGTTAGCAATTCCAGTATGGTTTTAGTTTTTCCTGCAATATGGGCATTTAATTCTTCTATGGTGGCTTTGATGGTGTCTTTGATTACTCGACTTTCAATCTGCCAATCCAATGCTATACAGAGTTATTTTTGTGATCATGGGCCAGTGTATAGGCTGGGCTGCAATGACTTTAACCTGAACAAGTCTGTGGGGTTTGTCATCACATCTTTGTTCCTGATATCACCAATGATCATTATATTTCTTTCATATCTGACCATTTTCCTTGCTCTAAGCAAAATCACCACTTGGGAAAGGCGTTTAAAAGCTCTGAAGACCTGTGTTTCTCACCTTCTGTTAGTAGGCATTTATTTTCTGCCCATTTGCTATACGTATCTTGCACAGCTTCTGCTTGCTCTCACTCCTAATGCCAGAGTCATCAGCACGTCACTTTCATACGTTGTCCCAGCAATGCTCAACCCCATCATCTATGTTTTAAACACAGCTGAAATCAAAAATATATTGCAAAAAATGTTTAGCAAAAGAGCAGCACCAATAAGAGTGAATATTTTAAAATGAGTGCATTTTTAATCTAATGAACCATCTTTGTAAATGTGAACTTGTGTCAACACGTTCCTTTTAAATGTGTTCACATATTGTCATTTGTGTGTTGTTATGTTTTTGTGTTGCTATTGAATTTATTTAGGCATACTTCTTTTTTTCGAACAGTTATTAAATTTAATGTTTTAACTAACCAATGCCATTGGAGCACTGTTAATAACATTTCTAACAATAATAAAAACGTATCCTCATTTGTGTTTATTTAAAAAAAATACTCTTTTATTGCTCTTTTACATCTTTAGTCCTCGAATTTCGTTAAATCAGAAAATGTAGAACTTTAAACACTGTGCTGCAAATCATATAAATAAATGATCCTGCTTTTGTGCAATGGATATAACATTTTTATGTTTTGTTTGAAAACATCGCGAAAATATGAAATTAAAAGATCAAATTTAGTTTATTTGTAATAAAAAGAATTTTTTTTCTCCATATACCAGCATTATTTCACTTAAGCTTATATCAGTTGCAACTGCATGTTGGAGCTGCAGTCAGACTTAAAGAAAAAAATTGTGGTGAGGTTTTTTGCATTATGGGCAACCCACAATCTGTACTTTGCAATTTAAACCTTAGCTGCACTGTATCGGTAGCAAGCGATAGAAGGAAATGCTATTCAAACTGGTGCAAACTTGATTGCAGAACTGCTTTCAAATCAGGGAGTACGTCGTCAATACAAAGTATGCCATCAAGCATTTACAATGCAAATGATTACATCATAATTGTTTCGGAACGCTCTCAAGAGATGAATACGGAGATATATTAGGTGATGCATACAGCAAGGCATCTTTGTGACAGAACAGCACAAGGATCAGCATCCATAGCAACGTACACACATCTGGACAATCTGTGCTATATGTTATTTTGCAAGTCTTTTACTGTCTTTCATGAAGGTATTTTGCAGCTTGCTAAACAACCTTTGATTTGACATTTTTCACAATTCTGTGACTTGCTTTTGTCTATTTTCAGCTTGATCGAACAGAAATCTGCCATGAATGCAAGTGTTTCTCAGAACACCTCCATTATTCATCCTGAATACTTTTTCATCAGTGGACTTTCAGGTATACCATATGCCAGTTATTACTATGTTTTCTTGTTTATCACATATTTTATCACTGTAATTGGAAACTCTGTAGTCCTTCTCATTATAGCTGTTGACCGGCGCCTACACAGTCCCAAGTACATAGGTGTGTTTCACTTGGCCTTGGCTGATTTTGGTGAAACTAATGCACTGATTCCAAACATTATGAAGACCTTTCTGTTTGACTCACAGTACATCTCATACAATGACTGTTTGACAAATATGTTCTTTGTGTTCTTCTTTAATAGTTTACAAAGCGTCACTCTTGTTGTAATGGCGTATGATCGTTTAGTTGCAATCTGTCTCCCATTAAGGTATCATGCTCTTGTGAGTAATACCAGTTTACTTTTAATATTATCAGCCATGTGGGTTTTTAATTCTTCTGTGGTGGGCTTTATGGTGTCTGCAATCACTCGACTTTCTATTTGTAAATCTAATGTCGTACAAAGTTATTTTTGTGATCATGGACCAATTTTTAGGTTGGCTTGTAATAATATCAAAATGAGTGAGTTCTTAGCATTTTTATTCCCAGTTTTATATATTACGTTACCAATGGTTATTATTGTCATTTCCTACATGCACATTTTTCATGCTTTAACTAAAATCACATCTTGGGAAGGACGTTTAAAAGCACTGAAGACCTGTGTTTCTCATCTGTTGTTAGCTGGTATGTTTTTCCTCCCAGTAGCCTGTTCATACATTGCACAGGTTATGTTTGTTCTCAATCCCAATGCCAGGGTCATCAGCACGTCACTGGCCTACGCTGTTCCACCAATGCTCAACCCCATCATTTATGTTTTAAACACAGCTGAAATCAAAGACATCATGCGAAAACTGCTTAAAAACAGACCTGTACCAATCACTTTTGAACGTAACTGATATGTTTATTAATTTGTTCCCCATTGAATGAAGAAAACCTTGTTTTTTTAGGGGGTTGTCACAGTTTTCTCAAAGACATCAATAAATAAATGAATGTTGTGAATTTGTAATACATATATTGATTTCTTCATTCGTGAAAATCTCATTTCATCTCACTTATGTAGAGAAATGTATTCAGATGTTATTTAGAATTAATCTTGACAACTTAATAGCTAGCTCTTCTTAGCTTGACTTAAAAAAATGTACATGCCCTAGGTAAAAATGTATTAAAGTTTGAATACTTTTTGATGAAATCCGCCACTCCACTCTTAATGGAGTCTCTCAAGTGGAATATCAATGTTTTTAAAATGCAAAAAAAAAAATCATACAAATGTCAAATGGTTTAGTGTGTGAGGTGGAATAAAGGGGATTTGGGCCAAATTGATGATAATAAAATGTGGTAGAATCAGGTCTATGTCTACTGTCTATGAGCAGCAAATAAAACTGGAAACCATGGACGGATCAAAAAAACACAGATATGAGTCCACGCAGGCTCTGAAGGGAAAAAAATAATATAGCACTTTTTCTTTGATCGGTGGATGCTCTAAATTCGAATGAAAATGCAATTTGCAAAATCACACATCATCATCAGTCATTGAAATCAATGATTACAGCAGCTCTACAGACGGAGGGGTGGGCCTGGTCAAAAAAAATATATATATTTTTAAGGCTGATAATAAAAAATGCAATTCCAGATTTCCTTACCAATACGAGTGTAAATGCATTTAGGAGAAACAACATTAATCCTGTTTGGGTAATGCATTTTTATTTTCAATTTATTTTGTTTATAATGTTAAGCGTCAAAACTGAAAAATGCCTAATTATATCATTTCATTTCGCATCATATTTTTACATATGTAATGAGGAAATGCAAATGTACATTTTTGCATCTTATATTGTCATTTTGCATATTGCAAATTAGAATTTTGATACTAATGAGATTCCATATGAGGCTGCCCTGCCCTCCCTTGTTTAAATGTCCATCATTGAAAGATAAAGAAGACACAAGCAGTATTCTCAGAAGGGTCAGTGTCTCTTGATCATCAGAATAGATTCATTTAGTTTGTTCTTTATTCATCAACATATAATGGCAGCAAAGAGACGTTTAGTAAAATTAACACCAAATGATCTTTACTTCCATCTAGTGGTTCCTTCTAGAAGGTGCAATCTTGGTGCATTCTTAACCTATTAACCCTTTATATGGCAGGAGACTACACAAGGTAACTTCACTGTTTTTTATTATTATTAATTAGAGTTAAATAATCAAATCGTTGATGTATATTCAAAATTCTAGCAATAACCACAGTGACACTTCAAGGTTTTCCAATTGGGTATTATTTTTTTCTTATTTAACCATTAGAAGTCTGGATCCTTTTGGGGGCATTTTTACTACAATTTACTCAATTCATGTTTTTGTTAAGTGTCAATGCTTGATATCATTTTTAGTAAAACCCCAGTGTCTTTTTTACAAATATTTTTAATTACATCACAATATAATTCCACACCAATCCTGAAATTGTACAAAAAACACAATTCTGACTGTCATAAACTTAGTTTTTATGTTTTGTAACAAAAATGAAAGGTTTTGAGACAAAATAAAAGTTCATAAATTTAAGTCAAAAATTTAAAAAGTGGAAAAATTATCAAAAAAACATCCAAACCTCTTCTAAACCTTAAACACTGTTCCCAGCACCTTTTTGTACCATTGTACTCTTTTGTGCCAGAACTTTGAAAAATACAAGCCATTTGACAGGTCTTATATTTCCAAGGGTTATCCCTTCTTTTTACCCCTAGATAGCACTGGTGGCACCGATCGGGGTCTGTAAAATAAATCTGAAAGACGATTGAACATTTTTTCACATTTTAATTAGAATTTTCTTGCAAATTATGTATCAAAACTCATGTTATAGTCGTTTAAAACCAAAATATCAAAGCTAACCTTTTTGAAACCTACGCATTATATATGTAAACTTAACAGCAGGTTTTGCAAACTATATGCATGTTTCCCACTGTGATGGTGTGGCGGTGCTTTGCAGATGACACTTTTAGTGATTTAATAAAAAAATTGAAAAATGACCCCAGACACAGCTCCTATGTAATTTGACAAAGGAAGGAAGTGATGCATCAGATGACACGGCCTTCACTGTGATACACCAATCTAGATGGATTGCAAAGAGGTGGACCACAGAGTAGTTTTAGAGTGAACCAGTGATCAGATTCACTGGGAACTCCAGGTAAATTGGAACAGAATTTCAGGTAAGATCACCCGAAATGCTGTTCTAATTAACCTGGAGTTCCTAAAGAAGCATATGAAGCACATAGGGAAAATGTAGCTATTTTGAAGAATCTAATATATAGAAAGAATTGGTCATTTTCTGACTAGAATGTGGTTTTGTTCTGATTGGCTGCACTTTGTTCAACAATAGAAAACATTTCATGTTTGAAGGGGTTGAAGACAATTCTGTCGTTTCTTGTCTTTCTCTGTCACCTAGTGGGTGAAAAAAACAATGCAGCTTTATTTCTCACTGAACTGTCATGATTCAAATCTTTTTCCTGGGGATTGTTTTTGTACATTTTGTTACAAAGTCAGATTTTTATACAAAGAAATATTTTAATTTAAGTTCCTTTATTAGTCAATAGTTATCACTCCTTCATATTCTTAGCGAGTGAATCAAACATACTTAACAGACAACAATTGAACCAAATGAACCAAACAACCAAAAGAACCAAATGACAAAAACAAATATAAATACTCAGAAAACAGTAAACAATAACCAACTTACAACTGTTCAGCAGTAAAGAGTTTGTGGTAGTGGTGTCATTGACGTAGAGTTATCATGGAAATATCAAATTGGGATGAAGTGATGTATTTGCTGTTTTGTTTTGTTGAATTCAAAAGTAAACATATGCTCCCAGAAATCTCTTATTCACAATATTTGACACTGAACAGTATTATATTAGAGGTAGTTCCACCGTAAATAAAAAAGAAACACAAAAATATAATTTGGTTACCACAAATAATGCAGTTTGTATTGTCATCAACCATTGAGCTGATTTTCAGAAAACTGATGTCCCACTTTTGATTTACCCAGAAGCTTGACGATCCTTTCCCGTAGCTCATCAGTCTTTAAGCTGTAGATGATGGGGTTCAACATTGGAGGAACAGTAACTGAAACAGTTAGGATTGCTGTGAAAACATCTACATTTTGAACCAATCTCAGATTTCCCAGCACATACGCCAGGATGATTGGTAGATAATAGAGCAGGACCAGAAGCATGTGAGTGAGACAGGTGTGAAAGGCCTTCCAGCGCTGTGAGACCGATGCAATCTGCATCACTGCGACTACTACAATCACATAGCTGGAAATAATAAATGTCAAAGGGCCCAGCAAAGTGATGAGTGTTTTTGCTGTAGCTAGCTGCCTGTTGTAAGTCGTGTCTGTACAAGCCAGTTTGTAAACTGGACCATGTTCACAACAGCAGCTATTGACCACCCTAGACCCACAGTAAGGAAGCCGAGCAGCAAAAACAACTGGGAATAGCTCCAGCAGAATCACAAGAATCCAAATCCCAGACACTATTAGCAGCATCCTTAGGTTGGTGTTGATAGTAGAGTAATGCAGAGGCCAACAGATTGCTATGAGGCGGTCATAAGCTAGAAGAGCCAGGGAAAACGATTCCATGTCCCCAAAAAAATGCATAAAGAACATTTGTGAAAAGCAAGCACCAAACGAGACATAGTTCTGATTGAAGACAAAAACTGGCACCATTTGAGGAATTATAACACTGTTCACTGAGATGTCAACAATGGCTAGATTACACACAGCTAGGTATTTGGGGTTCTGTAAGCTGGAGTTTGACAGGACGACGATGAGAAGGATAACGTTACCCAACAAAGTGATGATGTAGATGATGACCAGTGCCAGTATTAGGTAGTTTCTGGTTGTAAATCCTTGAAAAGCACCGAGATAAAAACCATCATTGAAAGCATTTGTCCCATTGCTCCATGTGGCTGAAGTATTCATTATAGCTCTAGAAGAACCTGAAATGAACACACAGGTAAATTAAATGACAGTGTGAAACCAAAAAGCAACATGTTAAAGAGTAAAGGCTAGCTGTACATGAAGATAGAAGAGCAGTTAAAGAAACAAATTACACACAGATCAATGGAATGGTGGGAAACGGTTTGAAATCTTGTAGTGTTACTAGAAGGGAAGCTCTTTATAAAGGACTTTTAAAGGATTTAACAAGTCTAATGGGTTTAATTATCCACTGTGTTCAAATAAAGAAATAATGACTTTAACTAGTGCATGCTGGATAACAAACCGGTTCTCGGGAGTATTTCATTACCGCTGTAATGAAGACAAAGCCGCATATTAGTCTGAAAAGGTTTCAAACTTTTTCTCCATAGAGGCACACATTTCTTTTATTGTTTGTGGAACGCTCTTAGTCTTAATTGGTGTCATAGCTCACACTTGGGCAATGCAGGGTTCCACATAACCCAGAATGTTTGAGCGTCTCTCACAGAGCAAAAGAAACCCACTAGTCATTTAATTACATTTACATTTAAGTACGTAGTAGACCATTTTTTTCAAAGCTGTTTACAGATTGTGATAACACAAAAAATAAAAGTTAATCATAAGAACTAAAAGATTTATTTGATGATGTTTCATGAATCCTGTTTAATGACTCACTCTTATCTATTAACCTTTAGAAGACAGAGGATAGTTTTTACTACTGTACAATTAGCTGTAATAAATTATCTTTAAATTTGTTTTTTGAGGCAATGCTTGAAAATTGGTCATTTTTTTACTTTACTGGATAAACCAAACTTCTAGAATGTGGTTTGGTTCTGCTATTATACTTTGTTCAACAGTGGATCTCCAGTGCTTGGTGTAGTGAGAAGCACTGCTAAATCTCCAGGGTCCAGAATCAAGTGCCCAAAAGTTCTCACTGCTTTCAGCATTTTCCTTCAGGCTCTTCGGTTTCCATCAACAGTCTAAAAAATCACAGTTGGCCGGAGGCTACACAGCCATTCAATTCAAGGAACATCAGCTTTATTAAAGTCATATATGCTGTGAAATTTGCATCTGAGAGCTCACAGTTATGCTTCTTTATTCAAGAACACATTTAAATTTATTGACTGTATGAACTGTTTGAACTGTTTACTTTAAAAAATGAATTGTGTTCAAAAAAATTATTTAATAGACTTTAATAAACACTTCAACATGCGTAAAATCTAGATATGTGACTAATTATATATGCATTATTTTAAGTTATTGTTTTAAATGTGAACATCATATCACATATCAATTGAACCCTCATTCCCTACTATTGTTTTGATGTGTACAGTGGTATGGAAATGTTTTGGCACCCCTGATATTTTCACAATTGTTTTATGAATCATTGGTTGTCTGCACAAGAAATTGAGTATGTGCATAAATTTAGGCACCACAAAAAGAAATGTACTCAATATTTTGCACATCCAGTTTTTGCAGAAATAACAACCAAAGCTTTGAATTAGAGTCTGGATTCTGGCGGAAGGTGTTTTGGCCCATTCTTCTTTACCAAGAATCTCCATTTCATTTAATGTTTGATGGTATCAAAGCATGGAATCATTCAGACTGGATGAATTAAAGCAATATAAACAACCCATTGGACTATAGAGTGGTATATAAATACCAAACCCAAAATAAGAAGCAAGTGTTAATGTTTGGATTCATTTCTGTGAAGTGGTATATGCATTTAAAACTCAAATACACTTTCTCAATCAAAAAAACAGGAAATATATATGTATTTTTAGCTATTTATTATTATATATGTATTTTTTTTTCTTTTTAATTTTCCATATTCGTACAACATATAATTGTCAAATCAAAGTATTTGTGTAACTTTTTGCTAATGAGTGATATCCCTTAGGGACTCATTATGTTGTTTTGATCAATCTACAATGATCCCCCACAGAGATCCAAGTTACAAACACAACTGATGAAACAAAGCACAATTAGTAAACTAATGACTAATTACTGTTGCTAAAAGACTGACATATGGGACTAATGTCTAACAGGCCTCCAGATAAGCTCATGATGAGGATAATATTTTGACAGCCAATAGGAAGGTAGTTTACTGAAGACACAACACTACTTCAACCAATGTGTTCTTGTTTGGTACATTAAATGTAGATTGCAGAGAATCAAAGAGCAAGAGAGAATCAGAGAGATTCTTGAAGCACTTAATGCCATTTAATGTTATATATTATATTATATTATATTATATTATATTATATTATATTATATTATATTATATTATATTATATTATATTATATTATATTATATTATATCATATCATATCGCATTACATTACATTACATTATATTATATCATAAAAATACGTTTATAAATGTGTAAATCTTTTTTACCCCCGGCCTCTCACCTGATGAGAGCTGGGGATGAATGATCCACGAGATTTTTGGGCTTCACTGAATCATACAGATTCAAGTTTTTAAATCAAGTACAATGTACTACACAGGAGAATGTATCTTTCCTCACGAATCACCTCAGCAATCAGGGACTAATTGTTTTGTTTTGTAAGTTTGTCCACAATCCTGCTCAGATGAAGATGGGCTTCATAAACACCACAATTAAATCAGTCATCTTCTTATCAGATAGCCTTCCTTTATTTGTTATATGAGAAGGTTTGGATATTTAAATAGTCTGCTCACAAAAATACCAACAGAAATGCATTTTTAAAAATGAAATAGTATACGTGATTTACATAATGAATACATGATAAATGCATTTACAGTTACATAATATGCAGCTGTTATTTTGTTTCATATGAGAAACAGCTTAGAGAGGGTGAACTGAACCATCATGATAGTCTTCCAAAGAAATTGATCAAAAAGCTCAATATTATTTAAATTTGTTCAGTTTTATTAAAAACTAGATAGATTGAAAATACCACACATTTGAAATTTGAAAAATATCCAATCTTGCTTGATGAATGAACATGAATTTATGACATGTTCAGAGGTACATGGCAATCCTTAATCAGGACGTTTCGGATATAAATGCTTAACCCTTAGAAGTCTAGGGCCTTTTTAATTTTTTTTACTCCTTTACAATTTGCTCCAATGTGCTGTAGGTCAGACAGAGGAGTTCAAGGTGGAAGCGGGGCTACATCAAGGGTCAGCTTTGAGTTTTTGTTTGCTATGGTGATGGACAGATTGATGGACAGATGAGGTCAGACAGGAATCTCCGTGGACAATGATGTTTGCAGATGGCATTGTGATCTGTAGTGAGAGAAGAGAGCAGGTGGAGGAAAACCTGGAAAGTTGGAGGTCAGCTCTAGAAAGAAAAGGAATGAAAGTCAGTCGCAGCAAGACAGAATACATGTGTTTGAACGAGAAGGAGGGAAATAGAACAGTGAGGTTACAGGGGGCTGAGGTCAAGAAGGTGCAGGAGTTTAGGTATTTGGGGTCAACAGTCCAGTGTGACGGGGAGTGTGGAAAAGAGGTGAAGAGGCGAGTGCAGGCAGGTTGGAGTGGGTGGAGAAAAGTGTCAGGGGTGTTGTGTGACAGAAGAGTGTCAGCAAGAATCAAAGGAAAGGTGTACAGAACAGTAGTGAGACCAGCGATGATGTATGGGTTGGAGACTGTAGCGGTGAGGAAGAGACAAGATGAGGATGTTGCGGTTCAGTTTAGGAGTGACGAGGATGGATAAGATTAGGAATGAGCACATCAGAGGGACAGCTCAGGTTGGTTGTTTTGGAGACAAAGTTAGAAAGGCCAGATTGAGATGGTTTGGACATGTGCAGAGGAGGGATAGTGGTTATATTGGTAGAAGGATGTTGGAGATGAAGATGCCAGGCAAGAGGTCAAGAGGAAGACCAAAGACAAGATATATGGATGTGCTGAAAGAGGACATGAAGGTAATGGTGCAAGAGTAGAGGATACTGAGGACAGAGTTAGGTGGAAACAGATGATTTGCTGTGGCGACCCCTAAACTGGGAACAATCGAAAGGAAAAGAAGACATAACCTTTAAAACAGTTTTTGTGGTAGATTTTTGCTTGATTTAAAATTTTTAGTTCGAGCATATACCATTTTTACATTATATTTGTTTTCATAGATAAAATAAGTCCTCAACAAACCTGAAATTGTACAAGAAATACAATTTAGAGTATCATTGTTTTTACTGCAATTGTGTCAGAAATTGAGAATGAATGTTTTATAACAAAAATAAAAAGTGTTGAGACAAAATAAAAATAAAGCCGCCAAAAAAGCAAAAACACGGTCAAAACTAAGTGAAAATTCTATCAAAAAAGGGGGGAAATTCTGCTAAACCTTAAGGGTTTGATCTAAAGGAAAGATGGTCGTGCATAAATTAACTTGCAAACTATGTGTCATAACTCTTGTAATGTTTGTTTAAAACCAAAACCAATAACCTACACATTCATTCATTTTCCAACCCGTTTATTCCCGTTTTGGGGTCACGGGGTTCTGCCTATCGGGGAGAACATGTAAACTCCTTTCAGGAAGGTCACCGGCAAGCCTCAAACCGACACCCTTCTAACTTGAATACCACAGTGCTACCCACTACACCACCGTGCCGCCCACCTACACATTACATTTAAAATTGAACAAGAGGTGGGTAGTGTTAACTCAAAACAGACTGTGTGACCAGTGTATGCAGAGACTTCTAAGGCTTAAAACATCAGTCGTGTTCTGTGAAAGGTCTGACTGCAGAGGAAGGAAGACCCCCGAGAAGAGGACTGTAGTAATCAAGTCTAGATTTGACCAGAGCTTGAACTCAAAGTTGAGTTGAATGCTCTGTAAGACCTCAGGTGGAGCTTTTTGTGTCCAATGTTTCTTTTACAATGGAAGAAGTGCAAATAGGTTTTGCCTGTAAGCCTTTTTATTTGCAAAGCCAGGGAAGGGGATTCTTCTAGTTGTACCAATGATCCAATTGAAGTATGGATGGCAGAGCTGACTTTGCTTTGTCCTTTGATGACCCACTAGCCCACTAGTTAGTGGAGGCTATTAGTTTTGACTTCAAAGTATGGCGTTTTTGAGAAAACCCTTGCTAGGTATTTTAACCTGAGAATTTAAAATGTCTCTTCTGCAGTGAGTGCAGTTAAAATGGAGAGGAATAGAGATAGGCTTCCTGCACAATTCCCTTGGGATACATGGCACATTTTTACGTCTTGCTCCTTGAGCTCCTCCCACCCACTCTGGGTGCTTTCACACCTGTGGTTCATTTAATTTGGGCTGGACCAAGAGGAGCATCTGATACTTTTTTGCAACCCTCTGCATATTTAGTCCTTATTCACACCACACTAATCACTCACTGATTAGTTTGGATTCGTACCAAGACCACCTCAACAAGCAGGTCTCAGATCACTTTTTTTAGTCCACTTTTGGTCCACTTTCTCACCTGCCAAAGCAAACTAAAGGGGAAAACAAACTCTTGATCGAATGAATCAAACTAAACAAATCAGGTGTGAAACACCCCTGAGTGGAACAGTTATGGTTTTTAGGGACGGCCCCAAGATTTTCTATTTTGGTAACTCCTTGTATTTTCTGACAATTGGGGCCTGTTTTGGCTACTGTCATCTTTTTTTTCACCTCTCCTGTTTGGTAGGTTGTGATGATTTTGGGATGTGACTGTTAACATCAGATCTTGTTCCATCTTCACACACCCGCTCTCTTTAGACATAGGTTGTAAACCCCCATGATAAAAGGGTCTAGATAACCAAGACCAAAAACCTTTCCAGGTGATTTAGACCTTTTTTAAGGAGGAACTGAAGACGTTATGTCCAGATGTTACTACAGCCTTGAGGTCATGCGTCTAAGTTTAAGGATTGTCATTGGTAGTGCAAGACCCGCCCATCTGCATCACATGAAAAATGTGACATTGCCACCACGTATTCCCTCCCAAACAGGGTAAACAGAAATGTTGTCACTGGCCCTTTTAAGTTTATAACCCTTTCATGTTGACCCGTTGTATAGTCATTTGAAATAACACCTTCCATTCCCTCCTTCAGGGAATGATTGTTTGTGCAAGGAAGTAGGACGGTCATGAATAAAACACTCAGGTTCCGAGGTGTAAGTCATACACCAGATTTTACTAGGGAACAACTATTTTGTTACAGGGTGATGTTTACAGAATGTTGGAAACCAGTGGCCTTTTACTCTAAAAAATTTTGTGCACTCATTGGTGTGCATTCATTTGCAGAATGTTTGCTATGAAACCCAACAGTGATGTTCTAGCACCAGTCACCTTGGCCACATGGAAGCATGTTAGTGGTTGTTCATATGTGCTTGTAGCTTCATAAACAGGTTAAATATTTCTGTGCTCAAGAACCAGGGTGCATTTCCATTAGCCGCAAAAGTATGGTCACAAAAACATTGATGATGATATACATATTGTCAGAGATGTAAATAATGGCAAAAGGAGCATGATAATATACCAATAAACACCTAGTATTCCTGTAAATTATCGGATATAACATTTCTGATTCTATGTTTAAATAACAGCTTTTTAAATGTCTAGATAATATCACTGAAAATTTTAGAAATATCACACCAGTTCTTGCATACAAAAATGAGATGGTATTTTAAATAAGATATCAGAAACAATTCTCGTTAGGACGCAAAAACTTTTTGTTGGAAAATTCTTAATCCTTTAACTCTTATTTCTTTAGTTCTTAGTCCATATATGATTGGATTCAAAGTTGGTGGTAAAATCATAGCAGCGACTGCAATGAATTTTCTTAAATGTATAGAAATATCTTTTATCCTGTAAGAAATGATTGTGAAAAGCCCCAAACATTCAAACAAGAGGAACACGATTAAATGTGTGCCGCACGTCTGTAAAGCTTTACTCCTCACCTCTGCGCTTTTGTTGTGGAAGCAAGCTATGAGGATTCGTAGATAACTGTAAAAAATGAAACCTACTGTTACAATCTGGCAGGCAGCTGTTATTAGCAATCCATAGATATTATTTATAGTCGTGTCTGCACAAACCAGCTGAAGCAGTGTGGGATTGTCACAGTAGGGATGGGCAATGTAAGATCTACATCGAGGCAAACGAAGGAGGAGAATGAAAAGAACAGAAATCAGTATCACGTTAGAACACCAAACCAGAGAGATGATCCTTGTGAGATGTGCTTTGCTCATAATGGTGGTGTATCTCATTGGGTGGCAGATTGCAACATATCTGTCATATGCCATTGCGGTCAAGATGAAGACTGCAGAAACTGCGTAAATGTGAGTAAAGAAAGCCTGAGTGATACAGACGGAGATGGGTATGGTCCTGGTGTCAAACAGCAGCTCCCGCATGATGTGAGGGAACAGGCAGGTTGAGCCGATGATGTCGTTGATGGGTAGATTAAACAAAAGAATGTTCATCGGTTCGTGAAGAGCCTTGTTGGTTATAATTGTGAACAGAAGCAAAGCATTGCAGAAGAGAATGATCATGTAATTCACCGCGGCAAAGACAAATGCAACAATGGCTTTCTCACGAGTCAGATCGAAGGTTTCAAGGGACAGATCTGATGATAGATTTTGACCACTGGAAAATGAAGACATTATATAATCCTGAATAAAGAAAGAACAAATACAGCATGTCATAACAGGTTTCAGTTAAATATCTTCAAAGTAATGGTTACTTTAAGATACTATTAACTTTTAAAATAAATATAATGCTGGCTGAAATAAAGCTCAAACACTTAAAGTAACATTTAATCCCTAAATGGTCCAAATAATCCAAACAGCTGTAAATAAATGGTTTAATCTTTATAACTATATAGTTTAACTAAATTGGTCTTCACTTACAACAGATTATGTTCTTTGAGATATCCTTTGCTTCTCTGCATAGGTTAGAATTAAACATCAATTGTCAAAGATGACCTCAAACTGGTCTGTCATATCTTTTGTCATGTGAACGCATTTACCTCAGGTCTTATAAACTGTACAGTGTTTGGGTTATATGTCTTAGAGGTAATAAAACCCCATGGGGCAAATGCTTGATGGCAGTCTGATTGTCAACATCTGATATCATGGGAGTTTAAGAAGTCTACGTTAGTCTGTTATGATGTACAACTGATTTTGACTGACTTTTGTATTGATTATATTGAGTAAGGAGTTGTATTTATTGTAATCTTATTGAAAATTGAAAGAATTATTGTAATGTCATTGAAAATTGGAGTTTAAAATCAAATAATCAAATCAGAAATTATTTCCTTGGTCACGAAATTAAGCTGGGTCACGGCATGGCCTGCTGTCTCTGTTTTTCTTCCTCCGTCCTCCTCTCTCCTCTTCCTCAGTCAGAATATACAACAAATAGTTCCAGGTCAACCCAAAGGGACCAAAAACTATTCTCTCACTGTCTTTCAAACTCTCCCCAAAACACAGAGTTTTTAAGCACATTGATTCTAGGCCTTTTTGACAATTTCATAATAGTTTCATTATTTTCAACTGCAGTAAAGTGTTAATAAAAAAGCTTGGAAAATCTCAAACGTTTTGAAACAGATTAATTAGTGGAAACACATTCATTAATTTTCAAACCCGCTTATTCCCTTTTTTGGTGCACACATTGATACACCCTGGACAGGTCGCCAGTGCATCGCAGTGCAAAATTCACACCTAAAGGGGTGTTTGTCTATCTAAACGGAGATTTAGATTATTCAATTAACCTAACTGTGTGTATTTGGGATTTAAGGGTTACAGAGTTCCCCTGAGGAGAACATGCAAACTCCTTCCAGGAAGGTCACTGAAGAGCCTTGAACCAACAACCTTCTAATTGGAAGGTCTCAGTGCTACCCACTGCGCTACCATACTGCCCTCCCATTTTACTGCATTTCTTAAACAATAATGGGTTTGCTTCTCTTAGTTTCGTTCCAATTCCTTACAGTTAATTGTAAAGGTTTGCTCTCTTTAATACAGCAATATAAACACCAAAACATTGCTCTTATTTATTTGATTCGTCATTATTTTTTTATTTTTAACTTTATGTTACATTTATAACACAACATTTATGCTGCTTTAAGTAAGCAATATCAACAATTTAAAAGGAATATTTTATAGAAAGACAAAACACAGTGTTGGAACAAAGCTTGTTCTCTATTTGGCTGATATCATGCAAAGTTTCAAAACTAAAACACATACGTAGATTTTAAAATGTACCTCTTTAAAATGGAACTAATATTCTTTAATATTACTTAATATGAGAGATCGATACATGATATAGGGGAATACATCTTTACATGGGGAATATATCTTGATTTTAGTCCACTTTACCTTTGATTCTTTACAACAGAAACTTTTGAACGTGGCCCTAAGTTGTACTTTCGCAAAACCACTAACAAAGCTATCCGGATATCTTTGGTTTTCATTCCATAAAGGATTGGATTTACAACCGGAAGGATGACATAAATCAACAAACTACAAGTCCTCTGTGCATTAGCAGAGATGTTGGGAACCCGATAAGATAATACAGTAACACTTGAGACTATTTCAAAGAGTATAAATGCAAGGATCTGTGCCACACAGGTATTAACAGCCTTCACTCTTGAATCACTATGGGTTTGTTTCACACATGTGATGAGAATGTAGGTATAAGAGAACAGCTGGATAGAGACACTGGTTATCTGCATAAAAGCTGTTATAAATAATCCATAAATGTTGTTGACAGTGAAATCCCCTGGACAGGAAAGCAAAAGCAAAGATGGATTGTCGCAGTAAACATTAGTAATAAAAGATTTACATTTTTCTGTTCTGGCCTGAAGGGAAAACAACACAAGTATCAAAGCAAAATCGGTGCCCCAAGCCCAAGCTATGAGTCCATACATCCTGCCTGGAGTCATGATCGAATTATATCTAAGAGGATTACATATTGCTATGTACCGGTCAATAGACATGACTGCCATCAACAAAAATATTGCACCAACATACATATGAACCAAGAAAGCTTGAAGAACACATGTGGGGTAATACACATCGTTTGTTTCTGTTATGATGTCAAATAGAACCTTAGGCAGACCAGTATTGATTATAATCAAGTCATTTAAAGGAAGGCTGAATAGAATGAAGAACATTGGCCTGTGAAGGTTTCTCTGGGTGATTATCAGTCCAAGAATTGTCACATTACAGAGCACGGAGAACATGTAGACCAGGACTCCAACGAAAAACACTGGATATTTCGTATTGGAATCAATATCAAATCTTGCTGCTTTGAGGTTGAACGTGAAAGTAGAAAACGAAAGGTTTCCTGCCATTAAAACCCTTGATGAAAAACAGGAAAAATGTCATTATGTACATCTTTAAAATGCAAACAATTGGTACCACGTGAAATAAGGTGCTTACCTTGATTCACCAGCGTTTCAACTAATGATTTGACTGCACCTGGAGTGAGCAATGCACATGCCTTTTATCTAGTTTTTGGGCTCAGGGAAAAAAGAGGTTTGGGACCTTATGACATTATTCAAGAGAGGATCTAATGAATGAAGATGATGCAATGTATGTATGTGAAACAAATGTCATTCTAATGCTGGTCCACCTGGACATATTCTCAGCACTGTTTTGTGTAGCTTTTAGTTTGAGCTACTTGAATACCAAAAACATTGGCAATTCAAAGAATGCATTAAATACAAAAATATAATAATGAAACAAATGACTCTGTGCAGTTCAATGGCCAAAAAAAGTCCCTAACTTGATTTAACTAAGCAAATAGGTACTAGCCTCCTACTTGATGATTTCTATGGTTACTATGGTTTGGTTAATCCAACTAGTGCAATAAGCTGCTTTTCATTTATTAAACAACCATACCAATTAGACGCATCCCGTAGTTGTGAAAAGGTTTTTAGTCTGTTTAAGAAGGGTCAAATCATTAGCTGAAAGCAGAGAAAACATTAAAGGAGATTGCAGAGACCACTAAAAAAGGGGTAAGAACTGTTAGCAGCATTGTTAAAAACTGGAAAGATAGTCGGACAAATTTGCTTCACGGAAGAAATGTAGCCGGAAAACAACTGGAATTATTGTGATCATCAATCACTTAAACGTTTGGTGAAATCAAATAAAAGAAAATGACAGCAGAACTCGGGGCTATGTTTAATAGTGAAGGTATAGGACTGACCATTTGTGTAGACTTGAGAAAACCTCTAATCAGTGAGGCAAGGTTCCAGTTTGCTAGGGACCATAAATATTGGACTCTGGAGAAAGAGAAGGTTATGTGGTCTGATGAGTCCAGATATATTCTGTTCCAGGGTAATGGGCGCATCAGGGTAAGAATTGATGCAGATGATGTGATGCACCCAACATGTCTAAGACCTACTGTACAAGCTTGTGAGGGCAATGCTATGATCTGGGGTTGCTAAGGATGGTCAGGTGAGGTCCACAAACTACCTGAATATACTCAATGACCAGGTTATTGCATCAATTCATTTTTTGCTTTCTCCTATGGAAACTGGCTCTAAGAAATAGTTTATTATACAGTGATACCTCGAAATCTGAAATTAATGGGTGGTCTTTGGTGGCCATTGTATCTCAAACATTTCGTATCTCGAAGCAAATTTTACATGTAAAACGCCTAATCTGTGCAAAGGCTCTCAGAAACAACAGTATAAGTTGATAAAAAAAATGTGAAAAATCAAGTAACTTTCCTTAAATCCTTAAATCTACACATGTGTAATGTAATAACTGATAATAAAACAATGAAAAAGAATAAAACACCAACAGGGACAGGAAGTGTGTGTGATGGAGACAAGCGCTCATAAGATGGCATCATGGGTATGATCTGTGCTATAACAAATGTCCTAAAAGAAATACATTTTCCGGAAACTGCTATTCGGAAACGAAAGCTATAGGTAAGGCACCATAGTTTTTCACTGGGGTTCTCCTCTAACTTGTGCTACAGAAAAACACATTCCACTTTATAAACGTTATTTATTTTAGGACAGCTTGACTCTAACTTTTGGTATAGCACAATATTGGTAATCTATACTTAATGTTTTTGGTGTGATGATCAAAGTTTTCTGCACCTTTTACCATTGTCTGTCAATGGTAAGTGACCCGGAAATGCAGCGCAACGTGAGACTTAACAAGTCTATTGGAGAGAAGAACTGTTTGTTTCTCATATCTTGGTGTCTCAAAGCAAATTATTTCCTGAGAGACCTCTCTTATCTTGGATTTTTCATAGCATGAAGCTTTCATATTTCAAGGTACCACTGTATTGATAAAGAAACTATAAACTACTCGCAAAGTTTTCCATTACTTTACAAATATACTGCATATTCATTTTTGTTTAAAATGCACCATTTTATTGTGTGTCATTTACATAATACTTAATGTCTGCTTACATACTACCTTGTTGTGTTCAACAGTTTTCAGTCAACATTGAGACATTGTAAGAATTCATTCCATCATTTATTCATTTTCCAACCTGCTTATTCACTTTTGGGGTCACGGGGGTGTGCCTGTGCCTATCTCCAGCGCACATTGAGCAAGAGGCGAGGGTACACCCTGAACAGGTCACCAGTCCATCGCAGACTATTGTAAGAATTGTTTTGTAAATTTCAATGGTAATATTCCCCTTTACTATTGTTAGCATCACTTTTGTGACAATGACATGTATATGTTTTACCTTTGTACCTATTTCACATTGGACTATGTGAACAAGTCAATACACCCCAAGGAAATACCATCTCAAAAGTACCCTTTCCCATGTGAAATACCCCGTTAATGAATGCGGCATTTGTTATGAGCAGTATTTTATCATAATGTGGGCATGGCACAAAATACCAATCCCATGATTATCTGTTTCTACCCATCTTGGACCATTGGTATAAAAGTAGTGATTGCAATATGTTTCCAGCAAAGGATTTTTTGGCAGCAGGATGATCACCAAGGCAGGCTTCCATATCTTTTGATACCATTTGATGTTTTTGTTTGATCTAGAGCTCTAGTTTGTGTCAACCAATCTTTTATGCCTTTTTTTAATCTAGACTTAATTTCTAGACTTACCTTGAAATAAAACTACTTAAAAAAAACTATGAAAGAAAAATTGTTTTAAACATTGACTTCTGGAGATAATAATTCAAACAAGGATTTTTGTCTTCTGTTTCAGCATGTACACTAACGGATCTGTCTTCTCTGTGCTTTTGACACTGCCCTCCTTAGAACTGTCTGAAACAAGCTTTTATCCTGCATCCATATGTGGGATAGTGGCATATATGATGATTTTAATCAGTAATCTAACAGTTGCTACCACCATTTGCTTCAACAGAAATCTTCATAAACCAATGTATTTACTTTTGCTAAATCTTCAAATCACAGACACAATGGGCGCTACAAGCTTTTTCCCTCACATGCTCTACAGCATCTGGTCACAGGACAGATCAATATACTACTCTTCATGTTTACTTCAAGGCTTTCTTATTCACTTGTACAGTGGTCAATCTCATGTAACTCTCATAGCTATGGCATTTGACCGGTATATCGCAATCTGCTTTCCATTGCGATATGGAGCAATTATGACTTTAAGAAACCTGGTCAGAATTATAACTATTTTGTGGTCATTCAATTTTCTTTTAGTTATTGTACTTTTCAGTCTTCTACTGCCTCACAAGATTTGCCAAACAAACATTGGAGATCTATTCTGCAATAATCCATCTTTAATGAAGATAATGTGTGAAGACATGTCTGTTAACAACTTCTATGGAGTCTTTCTTATATGTATATACTTTGGCTTGTCTCTTTCTGTTGTGGTATTTACATATATTCACATATTAGTTACTTGTCTGACAAAGAAGCAGTCTGACTCGAAGGTAAAAGCAGTTCAAACATGCGGAACACATTTAGTCGTGTTTCTGTTTTTGGAATTAAACACTTTTTTCCCTCTCATTGCCCATCGCATTGAAAGCATTCCAGCTCACCTTCGCAGAGTATTTTTTATTTCTGTTCTTGTGTTTCCTCCAATTGTTAATCCTCTCATTTATGGTTTCAAAATCACTGAAATTAGGCAGACAGTTGCAAGATCTTTCAAATGCAAGACCAACAAAGTGCGTTAAGCATTTGTAAACATGGATAAATATGTTTGCAATGTGGAAATTCAAAATGTTGAAAATATTCAAAATAAGGAGTTTTAGGACTTTTCACTGTTGTAGACGTGGTTTCAGATATTCTCTTCTTCTGATCCTGCCTTTTTGTTACAGATGCCTTTTTGTTACGTCTTTCATTATTGATTCTCATAGTTGCTCTTTTTTGTGACTGCTTTTTTAAACAATAAAGGGTTTCTATCTTCATTGATGGGTACTGTTTGTTTCAGATTGCTTCATACTTGTAAATGAATTACCGTCACATTTAAACCCAATTAAATACAATAACACACAAATGAATATCTAGGAATAAAGTTCGACAAAATTCCCAGGTGTTGTGAGACTTTTAGTAAAAGTCTTGAGAGTTTTTTATTTCCAAATCAATGTAGGCTCCACCCTATTTCTAAAATGACATGAAATACAATACAACACTCTTAGGCCTGTGTTTTTGTTTGTTTCTATACTCCTTCTCTGCTCATAACTCATTCAGTCATCCATACACCTTTGTCCTCACCATTTCAGTGTCCTGTTCCCATCTTTATATGCCTTCACTTCTCTTTTCTCTTTGGCCATTCAATGGTTCACTCCCCCTTACTCTCCATGATCCCTTCCTGCCTTCTTGGATTCTCCTGTGTTCCTTGCTGTGTCTCTTCAGGGTTCATTTACCACTTCATTTGCTCCTGTGGAATTCTTCGCCAATTTGCTTTCCTGTTACTCACCTTCACTCCTGGCAATACCTCTGAATACCTCTTGTGGGTTTAGTAAAACTACTGATGACTGCTTGTGTCATTGTTACAACGCTCAGCGCTGCTCCCTTTAAGTGTAGCTATATTGCTGCTTGTAAACAATGTGTACATAGTTCCCACTTCTCCTCCTTCCATCCTTAGTGACAAAAAAATCATCCAACTTACATCAAGGATTCATTTTAATAAACTATATGTTCTCGTGATTTTTTTTTCTTTCTCGATCAGATAGACATAAAGAGTTGGATTAATAATACATAGTGTTATAATTTATACAAGGACGGCACGGTGGCGCAGTGGGTAGCACTGTGGCCTTCCAATTAGAATGCTGACAGGTTCACTGAGAAGAGTTTGCATGATCTCCCTGTGCTTGGATGGTTTTCTTCCAGGTATTTTGGTTTTCCCCGCAATCCCAATTGAAAGTTATTTGAAAAATGTAAAATTAATCGTAGTTGTGAACGTGTGAATGTAATGTGTGTTGTGATCTGCCTCTCGTCCAAAGTGAGCTGGAAAGGGAACAAGAAGCTGAATGAATGGATATTAATACATAATATGTTAAAATATAATACAAAAAATACTATAAATGACGCTATAATTATTTTTAGATGATGATCATGTTTGGACTGATCCAATTTCACTCAGTCTAACACTTAGTAGTAATCACCATCTGACTAAACATGCCTGTCACTCCCCAATCCAAGGTTGAAGATTTACTTCCAGTACCTTCCAGCTTCATCATATTTCAGTTCCTTTGTCTTCATTCCAGACCTACAGCAGAATACAGCTTAAAAATATGTTGTATTTTTTTTATATGTGCCTCTCGTCGAATTCATCACATGTCTGCGCATCACATGTCTGTGCATCACAGAACCTGACCCGATCCCATTGATAATTATAGAAATCAAAGCTCAAACCTGACCCAATTTATCAGATCAAGCCATGTCGGGTTTGGGCAAAGATCTTCAGCTCTAATGTACATTCTTTCCTCCTAACTAGGGATGGGCGATACCACATTTTTTGGATTCGATACGATACGTATTTGGACAAAATAAATAGATTCCGATATCGATATTACAAAAATAAAAATAATATTCTATGGACGAACCACAACCAAATATTAAAATTTACTTTAATTAACTTCATTAAAGTAAATCAGCTGCATGAGAGCAGTAAACAATGTATAATATGATTTAAACAGTATTTTTAATATTAAATGTGCAGTGTTTTAAAAAAAATGTACCGGTATATGTTACAAATTATGAGAAAAAATAAAGCCTTGAAAATATAATTATCATATGCACATACAACATATTTCTTCTGGTAAGGGAGAATTACCCAAAAAGGAGGCATGTCAGTCCTAATACTGTAAATTAGATTAAATAAATGTTAATGTTACATGGGAGTAAACTTTATAAGCAAGATTTACACTGATGATATTCCACCTAAAAAATGAAAAAGTGAAAGTGTCTAAAAGAGGGAGAGTTTTGTTGACGCCAAACGTGTGCTCCTCCATAAAGTTGTTATTGACAATGCTAGCTAGCTAGACGAAGTTGGGTTTCCCGCACTCTGATTGGATGGATGACTCCATTCAGCTGCGCCAGAGGGGGTGTTTAGCAACACAAATGAAGGTAGCGATAGAACAATATAGTACACTTTCTCCTGAATAATGTATTAATCAGTATTGATACTTTAGTCATTAGATCGATACCCAAAAAATGATGGGTGAGTATCGATATATCGATACCACAGTATCGATCCGCCCATCACTACTCCTAACAATTCCTCCTAAGAAGTCACAGGAGATTTTTGTCTCTTTGGGCTATTCATATCCTAGGGATGAGGAACCGGGCCACCAAGGTCCTGTCCAGGCAGAAATCCCATCCTTCCAAGTATCTTGCCTTTTCAGTCGTTGACCCAAACTGGGTTTGACCCGAGGCATGGGTCTTCTTTAGGTACTCAAAAAGGCCTTTACCTCCTCGTGGAAACAGTGGGCATTTTATTATTTGTCCAAAAACATTATAGTAAAACATGTGTTATTTACAACAGTAAATAAACATTATGCAAATTATTTCAAATACATTGTCTTACACAATGCAAATCAGGAATGAAACAATCGTTTAACAATTCTTACATTTTTTTGGACGAGGATATACATCATTTCAGGGTGAGTACATTTATATAGAGAATACAACATCAATATTTCTTTCATTTTTTACATTGTTAGAGTTATTTCTGTTTGTTCCGAAATTTTTTATACCAGGATCAATTTTGTGCTTTCTCAAGACCACCAGCAAAGCTATCCGAATATCTTTAGTTTTCAGTCCATAAATGATTGGATTGATAACCGGAAGAATGACATAAATCATTAAACCAAAAGTCTTCTGTACAGTAGCAGACACTGTGGGAAAGCGATATGATAATATAGCAGTGGTTGAGACTATTTCAAAGAGCAGAAATGTTACAATCTGTGCCACACAGGTATTAACAGCCTTCACTCTTGAATCGGCATGGCTTTGTTTCACACACGTGATGAGAATATGGACATAAGAGAACAGTTGGACAGAAACGCTGGTTATCTGCAAAAATGCTGTAATAAATAATCCATAAATGTTGTTGACAGTAAAATCCCCTGGACAGGAAAGCAAAAGCAACGATGGATTGTCACAATAAACATTGGTAATAAAAGATTTACATTTCTCTGTTCTGGACTGAAGGGAAAACAACACAATTATCAATGCAAAGTCAGTCCCCCAAGCCCAAGCTATTAGTCCAAATATTTTTCCAGTAGTCATGATCGAATTGTATCTAAGAGGATTGCATATTGCTATGTACCGGTCAATAGACATTGCTGCCAGCAACAAAAGTATGGCACCACCATATAAATGAAGCAAAAAAGCCTGAAGAACGCATGTAGGGTAAAACACATCGTTCGTTTCTGTTATGATGTCAATTAGCACCCTAGGTAGACCAGCAGAAATTCCTATTAAGTCTATAAGAGGAAGACTGAAGAGGATGAAGAACATTGGCCTGTGAAGGTTTCTCTGGGTGACTATCAGTCCAAGAATTGTCACATTGCAGAGCACTGAGAACATGTAGACCAGGACTCCAGCGAAGAACACTGGATATTTCGTCTTGGAATCAATATCGAATCTTGCAATTTTTAGGTTGAATGTGAACGTTGAATATGAAATATTTCCTTCCATTAAAAACCTTGCGGAAACATACAAAATAATCAGTATTTACATCAAAAAACAACTATTGGCACCATATGGAATAATGTGTAATTTTGAATTGTTCCATCTCTATATCAGATGCAATCTCTAGTGGGCTTACCTTGCTTTGCCAACTTTTATTCACCTTTTGTTTTCAAGGCAGCAGCATTGAGCAATGATGATGCCTTTTATCTAGTTTTAGGCTCAGGGAAAAGGGCATCGGTGTTATGGGACTTGAGGTTATTATTCAAATGATGATCTAATCAAAAATGATAGATGATGCAATGTCTAAAATAGAAACAGACTTCATCTTGGAATGTTGAGCAGACACAGTTTGCTCAACATCCATCATTGTTTTAAATGTATTGTCATTTGGTTAATTTCCTTGTTTGCCCGCATTGTGTACATTGCAATTCCCTGTGCACTGCTGCAGAAACATGTATAAGAGAAGTCAAGCTTCTGTGGTGTAGTGGGTGGTAAGCTGGACACAAACAAATTGAGCGGTTGTGCAGGTTTTGATCCCAGACAGTCTTTCCTTTCCCTTCCTCTCCAACTTCAATATCTGTATCTCTAAGGCCATGTCCACACATACTCAAGTTTTTTTTAAAACAGTTGTCTTCTCACACTGTGTACAAAAAAATCTGCATCTACACGTGTCCATTTATTAAATATCAGCAGTCAATTCATGGTGTTTATAAAACGAGTGTCTAACATTAAAGTTTGCAAAAGGCGCCCATGTTCAGTGTTCAAATAAGAAACATGCGCACGTTATCATGTAGTGCCAAAGTTACTTCGGTGCTTAGTTTACGTGTGAACGAACAGTGTAACCGTGCAAAACTTTACCCATTTTTAAAATAACCAGGTATGTATGAATAGGGGCAAACTGTACTATCAATTCAATAAAATAAAAAATATATAATATATCAATAAAAAGGCATTGCCAACAAAAATAAATCTTAAAAACCATGTTGGGCAAGTAAGGTAGCAATTGTTTTGTGTGGTGGATCTTCCTTCAACGTGTCTGCCTTCTAAAATCAAATGTGTTTCATCACAAAAATGGAAGTTCCCAGGCACTGACACCATCACTGATCAACTCAGTCTCGATTTAATTGACATAACCCAATCAAGACGAACTCCTACATAAAATATCTGCACTATCTTGTATGTCTGCTATTACACAATCCATGTTGCCCTAACAAACCTAGACCCTTAAACAGACAGCCAATCACAACAACTTCTCACATTGTGCTCTGTTCACTGTTAACTGCTTCGAGGTGTGTATAGTAGAATCGGTAATCGTACCTAAAAAGACAGAGCCTGAGAGAATTTAGCCCAACCCTAACCCGATTCATTTATTGTGTTATTTATTGTGTCACAGTTTTTTGTAAAATTAATCTTTAATTTGCTGGATGATTCTTTAGTCACCATTAAAAAAAGGTAAACATAAATGTGTATAGTACTGTATTGTAACTTTCAATAAGTGTAAAAAAAGGACATGTGAAATGTAAATAACTCGTTGGGTTAACAAAACACAGTGTTAAAAAGTAGACTTTGCCTCTGTAGATTATAGACCAGATTGGGACCTGAGCAGAGTAGTGATAAAGATAACATTTTAAGTGTTGGATTGACACTGCTAAATTTATTGTGTACTATTTATTATCATGCTGCTGTACTGTATATTCTACCCCTTGATTTTTTTGAACATCCATAATGATGGGAAGACACTGAAAATGTTTTGTTTTGGTTTGTATTTCGACAGATATAAGAGAAAAACAAACATATATGGAACCACAATATATCACAAGATATAGGAAATATTTGTATATAAATAAAACCTGCAATTACTGCAACAACTCTTTTTTTCTCCTCTGAGATGGTTGCAGAGATACAAACTTAAAAGATTACTGTTTACATCTCAGAGCAACTGTTCCCATGTAAACATAAGTCATTATACCACATTTACTGGAAATGATTGTTTTTTTGTGGGATTCTTCTTCCATCATTCTCATTCTTCTTCTTCTTCTTTCACGATTTATAATCAACGTGAGTTTGTGAAGGTTATCTCCCAGAAAAAGAGCTGATACAATATTTTAAAAGTACACGTTATAATTAAAACATTAATATTTAGCCATAAAACTACGGCAAACTACGGCTTTTATAAATTGGAAATTTTTCTGCGGGGTTTTAGCAAATTACTTCGCAATTCGTGACTGTTCAGTCCATAAACTATTGGATTTAGAAGTGGAGGCACTATAAAAATTAGCATGCCTATAATCCTTTGCAAATCTGCATTAACATTATTGAACCGGTATGCCAATATGAAGAACGTTGTCACGATCTCAAACATAAAGAAAATGAACAGCTGAGCTAAACATGTGTTGATGGCCTTTCTCTTGGCCTCAGATTTACTGGTGACCATGCAAGTGATCAGAATCCTAATATAGGAAAAGAGTTGAACGGAAACACTGATGATCTGCATCATGGCTGTGTTGAACAAACCTATGATGTTACTCGCCATGGTATTGTCACAGGTCAGCTTTAGTAGAGAAGGGTTATCACAAAACACATTAAGAATTTTAGACCTGCATCTGGAATATTTGCTCTGCATTGAAAAGAGCAAAATTATGAAAAAAAGGTCAAGGCCCCAAACAATAGCAACAGTTCCTTTCACAACTCTAGGCGTCATGATAGCATTATAACGCAGAGGCATACAAATGGCGACGTAGCGGTCAAAAGCCATTGCTGCAAGGACAAACAAAACACCACCTCCGTACATATGTAGCAGAAAACCCTGAAGTACGCAAAGAGGATAGTATGTTTTGTTGCTTTCGGTCAGAATGTTGGAGAGCACCTTTGGAAACATTGATGAGATTCCAACAAAGTCATTCAGAGGGAGGCTAAACATGACAATGTACATTGGCTTGTGGAGACTTTCTGTCAGCAGAATAAGAAGCATAAGTGTCAGATTACACAAAGCCGCAAACATGTACATGAACACACCAAAGATAAATATGGGATATTTGGCTCCTGGGGGGATGGAAAATGAATCCATGGTCAGCTCGAAGCTAACTATGATGGACAAGTTTTCCATAACAGCTTGGGAATCTGTGGGAAAAAAAAGGAAACCAAATATATTTTGATTAGAAATCCTAAGTATTTAAACAAAACAATCAAATGTCGTTAAATAGAGTGTCTCGCACCTCATGCAGCTTTATCCAGCTTTAAATAAATCGATTACAGTAGGGTCCTTGTTAATTCTTCTGTCAGTTGGAACCCTTATAAATATGGTCGTCCTGTTGACATCATCAATCCCCTTTAGACAGATAATGTGACAAAACAACTTTTCATTGGCTGGCCATGTAATTTTTGCATGCCTATGACAGGTTGCCAGTACATTGCAGGATCGCAAATTTTAATCTTTATTAAAACTGGGTGACCATTAAATCAGCTCTAGAACAGAATTAAAATAACTCCTTTAGTTGGATTTTTATTATTATTAAAAAAATGAGTCATGAATCAGCATTAATTAATAATGATTCAACTATGAATTACTGATTAATTATTGATGAGATAATTTATTAAGAACTCCCTATACTCATATGAATTGATAAATAGTTTTGTAATGCATCACTTTGGAACACACTAATCAAAAAATGCTCTTCTTGAAAATATTATGATGCACGAGGGGTGGCAGCATGGCATTTCAGTTAAAAAGGTTGCCGGTTCGAGGCTTGTCATGCGTCAGGTTCACCGAAAAATCAAACTTCCGCTTATGTGTGAGTGAATGTGTGTGTGATCGACCTGTCCAGACTGTCCGATTCTCGCCTTAAGTGCGCTGGAGATGGGCACCAGCAGAACCCCTTGTTCCTGAAAGGGAACAAGCAGGTAAAAAGACGAATGCTGGAATGATGCACGAGTATCATGAACAAATGGTTAATTAATGATTAGTTAACAATGATAGCAACAGTGACTTAAAGTAGTCAGTTAATAATGAAATCATAAAGAAAATTATAAAATAATATAAAACACGACACAATACATTTTTTAAAACATATCATTGCGCAATCGATGCAAAGGTTGTGGGTTTACAGTAAGAACAAACAAGATATGATAAATCCTTGAACATGTAAACTTCATTGGATAAAGGCATCTGCCAAATTCGTAAATGTAAATAGTTACTAATTATGCCATGTGTCACAGCTGGATGGAATAAGGAAGGAAGTTTCATTGCTAACATTGCTTTTACAATGGTGTTTATCAGCATTCATGCATCGATCCGGAAGTTCCTCTCGTGGCAGTTTGTGGGAAATGGAGTCCATCGTCAGATTTTCAGAACATAGAGAAGGAGCAGGAGATTACAGAGACAAAGAGTTGAAGTGAGTAGAAAGAAAAGCAGAGTTTCTTTAGACAGAGAGCATGTAACAGAGAATCAAGAGAGAAGCCAGGAATGTGGAGTTACACTGGAGAGTCATCAGGAGTGAACTGTAGATCCGACAAAGGAGTGCTAATGATAACGCTGATTGGAACATGAAGATTAGGTACAGGTGTGGCGACTGTGACTGTAGGTATTGAGTGAGACGACTGTGATTCAGTGCAGGAGATTCTGTCAGTGCTGACATCATGGCTTTACTTCATCATAGTTAACTCATAATTAATGCATTGGTGGTAATTCATATATTAATTAACTGGATCTGGATATTAATTAATACTGCTTGTGTATGACTAAAGTGGATTCCCAATTAAGACATGTGTAGCTCATAGTTAAGTAATTATTGATCTATGCACTCATTTAAGATTAATTTTTGTATAGTGTTTACATATTTTTTGTCATTGTGTAAAGATAAGAATGAGCTCAGAATTTAAACACAGCCAATGTGTTCAGTTAGTTCCCCCATTTCCGTGAAATGTATGCTGGCAAATTCAAATTAAATCAAATAACGCAGATAAATCAAATAAACACAGGACACAAAATGAGACATTTAAACCCCTACAGTATAATGTTGTATCTTCTTTTTCTCCTTTCGGCTGTTCCCAGTTTAGGGATCGCCACAGCGAATCATCCGTTTCCACGTAACTCTATCCTCAGTATCCTCTACTCTTGCACCAACTACCTTCATGTCCTCTTTCAGTACATCCATGTATCTTGTCTTTGGCTTCCTCTTGACCTCTTGCCTGGCATCTCCATCTCCAACATCCTTCTACCAATATAACCACTATCCCTCCTCTGCACATGTCCAAACCATCTCAATCTGGCCTCTCTGACTTTGTGTCCAAAACAACCAACCTGAGCTGTCCCTCTGATGTGCTTGTTCTTAATCTTGTCCATCCTCGTCACTCCTAAACTGAACCTCAACATCCTCATCTCTGCTACTTCCATCTCTGCCTCTTGTCTCTTCCTCACTGCCACAGTCTCCAACCTATACATCATAGCTGCTCTCACTACTGTTCTGTACACCTTTCCTTTGATTCTAACTGACACTCTTCTGTCACACAACACCCCTGACACTTTTCTCCATCCACTCCAACCTGCCTGCACTCGTCTCTTCACCTCTTTTCCACACTCCCCGTCACACTGGACTGTTGACCCCAAATACCTAAACTCCTGCACCTTCTTGACCTCAGCCCCCTGTAACCTCACTGTTCTATTTCCCTCCCTCTCGTTCAAACACATGTATTCTGTCTTGCTGCGACTGACTTTCATTCCTCTTCTTTCTAGAGCTGACCTCCAGCTTTCCAGGTGTTCCTCCACCTGCTCTCACTACAAATCACGATGTCTGTATAATGTTGTATCATGCGTACAAAATTACCTAAAATGATAAAAGGGGCGGCATGGTGGTGCAGTGGGTAGCACTGTGGCCTTCCAGTTAGAAGGTTGTCGGATTGAGGCTCGCCGGTGACCTTCCTGGAAGGAGTTTGCATGTTCTCCCCGTGCTTGTGTGGGTTTCCTTCGGGTACTCCGGTTTCCCCTACAATCTCAAAAATATGCGGTTAGGTTAATTGAATAATCGAAATTCCCCCTTAGGTGTGAATGTGTGAGTGAATGTTGCCCTGTGATGAACTAGCGACCTGTCCAGGGTGTATCTCCGCCTCTCGCCCAATGTGCACTGGAGATAGGCACTGGCAGACCCCCGTGACCCCAAAAGGGAAGAAGCAGGTTGGAAAATGAATGAATGAATGAATGTATGATGTAATTAACTGACTGCAAAAATATTTTGACTGTATAAAATGCATCAAGAGTCTCAACTAAAGGTTGTTTCTTTGTAAATTTGTTTGCATAAAGATGTAGTAGTTGAAGGTTTAATGATCTTTCTATTGATGAAATGTGCAAAGGGCCTAGCGGTTCCTTATACCAAGATAGAGTGATTTGTAAATTAGCAATCAAGAAGGTAACTAGCCTTGAGACATCACACAATATCTTTGTAAGTTGGTTCATGAAGTTGTTTTTTGGCATTTTAATAAATAATTTAACCTTGTATTTAAGAAGACCAATTATAAAGATTGTTAAATGTGAATAATTATTCATACGTGTTGATGTTTTGACCAACTGCAGATTTCATCATGTTGAAATGTGATTGAAAAGGCCTGCGGGAGACCTAACTTTGTTTTTCCACAAGTAATTAACCCTTTGATAATTAATCTTTTGATCTTCAGGGACATTTAGCCATTAGTTTTCTATGTCAATTGCAAACAATGTTGCTAATAAAACCATAGGGATTTACTTGTCACAACGCTGAGGTGTTGTCATGATCAATGTTGCTTCATGCCATGAGCTTATTAAACATTTGGGACTTTATTTTTAAAGCTTTCCTTTAAAATGTTTATATGTCATGTTCATTGAAGCTTTTCATCCTTGATTACATAAAACAAGCCTACAATGGGATCTGGATCAGATACATGCTGCTATCAATGTAGAAGACAATATAATAATTTAGTAATATAGTAATAATTTCAACGCATGGATCTTTTTTATACTTCTAAGCAGCAGCAATTTAAATATACCCATTTTCAAATCTACTATAGCTGAATAACTGAAATAAATTGGAAGAAAGTTGGTGTAAATCTTTTGCTATTTTACTTTGTTAAATAAAGGATTGAAGGATAGTTGTCAATTACAGAAAGAAAACATTTGTTGAAGTTTACAATGTTTAGTGGTTGTGTTGAAATTCCAATAATATTATTATTGCGGTTAAACATTTTGGCATCACTCAAATTTTAATATTCTACAAGGACGAAATACATCTCAAGTTAGTCTGAATAGTAAATATATGTAACATATATAAAATATAAATGTTTTCTTCAAATGGACCTAATCGCTCCTTTAGGTTTCTGATTCAGAAACGGACCTCTTGCACTCAATATCCTGCTGACCCCTGGATCAAAGACTTCAGAGCTGTCTTTTTTTGACAGAGGATAAGAAATGTCATGAAGATTTTTCTCAATTTAAAAAGATTCCAAACTTTGTGTAAATCTGAATGAACAACCCAAAACTTGTGAATGGTGAACAAGGTAAGACCTTTTCGGAAGATTCTCTTGATTTATTTTAAAGGTTCTATAACCCACATCAGGGACTGCAAAGAAATCTAATTTATTAAAACTGAGAAACACTGGTCATGAAAGAAAGCCCCAAGGTGAGTAGAAAATGACTCCAGAGACTCTGAAGGCCTGCACTAATTGAATTAGGCTTCAGGTCAGTTTAAAATGAAGCTGAGGAAATGAAGGTCACTGGTGAATTAGAGAGGCCTCTGTGGTTCCCAGTGGTTCAGAGGTAACAACCTACATTAGGCCATTTTTGTCCTCAGTAAAGTGACTGCCTATATTTTCTGTAAATGTTGTTGAGGCTTTCTTGTAATACAAATGGTCGATTTTTGAAGCACTGATATAAAATTTAAAAAGCCACTGTAATGGAGTTTCATGCATTGTGTGACTTAACATGAGGGACGTCCAAATTGAGTTTTAAATGTGAAAATGCTTTAGTTATTTTCTTTAATTAGAAAGAGTCACCCCAGATTCACTGAAAGGAGTCTTTGAAAGAAATCTTTGGCTAAGACCATTATTACGTACAAATGTATTGCACCCATAAAACCACTTGCACCTTTCTCCACCCCCAATAATCGACATAGTACTTGCTTGTATATTTTAGAGACCGTATTCCCTTAAAAAAGAAAATGTTACAATTAGTCTGCTAGCAACTTCACTGTATCAACAGTGTGTACTAATTCTGTTCTTGGTCTGTGACAATAAATAGGAAAAGTCCACATTACTCTCTGGCGGCCTCTAGCGCCAATAACTGCTCTTGAAACCATTGCGACTGCTCGGTTGCTTTAATTTTGAATGAATTGCCGTTTTTAAACCATTATTCAAAAATCTATTTTTCAGATATGTTGCATTTCTTTCTAAGTTCTTGGAGTTTCAGAAAAGTACATACAGCGCATTGGCAGTATGATGTTTTGCAACCATTTACATTTTGGGCAGCACAATGCCGTCTGTACAAAGGTCTGGTTGGAAAACATCATACTGCTAATGCGCTGTATGTGTTTAAAATATGTCCTTTTGCTTTAAAAAGAATTGTCTTTCACGCGTCTTGTCGTTATTTTTGAACTGCTGCTTTAAGAAACAGGTAATGGCCAGTTTTGTAACCTGACCAGAGGCTTTAATAAATGATGGAGCTGTACTTGGTTCACTATTGCCTCAGTTGTTGCCATTTTCTTTCAAGGACAGCACGACGATACTCGTGATAACATTACATACAAGATGAATCCTGAATAGTAAGTTTAACTTTAAAGATTGCTTACTTTTATTGTTTTGCCTTGGTTGAGGGTTGATAATAAGTATTTAATGTTCGATGAAATTAATCTTCAGTTACAATGACTAGCCTTCTATGGTGTTTGCTTTTATTGAGAATATTAATACATTATAATGTCTTTTTCAGCGATTACCTCTTCAAGTTGCTGCTCATTGGGGATTCTGGTGTTGGGAAGTCATGTTTACTCCTACGATTTGCAGTGAGTTTTTGCCATTTAAACCCATTTTTACAGTTTTTAAGCAGTTTTGATTTCCATTTAAGAGGTCCATCAGGGCATTTTCACCTTTAGTATTTGAAAAGAGTATGGATACTATATCGTGCTCCAAACTATTATGCAACTGATATTTTTCTTATTATTTTATCACCTAAATAATTTATGTAAACAACAGTCAGCACAATTCTCACGGTATCTACTTTAAATAAACTTTACACTTTTTGAGCAAGCCTCATAGTTCTAACAATATTTTTATGCAGTATTTTAAAACACACTATTCCAAATTACTACTCACAGAAAGTTTCAGAACACATTATAGGTTGTTTATTTGTTGTTTTAACAGCATATTTACTGATATCAAAAGCCATTTTAACATTTTAACGTCACAATCTCACAAGTCTTGCATTCATTAGACCTGTGAGATTGGACAGTTTTTGCTTTAATTTGTGCAAGATGTTAGAAAAAAACCTCCCAGAGCTGCCATTTGAATGTAAACTGCCTCCTACCTTCAAATGTCTTTTGCTTTACGATGCTCCAAAGGTTATCCAAGGCTCCAGGGCAAGAAGTGGTGAGTCAGAAACTCCACATACTTTGGAGAGGTCATCTTTATTCCTTTGAGGACCCCTACCAGTGATTTTGTCCCTAAACATTACTTGCTGATGTCACTCACCCTGTTTTTGGAACATGCTGGGTGCCTACCAACCATCTACTACTCCATCCATCTGGACCATCCGGAGTCATATGGCACTCATCGGATAACTGTTTGAAAATTAGTCTTCCTGGTTTTTCTCCTGCCCTATTGAGCCGTTTTGAGCATTGGTTAGCGGTGGTCAAATGGAGGGTTTATACACAGCTCTTAACTATGGAGGACTCTTATCCTTGTCTGTGGGACTCCCGAGGCATCGGGAGCTTCAAATATCTGTTTGCTGCTTTGTAATGGCAGGTTAGCAGATCTTCTGATTTGGTGCATGAATCTGTCAGACATCTTTTTGAATGTGCCTTTGTCTGCAGAAACGTAACTCTGAATCAGCCACAAATCTGATGGTCGTTTTTGTGAAATATCTTGTGTTTTTATACCTAATCAAATGCATTGGAGTATTTCACACTTTTCAGCAGCAGAGAGGTCCTTTTCTTCCCCTTATTGCTTGATAATGGTGCTCTGCTTTAGATGTTTTTCTTGGAATTGCCCATATAATTATCACAGGTGTCACAAGATTGTTTTCAGTGATCAAAACAGCCGTGAGACACAATGCCATCAATGAATTGAGCCATCAACAAATTGATAATAATTTTGAACAAAGTGTATATGTTCTCTGACATTAAAATGAGAAACTCTTGATAAGAATACTTTTTTTGCACAGGATGACACATATACAGAGAGTTATATCAGCACTATAGGAGTAGATTTCAAGATCAGAACCATTGAAATGGAGGGCAAGACGGTCAAACTGCAGATTGTAAGTATCAGCGTATTTAAAGTAGTATACTATCAGTATATTATTTATAAATTAGGTAAACCCCTTCTGAGGTTTCTGAGATATTTTGTACACATTTATACTTTCATTAACATCTGCACTGTTTGTCTCTGGCCTATAGTGGGATACAGCGGGGCAAGAACGCTTTCGAACTATCACATCCAGCTACTATCGAGGAGCTCATGGGATAATAATTGTCTATGATGTCACAGAGCAAGTAATAGCTTACTTTCTATTGCTTGTTTTGTATGTAGAGGTGCTTTAATGACTTGTATTTTCTCTTACAGGAATCCTTTACCAATGTAAAGCAATGGTTGGAAGAAATTGATCGCTACGCTTGTGAAAATGTCTCCAAGTTGCTTGTTGGTAACAAAAGTGACCTTGTCTCAAAAAAGGTGGTAGATTTCACTACAGGAAAGGTGAGGGGCTCTCTATTTTTTATTTTCTTTAACAGAAATGTATGACCTACACTGTTATTTCTTTTTTTGCCATATTTAGGAATTTGCAGAGTCACTCAAAATCCCATTCCTAGAAACTAGTGCCAAGAATGCCAGCAATGTAGAGAAGGCCTTTTTAACAATGGCCTCTGAAATCCAGAAAAGACTTGGGACAGATAATGTTCAGAATGAAACTGTTAAAATGGGATCCAAAATAAACAGTGCCCCCCTCTGGCCTGGTGCTGAGAAGTCAGTCGCTGAGGAGGTCAGGTCTTGTTGTTAATTCTCTGTGTAATTTAAATTCGGGTTACATCTAAGCTGCTGTTAGTTTTGTTTATCCTTTTTGTGTATAATTTATTGCTTTTCATTGTAAATGTAGTATGTTGTTCTGCAAGTGCAATTAAACATATATTCAAAAACTTATATTCATCATATCTCTGGTTCCATAACAATCTATCCATAAATTTTACGGCAGGTTTGTTATTCTGGTAAAAGACAGAATAACAAAAAAAAACATATTTTGAAATATTTCAATTTTAATTAAAACATGACTTAGTAAATGGTGTCATGACCTTTCTCTGCATTCACAGAGATGGTTTTTGTAGTAGGAACCAGGTTCACATCTAAGGAGGGAGTTGTCTCATTATTTGCAGAAAAGTCATTAACATTTCAGAGACCCACATGCAGCAACCTCAGCTTTTTTCATCGATTTTCTGTGGGATCTGAAGTCTGGTTAGACCACTTTTAATGTACTTCTTCATCAAACAGTCCTTTGTTGTCTTAGCTGTGTTTTGGGCCATTGTCACACTGAACTGCTCATCAACGTACAATTATCAAATGTACAGGAAAATTTCACCCAAGATTTGATAATGTAAGCCCCTGTCCATGATACATCTACATAGAAAACACCACTACATATTAATGTCTCCACTACCATGTTTGGGAATGGGGAATGTGTTTTGGGTTCAAGGATCGTTCAGAGGTTCATTGGCAAAACAATGAGGCCATTGCAGGATTGTTCTGTAGTTTGGGGCTTTAACCTATTCTCATGCTCTTGATCATGGAACTCTCTGGGGTATGATCTTGCATGAAGCCCCAGCTGAACGAGATGCAATCCCACTAACTGTTTTCTCCTTCTCACCAAAGTGCTAGAAGATGGTATTGTAGCCCATTCCTCCCTTATGTCAAATCTAGTCCCTAACATCCTTGAAATGCTCTTTGGGCTTGCCATGGTGGAGATCTAATAGACTGGTATCTGAGTGTCTGAGGTAATGGTACACAACTTTGCGAGAGACTTTTGATCTCAGCTCAGCCCATGAAATCTTGTTGAAGGACAGAGGATCAAATAATTACTTCCCTAAAATGAGTACAAATCATTATGCAGGCTTTGAAAACTGTTGCTGCTTCACAGAACTGTTACTGATACCTGTCTTTGAGTTATTATTCAGGGCTATTTGGAGTACTCCACTCCTCTCGCCTGAAGTGCACTAGAGATAGGCACCAGATAACTCAGAAAGGGAACAAGCAAGTAAGAACAAGAATGAATGAGCGTTCAAAATGCTCAGGGGGTCAAATCTTTGGTTGTTATCATTGTTGTAATTTTTGTAAACCTCTGTATATATATTAACCAAATCATACATTATTGAAAAACAAGGTTTTTTTGTTATAAATACACATTTCAGAAAGTTTGGGTTCCACATTTTGAGTGAAAAAACTTTTTGGTGTTTCAAATATTAAAAAATACAGTTTTCCCCATTAACTTTTTCTTATGATTCAAAAGACTCTTGACCTCACCGAGTATTGTTTCCATGCATTCTCACTGCTCTGTGTGCAACACAAAGGACTTGCACTGCAGACTAAGCTAAATAAACACTCTGGTCAAAGCACAAATTGTGATCAATGGGTATTATGTAACAAACTATTAGATCATGCAGTTAAGTAGATAGTATTGTATTTACTCTTTATGTTATAGATTCTACTGATATATTTACCATGTTGCGCTATTGGTAATTTTGTGAGGACTTTAAACAGCACTACTGAGTTCTGTTGTGAAAGTGTAGCTTAAATAGTACCTGCATTCTATTTACTGCAGGAGGATGTAAATAGATGCAAAACAAGTATACCTTGATTATTCTGTATTTTTCTTTATATACATTCTTTCTATATATCTTTTCTATCTGCCATAGCTGATAGATGTCTTATTAGATGACTTGTTTGTCTAAAGGGTTTTATTGTCTTTAAAACCTTTTATAGACAATCAAATGACACAGAACATTACAAACAATCCATGTTACAGGAAAAACAATTATTTATTCCATAAAAAACCTGTAAAGAGAACCAGACAACTTTAACTTAACCAAAAAACATAGTAATCAGACGCTGTATGTTGACTTACACAGCATTTAAACTTAATATACCTTGAATGTTCAGGACCGGGCTTAGAATCTCAACTGACCAGTGAATTAAAAATTCCAGTAGGATCCCAGCGGACTGTATGAAACCTCAACAATTCTTCATGGCCAGCCCCTTAAAACCTGGTGTAAACTGTGTGACTTGTTAACACAGACTGAAATTTAATAGTAAACTGTTTAAAAATCTTGATTCGAATATGCCAGTTTTCATCACAACCAGGATTTTTTGCCAGTAAATCGAACCAGTTTTAGCCTCATTCGTTCCCTCTCCTCTGGGTTCCTTTTTGAGTTGCACTCAAGAGTAGAGTCTGTTTCAAAAGAAATGGCTGGGCCCTGGGAGAGCAAAGCCATAGCTGTCTTCTCTTGAGAACGCGTGTTTGCTGGTGATTGCAGAACTAGCCTGCCTCGCATCGAGTGCTTGAGACGAAGCAACAGCGGGTTGGCTTGAGGGCACATATTTCTCTCTGACCTGAAGCATAAGAAGCAGGCGGCACACAGCATACGGAAAACATAGATCCAACCGAGGTAGTGAAGCTCCACAATGTTCAAGAGGAAGCAGCCCAAGCTGATGCTGAACATAAAATTAAGGAAAATAGTTTTTTCAGTGGCCCTGGACACAAAGCAATCTGTCCGTGTTGGGCAAGGGTACGTTTGGCAGCGAAACAAATGAGGGACCTCAAATCCAAACAGGTAGTACTGACCAACAAGAAATGTGATCTCCAGAATGGTGCGGATCAGAACATGAACTATGTAGATAAGGAGAACCTGACTAGAAAGAGTTGTTGGGTCCTTGCTGACCTCACCAAAATCTTCATGCAGAAGACTTTGCTCCACGCTTTCCTCATCATGAGCACTCCATTCTTCTCCCTGGGCTCCATATGCCAAAGTGACGCCATTCTGTGCTGGTCTTCCAGAGAGACTAGCCTCCGCTTGGACTCTCTCCATCTCCAGTTTCTCGTCTTTGGTGATTTTGTGCAGCACGTATATGATATAGAAGATAGAAGGTGTTGAGACCAGCACGATCTGGAAGACCCAGAAACGTAAGTGTGAGACCGGTGCAAAAGTGTCATAGCAGACGTTGTTGCATCCAGGCTGCAGAGTGTTACATGTGAATTTGGACTGCTCGTCGCTGTACACAGCGTCCCCCACCAGAGTGACCAACAAGATGCGGAAGATCAGGAGCACCGTCAGCCAGATTTTCCCAATGACCGTTGAATGATTCTGAACCTCTGTTAGAAAGCGGCCCAGTATTGACCAGTCACCCATTTTTTTTTCTAATCTGCAGAGAACAAAGGAAATGTCATGAGGGGTTTTATTCAGTAACTTAAAATGTTTTGGAGAAATAATGTGATTTTTATTTTGCTATGGTTGAGATCCCCTCCCCACACCAAAATAAACCAATATAAAAAAGATACTCTGATGAAAGTGCCTTCAAGTACATAAGAGCATATGAAAAGTAGAAAAAAGTAGCAATTCATATCATTTAATGGGCCCTTCAGCTTCTTCCATCTGTCCCAAAACATACCTTAGATGACTTTACCGTAAATGATTGTGCCCCTTTAATGAACTGCAACCTATCCAGAGTGTACCCCTTCTCTTTGCCTATATGATATCAGACCATTAGACCCCATGAAACTAGATTATCAAGAAGGTTAGATCAATCCAATAACTACTTCTAAGCATCTAATGATATTTATTTGCTAACATTTTCATTTCAGTGTTTCCAAGTTTATGTCTGTTTCGAAATTAAAATAAGAAACGAATATTTTTCTGTGTTCTGTGCATTCAGTTCTCTAAACTACTTTTATTCTATTTTAGTCTATATTTACTTTAAAACTGTAAGCATGAAACACTGAGGCATTGTCTCACTTTAATGATCCTGTAGAGAAGAAAAACATCTCTTACCTTTGGTTTCTTTGTCTCTTTTTGATGCAAATTTCTTAAAATGAGAAAAATATTGTAATTTCATTGCTGCATTTGAATAAAATGGAAGGTTGTTTGTCTGTGGGAAAAGACCTCGATGTGTGAGTTGGAAAATGGGCTGACCACAGGCATCCATCCAAAACCCTCATTGTACTGTATTCAGACAAAAGGTCCCAATTTACAATGTCCCAAAGTTTAAAAATACAATGGGATGCAACATCTCTGAATGTCCCTGAACAGTCATACAAGCTGAATACAAAAGAACCTGCTGGAATTGGCAAACAATGCTAATTCAAGTGAGATTTTGTGCTGTACCTCCTCTAAAAGTGTTAAAAGTATAGCTAAACGATTTATTAACTTGATGCATCTTTAGGATATTTATAGAACGTTTGGAAATGTTTATTTTAAACCACTTGAGCTTTATCAGTAATGATAAGTGTGAACGTAAAATGTTTCTTGGGTTTTTTTTCCCACAAAAAGCTGTATTTTTGTACACATTTTTATAAAAAAAAAAGTACATACTGAAGCTTGCTATATAACCCATTAAAGATAAGTGACAATGTAAAAAATGAACTTTAATAGATTTTCTTAATTTTCTTTACTATTTGCCTTGTATAACATCACAGAATGCATAAAAACGATAAATGAGAACTTTAATGAAATTAAGTAGTTCTCAAAACATTTGAAACAAACACGCTTGCTTTGTTGTCGCTGCAAGCCCTTAGTCTTTTCCCAATTAAATTATTTCATTCTTTATGGGGTTGGGACAATCAGTTGTACAGAGAGAGATTTGTTAAATTTCTAAATGCCTAATTCAGGAAATTATTAGCACATAGGCTACACAACATTTATAAAACAAAACTCAATGAAATGATCAGTGGTTATAGAGATGTTGAGTTGAAAGCAAAATTGTTATCGCCTTGTGAAATTACACAAATGTCAAAATAAAATATTTAGCAATATCCAATCCCTTTTTTTTCTTCCAGGGAATCTCTGATCTCTTGTAGCTGTGTAAATACATGCATAAACAAATAAAACTGCTAAGATCAATATTTTAACTTCTTAAGAAAGTATTACTAGAGATAACTAGAAGTTTTCTAGAGAACTAAAAAGGGAGTGATATTCAACTCCACTTCCACAGTAAACTTCTCTGTGTTTGGTACGAGGAAATCTCATCAGGGTTGAAGGAAACATCCTCCAGAAAGATAATGTCCTGCAGTCTCCAAGAAAACTTGGTTTTGGGTTGACATTTTGTTTTCCAGGCTGTTATCAAGCAAAAGGTAATAAAAAATGTAGACCAGTTTTTTTAAATACATTTTATTGTGTGTTTATTAGAAAGAAAGATTTATTTCTGTTTGTCAGTTATTTGTTTTACTAAAGACAGTATATAAATATTTTCAAGAAATGTTTGACGTTAATTTATTTAATCTATGTGATTGACTTAAATAAAATGATATCCTTGAACTGCACATGAGTAGTGTGCTGTGATGGGGTGAGCTGGTGGAACCTCAGCAGCAGCATGGCTATCATGGTGGTGAGAGTATAATGCTGTGGGGATGTTTCAATGTGTTTGGTAGAAGGAATCTCATCAGGGTTGGAGGAAATATTAAAGGTAAGACTATAACAAGAATTTGAAAGACAACCTCTTGCAGTCTGCAAGAAAACTTGATTTTGGTTTGACATTTTGTTTTCCACCATAATAATGACCCAAAGCTTACAACACTTCCAGTAAAGAAATACCTCCAAATGAGCAAAGTGAATGTGCTTGACTAGCTTGCAAAGTGGCCAGACTTGAAACCAATAAATAGGAAAGTCTATAGAGGCCAGGGTCTGTGCTAGAGGACCAACAAATCTGGAGGAGCTTGGGAGATGTACTCAGGAAGAATGGGCTACTATTCCCCATGAGACATACTTGGACTTGTTGAGGACAACAGTGTGTTACTAAGGCTATTATCAAACATAGACCAGTTTTTCTGGACGAGTTTTGTGCTCAGATGGGGTGAGCTTTTGGATCAAACAATGGGTATTAAAAATGTGACTATTTTAAAAAATACATTATTATATATGTAGGTAGGTAGGTAGGTAGGTAGGTAGGTAGGAAGGAAGGAAGGAAGGAAGGAAGGAAGGAAGGAAGGAAGGAAGGAAGGAAGGAAGAAAGAAAGAAAGAAAGAAAGAAAGAAAGAAAGAAAGAAAGAAAGAAAGAAAGAAAGAAAGAAAGAAAGAAAGAAAGAAAGAAAGAAATATCTATTTGTCAGTTATTTGTTTGACTATATTATCTGTGAATCGATAATTGAAGTTTGTTTTTATCTGTGTAATTAAATTAAATAATATCCTTGAACTGCATGTGAGTTTGTGGGCTGTGATGCGATGAGCTGGTGGAATCTCAGCAGCAGCAGCGCGTCTATCAGATGAAATGGTTTGGCCCTCGGGGTTACAGGAAGTTGTAGCAGCTGCCATGTTTAGCTGCTTTGTTGTAGATTTCTTGTAGGTTTCCAGCAGATTTTTATAAGTGTTGCAATGGAGCCGAGCTGGAGCTCGTTTTTATTTCAGGTAAGACCGTGTGTCTAAACAAACTGCAACCAAATGGAGAAAGCAGAAAACTGATCCAGACTTTGAATAGCTCGACGCGCGGGGGTTTGAGCGATGTAAGCGGGATTTTAAGGCAGTAAAAACAATGGTAGCTAAGCTAGCTCACATTAGCCGCTAATGCTGCATCTCACCCAGACTTCCAGCTGTGAACTAAAGGAGAGCAGTAAGGGATTTATATCCCAATTTTATCTTTCCTCTCACAAACATTAATGTTACTAGTTTTATGCCCTTTTAAGTTAACTTGAACACTTTCAGCTGGAAGCACATGCTTTAGTTTAGGCTGCTCATTGATTTAGTTGTGGTTGTTTGGAAACGTAACGTACATTGCTGCTTGTATGATGGTGTTTATCAATCCTTCTTATGGCTTTCCAACCTGTTCTATCTACACATTTTTATTTTCATTATTTACAGCGTACCCCTGTGTTATCTAACTTACATTATTTGGAGGGAACATGAGATAACGTTATAGGCAGTTTCAAATAATTCCCAGATAACTTAAAACCTCACATACACCTCAATTAAAGTGCATTTGATTCACAAAATTTTTGTTTTGTTTTGTTACTGTACTGGAAATTATAACTGATTTACTGCTTTAAGCTGAGATTTCCTCACTTTTAAAGTTGCATTAACCTTTTAATATTGCATTGAATTTGGACTTGCAAGATGTACGAACTCTACTTTTGGACCAGTGTTAAGTTAATCTGCGTGGAATCATATAAATTCAGTCTACTTTCATTTAATTTGAAAATAGGCTCGTTCTCCACCAAAGTTCACAAGATGTGTTTTACTTTTTCAGAATAAATTCCGCTTCACTTTGGGTCTGTGAAACCCACTAAATTCATTAAAACCTGTGATTTGAGTTTTAAATGTTAAAAGTGCTCTTCGTATTGGGTTGAATTGGGTTGTTATTATTACAAGTCTCTCTGCTACATACTGATACCTTAGGAAAAAGCTCAAGCATTGTTCGTTCCCGTAGCATCCTATCATGAAGATGACTGTACAGATGAGCACTCATGTTTCATGTGTTGCCTTTTGCAAAATAACATCTGATAAAACAATGATGTGGTGCAGTGGGTAGCACTGTGGCCTTCCATTAGTTTGTCGCTTTGAGGCTCGCCGGTGACCGTCCTGGAATGAGCTTGCATGTTCTCCCCATGCTTGCGTGGGTTTCCTCCAAGTATTTCAGTTTCCCCCGGGTTATTGAGCAATCTAAATTCCCCTTGGGTGTGAATATGTGAGTGAATGTTGCCCTGCGATGGACTGGTGATCTGTCCAGGGTGTACCCCTGCCTCTCGCCCAATGTGCACTGGAGACGCCTGTGACCCCAAAAGGGAATAAGCAGAATTGTACCTAGTATACTATTAGTGGTTTGTGGTTAGATTTACATGTGTGTAACTAGTCATGTTTATGAGCATTGGAAAGGGTTTTATGAAGTCAAAGCTTAACTTATTTAAAAAAAGTAAAAAAAAAAAATAACCCTATGAAGCACTGATTTGTGCTTCCACTTTGTACCAAACTGCTTGATGTTTACTCCCAATGTAAGTCGCTTTGGATAAAAGCGTCTGCTAAATACATAAATGTAAATGTAATGTAAAGCCCCACTCTTTCATCACCTCCAGTCTTCTATCCTCGTCGTTTAGTTTTTTATATTCTGGTTCAAATATATGAAGTTCAAATCACCACCAAAGGAAATACTCTTTGTGCAAGCTGTTTTTAGTGTTGGATTTTTTGGCAAAGTTTTTATCATTGAAACTACAGGAGGGGTCATGTTATGGCTGAAAAACACCAATAAGCTCCAACCCATATTGGCCTAGAAATTTACCAAATTTCAATTTTTGTTGGTAAATAATAACAAACAAATAATTGTTTTTGTAATTAATGTGTTTCTGATCTAATCAGATTTAATTATCAATGCAAAGCTGTACCACTATGCAATCAACTGACCCAAAGAATGTCTAAACAAATTTCAATAGTAGAATTCAACTTAGTAGCCCATGGAAAGTTGAAGAATGAGTCTACTTCCCAAAAAGTACAGTGTTCCCTGTTAGTCCTAATCTGCTTCTTCTACAATTGTGAAGTGTTTGCACTATAGAAGCACGTAATAAAATCAGTAATAATGTTCTCACTCACCACATTAGAGAAAAACACAGCAAGTGTCTAGAATGAAAAACTAATGTGCTTTTGGTTACAAACCTCCAGCTTTATAACCAAGAGATCAGTTATTTTTGCTTTACTGGGTGCTTGTTTCCCTATTATGGTAATAAAGTATAAAAAAAAAAACCTTAATTTGTTCAGGTTGAATCTCAAGGTGTCTAATGAAATGACGGTCTAGCACATCACTCTTCATTGTTCTCCAAGCATCTGCAGTTAGTCATGAGTGAGGCTTTGTCCAGCACCCAATAGGCATCTCTTAATCCGTCTGTGGCAAACGAGAATCTGATTCATTTGTTTTATTTTCAGAAGAAGGTAGTTAGACTCACAATTTTTTTACATGTGGTTTTGTAATTGTTGTTGCAATCTGTGCTTGGCATAGCTGTTCCGCATATTTTTTGTTTTCTAATGACTGATAAAATGAGGACTGTGTACGTTCCTCTTTGATGAGCAAACAGAGGAGCCTGTGTTGTAAAAGCAATGCTGAATACTCATTTTAAAAATGGGACACTATGACTTAAGCCTCAATGTTTCAATGTTTCAGATGTTTCAACCTTTTTTTAAAATATTCTATACATATAACTTATTATGTCTGTTCATTGATAACCAATCTTGGTAAACTCCAACATTCAAAATGTTCCCAGCAGAACATAGTTTTTCTGGATAACAGAAAAAGGCATGAACTGGTCTTAAAGTGGTCTTTGCACCTGGGATACACAAAAACAGCTAAAACATAGACTAGCTTTTTTGAGTGCTGGATGTAGGGTTTGTTATTGTTGTCACATGCTTTGTTTACAAAGACCAAAGATCTAATGTTGGATCAAACCAGGGCTGGGTTGCAGTTTACAGAGCTATCAGCTATATATTGAAACAATGAGAGCTCAATGCATTTAAGTCCAGAATAACTGCATATTTTGTCCTGTGATGTCAGGTAAACTGTTAAAAAAAGGTAATATGTACATACATTGGGATATCTGTTTTAAGGTGGCAAAAACTGCAAGCTGAGTTCTAGTTTTACTATGAGTGGTCTCATTGTCTGATACCTTGTGCATACCACAATACATGAAGCTTCCCAAGTTTTTGGACTTATTATAGGACCAACATTCCAGTCTCAGTCTCATTTAGACTTTTATGCGTTGAGGTTTCATTGGTTTATGGGCCACATCATGTTTTATGACTGTGAAATGGTTAGATATGTTTGTTTAGACAAGATAAATTGGGCCATGCAATACATTTTGTTGAAGATTAATATATTTTGATTGTATTTGAGACTCTAAACTTTCAAATGTGTCCTTACCTATTTATCTCAGCATGTTTGTTTCAGTCACTGTTCTGCATGGTTTGTAGCAGAACAGGCTGTGTAGCAGTGTAGCAGAACAGGCTGAAACAGTTAAGCTAGCTAAATGAGAACTTGGGTCAATTTTCTTGCAGTTTTCCTCTGTGTGCTTGTGGTAGGAACCTGATATGATGCATGTCTTCTTGTAAATAATTACAATGATGATTTGGAATGCGATAAATTATTAGTATTATTGCTAAAAACTAAAAAGTTTTACTCACTTTCTTTATTATATCATTCATTTGTTTCCATTATACATTCAACTTAACATTTCAAGGTAATATTGTCCAAAAATGTAATGTACAAAAAGAGTGAATGAGATATCTACAATTCAGTCAATTGTCAAGCATGGCATACTTCCGTGGTCGAAATAAATAATGAATTGGACACAAATATGGCAGAGGTGCAAATATCACGAGTTTCAGCCCTAAATTACTCAATAATTTAATTGGCAAGCTCATATGAATGATCAAGTTCAATACCTGAGGTGTTGTTTTGGTCCTTTTTTAATTCACTTGGGGACACTTAATATCTGTTTAGTCATACTGTGCTTAGCTGAACAGCTGACAAGTCCCCCTGAAAGGTCCCAGTCAGGCCTGTCTTGTTTTCTAACATGAGTCAGATTCTATTTTAGATAAACATTTAACACCACCTCTAAGCTGAATTTACATCCACCGCATGCCAGCCAAAAGCCTGGCTAATTATACACAACTCAAGCTATCAGTGTGCATCATACTCAAAGCATGGGTGCCCCAGTTGCAATTTTTGCTATTGTGACATGGTGAAATTTAATTTGGATTAAAAAAAAACATGAAGTTCCCAACTGCAAATGGCATTCATTTCCAAGCTCCTTACCAGAGAGGAAAACTTGGAAAAACATCACAAATTGATGCCATGATTCAGTCTACCACTTGAGTTGTGTAGTTGATTTATTCAAAACATAATAAGTGCTGTGGTTTAATTTATTTTTAATTAGATGTAATGATTTTGTTTCAAGTTTTAATAATTAGTGTAATTTTGAAAGCCCATGACATATGGTGAATAATTATTTATATGGTAGTTTATGGTGGTAACTTTGAATGTCACTGGAAAATGTAAATGAATTTAATTAAAATAGGACTGAAATACAAGGGGACTAGACCTTAATCTGGGTATTTAATGTTTACACATTAGTTGTGATTTTTCTTCAACCCACTAGGGGGAGTAAGAGGGTAACGAATGAAAAGCTCAAGCAGTAGTCGTAGTGCATATTATGACTCATATCATTACATCTCTTCTTCACACAGTAGAAGGTTAATGTATAAGTTAAACAACGTTTCTAACGTTCTTTAATGCTTTTTGAAATGTTAAACCTGTTGATGTTTTTTTACATTACAGCAGGCAAATGAAGCCCTCCACCACCAGCACCAGGTCTCACAGAACAGCCTGCTGCCTTTGCTCAACTCTGAGCCGGAAGATCAGAAGCCAGTTCTGCCAATCCCGCTGGACCCGAAGCCCACAATCAATGCTGCTGACCTTCTCAAAGACAACATTGGTGGAGGAGGTGGTGGAGGTCCTGTGGTCATAAAAAAAGAGCCCAAGTCAAAGACACCTTTTATATGCGGTTACTGTAACAAGGCCTTTCGGGATAGTTACCATCTCCGGCGACATGAGTCCTGTCACACAGGCATTAAGATGGTGTCTCGGTCCAAGAAGACAACCATAGCTCCTACCATGGTGCCTCTCATTTCCACCGGGCCACGCGACAGCAATGGCAACCCTTCGTATGTGTCAACAATGGCTGGAATCCTCACCACAGCCACCACCTCTGCATCTACAGTGGGGGGAATAATGTCAGCCCTTCCTCAACAGCAGCAACCTGTTGTTCCCAAGAAACCCCCCAAACCAGTGAAGAAGAATCATGGCTGTGAGATGTGTGGCAAGGCCTTTCGGGATGTCTACCACCTCAATCGCCACAAGCTCTCGCATTCGGATGAGAAACCTTTCGAGTGTCCCATTTGTCATCAGCGATTCAAAAGGAAAGACCGTATGACGTATCATGTGCGCTCGCATGATGGTGGTGTTCACAAACCGTACATCTGCTCAGTTTGTGGAAAAGGCTTTTCTAGGTAAGTTGCATATTAACCAGATTTTTGGGTTAATTTCAAAAGATGCCGATGAGGAAATCATTCAATTTCTGGACATTGACACTGATTACATTTTGTGTGTGATTCACCAACAGGCCAGATCATCTTAGCTGTCATGTTAAGCATGTACACTCCACAGAAAGACCCTTTAAATGCCAAGTTACGGTAAGTCTACGAGCAACATCTGCTACTAATATACGGTGCCTTTCTGCATGCTCAAGTGTCACAGTATCAAGCACATAACATTGCCAATAAACAATATTTCCATTGTTTGACAATATAATTTGAGATAACAGCTGTTTACAATGATTTACAGCCGTGTCTCAACAATTATAGGATATAGAATTCAAGGATATTAGGAAGTCGATATCAATATTTCAAATATATATATATATTTCAAGCCTTTATGTTTACATATTCCTTATTATGAATATTGATATGAAATTATATTCTACAAAAATTCTACAGAAAAAAGGCGTTTTTATTCAGATTAAAACAAATCAAGGCAGTTTTACTTTGTATGAAGTAAACGTTTGACTTTTTAGATTACGTTGCACTCAAAACTGTTATTTGTTGGCGCATGGCTGTAAGTCGTGTGCTTTTGTCATCTCAATATTATAGCATAGACTTGAAAACTTTAAATTTTGTTAAGTTTTCATTGTTTTTGTCATCCTCTGATTGCAGGCCTGTTCCTCTGCTTTTGCCACCAAAGACCGCCTGCGCTCACACATGATACGACATGAAGGCAAGGTCACCTGCAACATTTGTGGAAAGATGCTGAGTGCCGCCTACATCACCAGCCACCTCAAGACACATGGACAGACTAGCTTCAACACTTCCTGTAACAAAGGTACAATAAGTCAAGTCAAATGTATTTCTATAGTATTTTCGTAGCAGTTGCTACAAAGCAGCTCTACAGAATGAACTGTGCTTGCGTGGGTTTCCATCAGGTACTCTGGTTACTCAGAGTACTCAGGTACTCTCCCCCAACGAACATGAAAGGGGACAAGCAGGTAACAATGACTTCTAAAGGGGGCAATATTATGCAAAAGTTTTATATGTTAAAAAGGAAAGTGTTTTCTTTTTTGTGAGAAACAAACAAAAGAAGGCAAGAGTGTGTTGCCACAGAACCGTCACCATCCAGTCCATCACAGCAGGCTGATCTTGGAAGGTCTGGAGGATTAAATGTTTTTTAGGCTTAACCTTCCACATTCACATAAATGTTGATGACATGCTGAAAGAAAGTAATGCAATGCTTTATAGAATTTAAATAAGGCTAGGATTGCAGTAAAAATTATTACGTTTCCTGACACCAGATGCACATTTATACAGTTTTTTTTTATACGAGTTGAAAATTAACCATTGTATTGTTGAAAATAAAGTGAAGGGTTGAGGGTAGAGTCTTCAGCATACAGAAACCAATTGATTTATGTTAATATCTCAGTATTCTAGGGTGTTGTGTCCCTTTAAATGTGGTCAACTTTTCACTATGCTACTTAGAGATGTCCTATACTCTTTTTCCCTGGCAAACATAAACATTTTTTGGGTTCACCGGAGTCTTATTGATTGCTTTAGTCGTTTTAGTTACCTCGATAAGACACTTAAGACCTTGGCATCTTAGGCTAGATACGTGGTCAAAAAGTGTAATGCAATTCAAAATCAGCACATTAAAGCTTTTTAGTATAAAATTCAGGCTTGTTCTTGGCCTAAAAACCTTTGTATCATTACTGAAAATCGAGATTTAATTCTCTCACTTCTTTCCCACATCCAGACTCCAACAACGTGTGCAACTCTGCCTCAGTCACACCAGTCACTGCCTCAACTGCCTGCAACACTACGGCCATGAACCGATGCACCGTCAGCAACCCTGTTACCATCGCTGCCCAGATGAACATCACAACTAATACGGTCAACATCAATTCCCCTGTGAGCCTTCAGCACCCGGTAACAATCACTGGCCCGGTCAACATCACCTCTGTCAACATCCCAGCCACGGCGCCAATGAATATTGCCCATCCTGTCGCCATCACCTCGCCCATGTCCATGAACATCACCGGCCCACTCAACATCGCCATGAGGCCCATGGATAGCATGCCTTTCCTCTCGCAGGTCTTGCCTTCTACCCCGCCTTGGTAAACTCATCCCCTCTCTGTTCCAAAATCTCACTAGTCTTGGTTCAGTCTTCCTGAATAGAAGAAATAATATGTGCCATGTGTAGGCAAACGAATGCCCTTGCAATTGAGGAATCAGCAGATGTTTACTGGCACCTCAAGTCTCCTTCACCCTGCTAAGAAGATGAGCAGATCTAGTCTAGTTGACGGGAGGATGAACTAACAGCAGTTGCATGAATTGGAAGGCTGACATGCTGTTTTGTGGTGATTTCACCTTTTTAGTGCCAGGAATCCTTGCCTGTCGGCTGTTTGAAGCGGATTATGTCACAGCTTCTTTGTGAGTGTCTGGTTTTAGGATCATGGCAAATATTTACTGTGAGGATTTTTTTTTATTTTTATAACATTAGCTTGCTTATCAGTATTTCATAGATTTATGCATTTTGACGAGTAACGTACAAAAAGGGACACTGGCTTCCATTAATGGAAGATGAGTTGCTTTGGAGAGAGAGAGAGAGAGAGAGAGAGAGAGAGAGAGAGAGAGAATACTCTACAGATGAGGACAACTGAGATATAGGGTAAGTTAAAAATGCTTCTTGTAATCTGTAGCTTTATGTAATAATTACTATTCTTTGTAGGTAATATTTGGAGTTGGTCATTCCTGAGTGTAGATTATTTACGTTTCAGTATCTGGGGTGTTCTGTTTTTTTTTTTCTGGTAGCTGTGAGCATTTTACTGTAACAATCTGATGAGCTCTTGCACTGAACTCATATCTCTTAATGGCAGTATTATTCTAGATCAAATATTTCGAGTGGTAGTATTGATGCTTGGTCACTAAGTGGCCGCCTTCCACTTTGGAATGTCCATTTTTTGGGGGAATCTTTTCTTGTGAGCATAAGTTTCGTTACTGTGACATCCCTGTTCTTTATGGAATCAATTTGGTGTCATATCATGTCACAAAAAGTTTGTACTGGAAATGCAGCTCTGTGGTTCTGGAACAGTTAACTAATGCTTGCCTATGAAACTTAAAGGGGAGGTATGCGATCTTTGGGAGTCAATCAGGAATAAAAACACGTTCCCTGCTCTTCAATATTCACAATTTGGATGGCCACTTCTCACACATATATCTATTTGGAGGTAACTTCAGAGTTGGATTATATTCATGAAAAAAGAAGCATATACTGTTGTCGTAAGCAAAGCAAACATGCGCGCCTCACCTGTCCAGGAGAAACAAAGCAACCTCTGCATCCGATGCTAGCTGTTCTCAAGTCCTTACATCTTTCCAGTGTTGAAAAGCCCATCCCAATTTACCCAGGTTTAATTTGTTCTTTATCATATGCATTTTGTTTTGCCTACGATTTGTTTCTGTCATTTTTATCCTGTTGTCGCTAAGCGGTAGTAATTGCAGCTTGTGCTATACTCTTGGGGAGCCCTCCTGCTCCGCGTCACGAATAAACACACCCCTTACCGCTGAATGTCTGTTTACATGGTCAGCCCTGGCCACAGATTTCCAAGCATTTTCAAAAATCGCATACCTCACCTTTAAGATAAAGTGACTGCTTTTTATAGCATGAGCCACACACTTAAGGATATTGCACGCGCTAAGAAATAATCAAACAAAATGAACACACACGGACCGTTGGGCAACTGTGTCTACAGCTTCCATGGGATCTCAAAGCAGGCCAAGTTTTATCCTACCATTTCAGATTTTCCTACACTTGCTAACATTGAAAGTATTTTAATAGACACATACATATACCATGCATGTTTAAACAAACCCTAAACTTAACGTACATTAATTACATTGATGGTTTAAAGATTTTAAATTTAAAACATCTGTAAACTGAATCAGTTGCCTTCGACAACGAAGTTCATGGGGTAACTATTTACCGTATGACATATTTTTAATTGTGTACTTGATTAAAAATTATATGCATGTGCATTTAAGGCATTTTCATGGGAAGGAAGAAATTATGGAACACTGACAAGAGTGTCACAAACAAGGCCGTGACGAAATAAGAAGTGCCAAGTAATTGGTTCTCTGTTATGATTTACTATATCCCATGTGTTAAAGGTGCCATATTATGAAACTTTTTTAAGCCTTTATAACAAATATTTGAGCCTTCTGTTCTAGCACTGCACCATTAGTAACTTTCTAAATGCAATATGAATCATAAAAACCGTCTTTGAATCGCTTCAAAACCACCATTTACCCCCATTCCTGTCACATCCATGCTTTTGATTAATCTGGTTGGTCAGTGGGTGAAGGTAAGAACTATGGGCGTTGCAAGGAACATAGAGCCATTTTCAGCTCACGAAAAAGGAATACAGGATTACACAAACATCCTTGGAAGTTTCTGAATAAAACTTGAGGCATGTTTTTGAACAACCCTAAAAGATGCTAGGAATGTTAAAAAAAATTCATAGTTACAGCCTCAGGGAGAGGCAAGTATTTCAATTCAGCACAAATTTAGTAAGTATGGAAATACTAACAGCTAAAACCTTCTGTGTCTTCTATGCATTCTGTTTGAACCCTGTCAACCAGTCAAGTTTCACATGTGATATCAAACAACCGGTAATCATTTTAAACTTAGAATAAATAATGAGTCTACAACATCTGAGGTTAACTCAAGGTCCGTTTCTACTTGAGGTTTCCTGTGGTGCATTTCTGGCCAGTGATGTAGGTCTGTGGGCAGGCAGTTTGTGTTTTACAAATGTCTTGATACGTTTTTCAAAGAAAATGTATGTTTGCAAATTCAATGGTACAAATGTACTTTTTTTTGTTAATTGTTTAATTTTTTTTACTTTAGGTTCATAATTTCAACATTTGGGAAAATGTTTGGGCTGACATGATTTGACCCCAAAATGACTTCATAGATATTTTAATGAGAAGGACAAGGGCTGTTTTTCTTCTGAACTTTTTGCTCAGGAAATTTGCTGAGTGTCTCAAATCTGCTCCTTTTGTGGATATGTTCACATTGAAAGGATCTCTTCCAGGCCTAGTTTTTTTTACATGGGTAACATACTAAAAATCCTCTTTCTTTTATTATGTGCATCTCATTGTTTGAGGTTCCAAAACACTCCTTGTTAATGTGATAGTCCATATATGGAGCGGGTAACTTGTGTTACATGTTTGTTTACCCCACTCATCATAAAAACCAAAACTGCCTTCAAGTTTTCAGGGCTTTATCATAAGGGCCCTGTTTTGAAAGTCCCTAACATTTATTTCTCTTTTTGTTAAATATATGAAAGCAATATGACTTTTCAGTTCTTCTGTTGATGCATTCAGAAAGCTGTTGTGTTGTCAAGGTATGTCGTCTCATGTCACCCTTTGATTGCGTCCACTATGATGTGAATGAGTCTGAAACAGAGTAAAACCAGCTGAATGTGAAAGTGCTTTAAATGATAATAATGATGTAGCTTCCATTGTCTTGATGCAAGAACTTTAGATTGCATTTAATGGGTATCACCCTAAAAACAAAACCTCTGTCACTTGTTTGAGACCAAACAATTAGACTTCTTCGAAACAATATTTGATTTCTGTCCTTGGGTTGCAAGTATATCACCTGCATTTCATTCATGTGGAACGTCAAGTATTGAAGTTTCTTCACTGCCTAATAATCAAACTTGTTTTTAATCTCAATTTGAACCAAAAGCATTACTCCTGAATGTTGATTATTCAAATCATGTAAAATCAGGTCATGGCTTTTATTTTGTAATTTTGTGCAACATACTTTACTCGAAATGAGATATTGAGTGAACAGTTGCGCTCCATGTGTGATTTGGCGTCTTTATTTTATTTTTTTTACAGTAACATGATGGTGTAAATGTTACCCAACCTTCTCTGACCAAGTAGCAAAGTATCCATAGTCTCAAGTTAAAGTGTTCTTCCATTACATGTGGGCGTGTGAAACACTAAAATCACAAGCCTTTGTCTTTTTTTCATTTGGATGTCTTCAAAAGAGGCTGGTTTTTTTCAGCCAAGCTTGAACTGGAACTGGAATTTGATAAACACTACATGAGGAAGAGGGGAAAGAAAGTATTTCTAATTGTGCTTGCAATGTTTTTTTCTATCTGCGATGGCATCACTTCCGTGCCTGAACCGCATGTCTGAAAATGTCCCTGTGAAGCACATCGGTCCTTTCTGTGCTCAGCGATGGAAATTGCAGTTTGACTGTTTACCAAATGTATGCAGATTTGAATTCTATTTTGCATAAGAAATATCAAGTTGCCTTGGTTGATTGTTGTTTTACGTATCCTACAAAGTATTGCTCACTAAATTATGACTTATCCATCAGTATCTTTAAAAGAACATTAGTAGGAGATTCTTTGTCTTCTAAGAGTCCAGTCTGTTCACATTCTGTTGATTCAGTTGGCAAACTCGTGAAGGCCAATGAATGTATATCTTTGTACAAAAACATTAGCTGAGAGAACATTGTAGTTATGATAGATGCAAGAAGAAACAAGTCAAAATAACCTTTTATAAGACTTTTTGTATTAGAACATTAACATTGGTAATTTTGTACATATATATGAAGTCTAGGCTTTTTTGGTTAGCAGAAAAGTTAAAACATTCCTATGTTTTTTAATGTATGTCCAAAAATAAATATGTAAACACAATGCGCAGTGTTTTATGTGCCTTTTATTTGGGTTCTCTGAATAAAAGAAAATATATGATTATATCTTGACTCGTTTCCTAAAAAAATCTATTTTAAGTTATTTTAATTTAGTAATTTGGTAGCAATGCTATAAGCTGGTTATCTCAGTGGCACACAGTTTTGACATTTTTTCAACATTTTTTGGGAGATGTGTATTACGCTCTTGCTTAGAGTGTGTCATAATCGTTTTATATATATAGCTACTTGTTCGTAGGTTTGCATTCAAGTGGGCCAGAGTGGGATACTTATTACATCATATATCACGTAGCTACAAAATAGGTAGAAACCATGTCGTTCTACCTCCTTTTTGGTTCAATTTGTATTATTTTGTAAAAAAAAAAAAAAGTTTTGATTTTTATCTGTGATAATCCAGAATCATTGAGTGACGTTGCTGCCTGCTATAAGACTGAAAACTTTAAATAACAAAAATCTGTAACAAGAATATGTAATGTTGCTCTAAAAAGAGCTTTCCTGGAAGATTGCATTAGCTTTAACTTTGCTTTATTTTGACTCCTAAAATGACTGTAACCTGCTTAATTAAGTTAGTATTATAGCCTTTAAAGCATATACCATTAATTCATTTAACACAAAAGTGCAGCAATTTTTTGTGTAGCAATGATGCACATACATGCAAACTGTGATCGCATATTATTACAAAAGGAGGCGGATCTTCACTCAACACCAACCAATGGAAATAAGGCTGAGACAAGTTTTAGCGCCTTATTCTCATCCACAAATGGAAATAGAGGGGAGGCGGGACATATACGTAGATAAACAATATCAGTGGAAAGGAGGCGTTACGACTCGTCATTCCGCGGCCGCAATCGGATGCTATTGGAGTCCGCAGGAGAGGGTGTGTCTTTGGAATGTATTCATTTTAAAAATTGCTTCTGTTTTAAAAATTTTAGAGATAATATTAGCAGACTGCTGTTTTTTTTCGAACGCAAAAAACTGCATTTTACTCATGACTTGTCTAGTTGGCGCTCTGTGTGTAATTCTTCTCTTTGTCCACGAGGCGGCCGCGTGGTTCTTTGTTGCGTGCTCCAGGGTTTTGGCTTTGACAGATTTTTCCCACCTCTTTGATTCATATGGTCCTCGCACACAACAATAAACGGCTAGTTGCCTTTAACAGGGGTTCACGCGCTGGGTAATGCATAAAAAACTGGGACCGAGTTTGTATCGATTATGAATGCCGATGTTTGTAGCTGTAAGTCCACGGAATCGAGCAAATAGTGTTTATATTTTGGATAAAAGGGAAACGGGACGGACTGGGAACGCGCTCCGGAGAGTCTGCTTCTGCTCACCCATAGTAAGTAACGTTAGCTTTGTGTTTAATGTACTGTTACTCCAACTGAATGCGTAGGTTACGTTCAATTTAATACAGTCGTCTGCTTTGCTTTCGGAATAGCTTTGATTGTTTATTGTTATGTTTGGAGCTGTCGTGGTTTGAAGCGTTGTTGACAGGGTTTTTGTGAGCTGGGGGTTGCGGCCTCCTGCCTTAAATTATTATATAGAAGTGTGGAAAAGGATTAACGTTGCATTAACCTGTGTGTATGTGCTAAATATTGAAAGCATGAGCTCTGTGGTTATTCCAGATGGGCTCTGTTGAAAAGCTTCTTAGCAGTGCACCTAGATAACATTGTTGGTCTTCACAGACGCTTTCGAGTACGCCGATGGATTTAAAGAGTATTAAGTTATGTTATGAGTCTAACATCTGATGTCATCTCGGTTAACCCATGTGCAGACTACACTACAATAAACTACTGTTACCTGCACACTTTTGAGCGTTTAAAGGGCAATCTTCTCTTCAGCGTTAACGTATTCTAGTGTATTTGCGTATTTTATTTAGTTTACATTAAAGTAACGGTATGTCGCCACCAAGCAGCAACCCCCTGCTTTCTCATCTGAAACGTAACAGGAAGTGACGTATACCGCAGTTCATCGACTGGCCGCTAGAGGCGGACCCTTTTGACAGTCATGTTAAACCTCTCAAATTTACAGCTAAAATAACGTTTACGCCACTGTTTTAATGTTTTTCAATGCTTGATGTAACCTTCATAAAAACTGCTGGTTTGTTCAAGTTGTATTAAGCCTTACATTTTTGCGAAATTAATGCTGTGGTTTTTTGTGTGAGAACCATTTGACTGTATTTAAACCTTCAGCCAATCATATTGTCTGTGCTGCGCACAAATCCTGCCTCGGTGTTGCCCATTTTCGATTATTCTGAGGTGACATACTTCCTAGATGGAAATGCCCGACAACATCCAATTTGTGGCAGGAAGCTTATGGGTGACGTAAATTACACTATGTTTACACCAATTAATTGTTAATGAACTGGCCTGTGGGCTGCAGTCACCCGCTGGTGTTTTGCACGTACCAACCCTAAATTACCTACAATGCAAAGAAAATGTTTTTTTTTTTTTTTGTCAGTGTGCCTTGGTAAAAATGAACAATGCTACAAATTTATTCAATATCCCAGACAAAACCCACTTTAAAGCACGACGATTGGATTTTGGGTTCCATGAACGTTATTTGCTGTACTTTACTGATGTTGATATCCGGACTGTATTAATGCCAGGAAATCCAATTTCTGGGCAGGCCTCTATCCATGGAATGCTTGTCATCTGGTAAATTGTGAGGATCACCGATGAGTCCAATTCTTTTATTATTTAAGCATGTCATCAGGATAACTCGTGGCTCTGCTCTTTTTCCATATTAAACCCTGTAATTTTACTGGTTGTTTTGCCACATATTCTCTGTGAAAGAAAAAATATCAATGTTTCAAAACGTTATTGGTAGGATTTGGGATTAGAAATGTAGTAGGTCCCTTTTGGCTCCACATTTATTGAATGCTATTATATTTAAATGCTATTATATTAATATTGAATGCTATTAATATCGAAAACAAAGCACTTTATTATTTCAAATTAGCTATTCAAAAGCCATGTGAATAATTATACAATTATACAATTATATAACACTTAAAACTCAGCTGAACCTTGTTTATATATACACACTTTCTTTGCTTACACGTTCCAAAAATATGACTCACCATGTTAACTGAGGATTCCAGTTTAGGATTCCTAGACAGAATCATGTAGCACTTGGTTCTCTAATAAAATAGGGTCTCGAATAGCTTTTTTTTTTTTTTTGCTCAATGGCACAGTACAGTTCGTTTAAGCATGGTTCTCTTGCTTTATCGTTGCATTTTAATGCCACTAAAGAGTAGGTCATTAGCCATGTCATGATCACACCAGACCTCAATTGACCAAAGCTGATTAGAATTTTTGTTCTATGTTATTTTTATAAAGATGTTGCTGTTAGTAACCAACGCCTGATGGAGTCTGAGACTCAAGAACATTGGCTGAATGTCTGATGCGTATGGTGCATTTAAATGGGATTCCGTCAGGAATGTTGAAGTCTAAAATTCCAGGAAAAGTGGTGTTGCGTTTATTTTTGCTCTGACAGGAAACTAAGTGCAACCATATGATCGAGAAAAAAAAAATCTGGGGTACTTAATACGCTGATATGCAAGTATTGGCGTACACTCGTTAAATACTTTTTTTTTTTTTTTTTGAAGTTTTGCTTGCGGACTTTGCTGGGGTGGCATCAAAGTCTGAGCAACGTCTGCATTTGTTTCTCATTCCCACCAATTTATGCTTATGGAGACCAATGAGCCTTTGTTTTTCTGCCGTTTTAACTTTGTGTTATCTCTCTTCCTCTGTGAATTTTTTTCTCTGCCTATCTTGTTGGTCTGGTCTTTGCCAAAGAAAGCTTCCATAAATGCAAGACCACATGTGACGAGAGGTGCCAGAGATCTGCAGTTCTTTATGCATCAGACTTTCTCTGTTTATTCAGAAAATACATGAGAATGTTGAGCTGACACACACTAAACCATGCAAGTAGGAAAGTGCCATGATACATAACATGAGACAATATACTCCTGCCTGTGTGGAGAAGCCTTCAAGTGTCAAGTTCTAAAACAAAGCATCTGTGGTGGGCTTGTGCAGCACGTGTCCGAGTTAAAAAAATCTAAATGTCTTGCAAACATACTCTTGTCTAGTGTTGAAGGAGGTGGTGATGGTCTAGTGTTGGACAGCTGGTGCTACTCCCCCCTCCCTTTACAAATCTCTGATTTGCATTTGGTCATTGACCCTTCTCTTCCTGTAGATGCTGGAAGAGTTTATTGACTTCCTAATGTTTCTCCTTTTTTATGGTCTCTTTCAACAATCCCAAAATTTTCGGTACAAAACAATAAGTACTTACATAATCTTTATTTTGAAAAGCTGCCAACACACAATAAAATTCTTGCATAAAATAAATAAATAAAAGTGACACATTTGGGTGATATTTTAAATAAATTGCACTCTTTATAAAGAAAAACACATTTTTTTTAAATAAAAAATGAAATACTGGAACTAGTTAGGACCTGAAAACGTTTAACACTAGCAACAGCTTCAGCTTGTATATCAACAAAACTAACTTTTTAAGTTTTAGGCTAAAAAGATTAACCTATCCAGATTTTCTGAAGAGAGCATAGATCCGGTTGCAGTAACAATATCTCCAGCAGTAGAAAATGTTAGATGTGTTGCCTGCCCGATCTCCGTGGAACAATGTCGGCATACAACTTTAAATTTATCCACTCGTCTATCCCCGTTATGTATTTTAACAGAGAAGCGAAAGTGTTCTCAAACAGGAGACCGTAGTGAGGTGGGAGGGTCTTCAAGCTCTGGCTTCTCTTTCGCTGTTGCCATGATGCCATTTCTCACAGCTACTCGTGGCGTGCAGCTCTACTGTGCGTCACTCAATAGCGTCCATGCGGAAACTCGCCTAGGAACATTCTTCCGCTATGCTTAATATCGCGCTAATAATAAATTTATTCTATTTAATAAAAAAAAATACAGAAACGGTATGCAAGTGTACCAAACCGAACAGGCCGTACCGAAACGGTTCAATACATCCACGTGAACTGTTACACCCCTAATGTTTACATTTTACTTGTGAAGTGAATTTCAAATTTTAATGAAGGTACAAAACTCAAAGCACCTAACAACTCTCTGTGAATAGTCAAATTTATCTGTGCATTTTACATCTGGTGTGAAGACGCAATTAAAACGCCCCCCCTTTCTGCATCAGCAGCACCAATCAGAGTTGTGTAAAATACCCCAAAGCAGAACTACAGCACATGGTATGCTAAACAAGACTGGAATGTTTGGATCTTCTATGCTCTGGTTTTCAGGGAAAATTCCACAGTGGCTTGTTAAAAATCTCAAAAGAAACTCAACAGAACTCTTGCAGTTCAATTGCAGATCTGGAAAATAATGATTGATAATGTTGCATTCACAGCATTTTAGGACACATAAGGACCACACTTACGCACAAGGATACAAATGCAATTCATAATATGTGATGAACAGTTATTGTAAATTTGCGAAAGCCACAAATAAAATCTCTCAGATTGTCGCCATGTGCCTGGTTTCAAGCAAAAGATCCTCTCATATATGTGGAAGGGCTTAGCTTTAGACTCAGGGCCGTTCTGATTTATTTTTAAATATTTAAATCTTGTTTTTTAGTTTTTTAGTATAGGATTACACGCATATACAGAGACGCGAAGATTTGTGCCTTGATCAAAAACAGTTGGCACCAACAGGACATCACACATCGGACTGAATGAGTGGTGCTGACGGAAAAAAGACAGTTACCACCGCCATGTTGGGGAGTTTTTTTTTTTTTTTACAATGAGAACGATTTTTGATGACAAGAATAGGCGTAAAAGAGGCACTCGGTGGCGCTCATCGCACATTATCATAGCGGCAAAGAAATAGCGCAGCACAAATCCTCTCTTTTCTTCACATTTTTGTCAAACTGCTCCCTGTTTTATCAGCCACCAACAGTATAAACCACTTGACGTCCATGATTTTTTTTTTCTATGTATTCTTTGATTTCTTCTCGATCATCATCTCATCACAACATGCATCTATTGTATCGAAGCCTTCTGAAGATTTGTGTAAATCCTTATTTTGATCGGTGCATAGAGTCCTTCTCACCAGTCAGGAAAGGTACTTGGTTGAGGGTTTCACAGTCGAGTAAGCCTTTCCTTTCCAGCATTCTTTTGCCTGAGCAAACACAATTTCCCTAATGCATCAACTGCTTAGAAATAGGTCAAGGAGAATGGGCTTTTATGTGACATTTGACTTAGTATAGAATACAAAGTTTGGATCTAAATGATGCATCTTTTGCTACCAGGATGAATTCAAACGCAGGGCTTAATTGAACCGGACACGTTTTGTTGGCTTTTTCAATGGATTTTGCTAGTGAATGGCTCAGTTTGAGATGCATTCAGATAAATCTGCATCCCATTTAAGATTGCATTACAGTGAGTTACTCAATGTCAGTCTTGAATTATTTTTCTTTTACAAACTTCACACTTTGTTCATTCAGAAACACATACAAGAAGCCAGATGTCACAGGCGGCAGAATTGATTGTGCCTCTGTCTAAGGTCTGTTTTGCAATTAGTTTTGCTCCTGTCCTTCTGCCAAGTTGTTAAAGCTGGCTGGCTCAGTGGAGAACTCATGGAGGCTTTCCAGTTTCTACCCCATGGGGCCATTCTGTTCATCTGCTTGCGAAACAGCTTTTTTCCTGACTGCTCCATTTAACTAATTTTTATTCAGAAATAATCACCAAGCTTAATAAGTTTCTTTCTTTTAACCTGATTTTCAGTACATGGTTGATTGAGTTATATTTTGTTTTAGCTCACAGAGGTTATGCTGTCTTTAATCTGGCAGTCTGAAGCCAGGCGGTGCCAAAGGAACTTAACGGCCTGGTATTTGAGCTTCCAGATTTAGCATTCTTTTGATCATGGCATGCTCTGCTAGGAAAAGATCTTCTGTCAACAAACCTGTGATCTATTTTTCCTTCATTTTTTTCGCACTCCGTGAAGGACTGTTTCTCTTGTTTATAGCTTTTCCTGGGATACATTGATGATACTGATGCAATTCAGCTTTAAATTCTAACGGATGACTTGTGAAGTAAACCTTTGTACTGCGAAGACATTTCCTGCCAGTAATGCATTTTATTCTCCTTTTGAAGTACCTTGGCATTACAGGGCTTGGTGATCTAAGAGATTTACCATTACTTGGGCAAATTAAAACTGATTGAGATTACGCCAGTGAAAACATAACCTTCAGGCTTTAATGAGCCTTTATCAGCTGTGAAAACAAGTTGAGTGGAGCCATTGTGTGCCCACAATCAGGAGACCTTGAAACACAGTGCACTTATATGGGTCAACACCCCAAATGTTCCAAAATTCTTTCTCCCACTTTTCAGTTAGAGTTCAGGTCTCCACACATTTACTTGAAGTTCGTGTGCCTGAACCACAGGGGACCTTTTTCTGGTTTGAGTTTAATGTGGATACAGTAACACTCCCTGCAATTAGAAGCTACACAGGGAACGCCAAAGGGTCAGGGGGGATGTGGTATATTCCAAATTTGCTGTGCAGTATTGATGATATGCAGAGTAAAAATTATAAAATTACTCTCTAATAATGAAACCAGAAATACCCTGAAACACATAACGACAACATTGCAATCTTTTACTTGTTCTCACAGAAAAATAAAAGCTGAGTTTCTGTATTTCTGCATCTCCAGGAATGTAAACAAAACACAAAAGTATTATGAACTCCAATTGAATGAACATTTAACAAAATACAATTTTTTTGAGTTGGCTTGCTCAAATGACTAATTTTTGCAACTCATATCTGGCCCGTGTCAAGAAGAGGACATGTCACTTGCAATGCACTATTTGTCTCACAAGAGACAACTTTATTATTATCTGGTAATATGAGAAAGAAGATTGAGATGAAAGAGACAAATACAAATGGAAGATTTACAGGAAAATGGTGGAAGCAGGTTATTTTACCCTAATAACGGTCTTCTCCAATGACCCATATCTGTGCGAAAGACTGTTTGAATGGGCAATGATAATCAAAATGTCAGATTTATTTGATGCTGATGCTATTGGGCTCTGATGTGAATGGAGCCTTATTGGTGTACTACATTTAACAGTGCATCAAACAAACAAAACATTTTAACAGTTGTGCAAACCCTGTGCATTTGGAACACTTTATTAAATCATAAGGGTTTGCATCTCAATAATTAACTAATACACAGACCTTAAGTTAAATCTAGTTTTTGAATTGATCGAATCAAATATACTTGTACTGTTGTACTTTCTTACAGTATCTAATTTGTACTGTAAATGAGCATAAATTGAGCTGAATTGTGTGTGTGAGGGGTTGGGGGGGGTGTTAGCAAGACTTCTCATATCCACATGTCCAGCAGTTTTAAAAGCACTGCTGAGTATTGAACACCCTGGGCCTCTAGTCCACACGATCTGTGACATCATTTTGTTCCCGTAATTCACTTCATGGCTTGGATCTGGAAAGTGTCTGTACGCAAAGTTTCCTAAACCTTGGTTCAAGAGTTCATGATGGCTGTTCATGAGAGTTGTTTAATGTTCTGACATGTGTTCACAGTTATTGCTTCCATTATGCTTGATCAGTCAGATTATGTAAAAGGCTGAGTGTTAAGATTTTTGTGTATGTATTCATGCATATAAAGTCATGCAATGTCTTGTATGTAAATGTAATCTTTTCAGGGTTCTGTTTCATGAACACATATTAAATGGGCAAGACCATAAACATATCTAATGTCTAACGACGGGAACAGACTACATAACTTGGGGCGTATTTTTGTACAGATTTTCTCTTAAAAATCAGTTCAAACATAACCTTTAAGGATTTTTCAGCAGAAAATTCAGTTAATTGTTTTGGGTCACAGATATTTGTGATGGAGTTAAGCCTTTTACTCACAGTGTAGTGTATTGTGAATTGGAACTCAAGGATCTACTCTTTTGAATAAACAGTTGGTTGGCCATCTTTGTTTTTGCATGTAATATCGACTTGAGTTCTGGAATTTATCTAATAAAGAAATAGCAACGTGACTTAGACACAACAATATATAATTAATCGTTCCTTCATATTATTTCTGGTTCAGAAATTTCACCCCACTGCTCTGTTTATTTTAATTGAGTGTGTGAGGAAGCCTTTGGTTGCCAGATATTTGTGAATGATGTCCAGTTAAAAACAGTTTGTGTTGCTGGGGATTACGTTCTGCTGAATTATTTAGCTTTTATAGTGTGTAAAAGAAGTAATATGTATTTTTACACCATGAGGCCTGTAAAACCCATGAGTGCTCTATATGCAAAACAAACCCTTTTGACAGCAAACTTATTTGCATTTTTAGTTGCTTGATTCTTAAAGCTCCTTTTTTGTTTGCTTGCCTCTCCGGATATAATTCCTTTGCTGAGAACTATACATTTCTGGAGCAAATTTGGCATGACTTCTTGACATCTACAATTAAGTTTTTCCTTTCATTGTGAGGGAGGTACAGACTGCGATTTATTTTTTTTGTTTTGTTTTTTTTTTGAGGAATAAACATTAGCTCTGGGTCCTGTTAGTAAATATAGAAGGTTCTCTCATACAATTAATTTTCATGTGAAAAATAGATCTGTGTAAGGAATGGCCTTTGCTTTGTGAAGTTCTTGCCAGCTCTGAGCTCATGCTTTTACATGGAGTGCGAGTCAAATCTGCAGATCAAAGCTCTTTGAGATGGACTGCTAGTGATGGTTCTGACACATCCTTCACAACAGGAAGTGAGAGCTTCAAGCAGGAAAAGTGGAAAGTGGAATGGTCAGGGTTTTAACTGATTTAGAACAGTTAAATCAACAGCCTGCATTGTGTGTTCTAAGCATTCAATTACAGAGGTTTACAGCTCTTTTTTTATAAAATACTATTATTTTTGCCCATTAAAATGTTTCGTGTGATTATACTAAAGGCTTTGTTATGGAGCATCCTGTTTCCTGTCTCCAGGGATCTCTGATGTGACCTGAAATAAAACACCAGGAATTCCATACTGAAATATTCCACCAGAATGCCTAAAATAGTTTTGTTCTTATGGAAAGATATTTGAGGGTCAACAAACAGAAATTCCAATAAAAGCCCCAATGAGCCCCTCCATTCCAATGAAAAGTAATTAATGGACATTTGTATGGACACTAATGGAGTTTGTATTGCACAACAACTGTGTTTGACCGCACAAGCATACTCTTAAACCTTGTGGAAACCTTCCCAAGAGAGTTAAATCTGCGATAGCTGCACATTCTGGTGGACACTTTATTTCCTGAAAATAAAAGTTGTGTGCACCAAAGTGGATTTGTAAAGTTCTGATGCCCATGATTGCATATTTGAAAATCAGTTCAATACAGCCTTGGAAATGCATGGATTTCCACAGTGCTTTTTGTTGTTTGTCTCCAAGTTGCCATTAGTTCTAGCCACACACTTAGAAAGCCAATCTTGTATTTCTGAACTCGTCCGTAGTTTGTCGTCAAGGAATCGCTGAGCGTAATCTGAATATGTAAGTAGATGCAAAGCAGCTGCGAAGTTCTGCAAGGAACTAGAACAATACCTTTTCACTCCAACCATAATCCTCTCAGAAATTGGCTTTGAGAGGAATTTTACGTCACATGTTAAGCTCTGTTGTTGCGTCCATGTAGACCATCATATGCTTTCATATCAGAGGACAGAGAAGCACCCTGTTTACATCACAAAATGTCTCCATGCCAACGTGAGGCTGGTGAGGGGTGCTGGGGCCTGGCACTGCCATGTGGGCTTGGCTCGGCCTCGTATCCCCTGTGTGTGTATTGTTTCTATGAGGTCGGGATTTCTCTGCCCTGCACTGAGAGTATAGAGTGGTGGAAGGAGGGTGGAAATGGGGCAACAGACGGAGGATGGTGTGTAAGATGCTACAAGCTGCGGCCATGCTTCACTCATTTTTTACCATTCCTCTTCACTTTTTAGCAGAATGCAGATAACTGGAAAATTATGGAGCACTAGTTATGGTTTGAGGATTGCTCTTTGCGTCAACTATTCTGAAGGTAATTGGACACATTTAGATAGTAATTAAGATTCGTTGTAGGATTTTGTAAAAAAGCATTTAGCCGATATGCTTTTGGGAAATGTGCAGAATTTTCCTAAAAAGGGCTTGCCATAATAAAATGTTTATAGGGGAAATGTATGGTCAGATGATGTCACTACCACACAATGGCTGTCCCCACTGTGTGCTGCAGAATTGATCAGGTGGCGTTTATGGAAGTTTTTTTTTTTTTTATTCCAATTTCAGTTATGATTGGGAATAAAACATTAGCATTGTATTTTTCTATTGCTAAGTTAAACTAGTGTGGGGTTCAATTGCTGTGCTGATTGAAGTGGGATTGGTAATGTTACTAGAGTCTGGGTATGGATCTATTAACAGCTGTTTCATTTGCATTCTTTTTGGGGGGTTTTTAACATGCCTAAAAGATTCTACAAGATCTTTTGTGAGCTTAGTGGTGAAAAAACAGTTAGGTTTGCAGAATTGTTTTTTTTTTCTTACAGATCATATGATCTGAACTGAAAATGAAATTGCATCTTAAGTTCACATGCTGCATCTAAGAATTGCTGCTGAGACACAAAAGCATGGCTCTTTACACACTCTCACAACATCAACAGAGAAGTTTAGTATTCCCCCTGCCTTTGTTTTAGAGGAGTGCACTGCCCCCTACCTGTCCATATTTGTTATAAGCACAGAATCATAGAGGCTTACCTAACCATGCACTTGGATTCCCCAGCTACATGCTGGATACTGGATTCCCCTCTCATTGGTTGCAATCTGGTAAAAAAGATGCAAATCCTCTGTCCTGATTGGCTGCCAGGCTGTCAAACATTCAGGCACTTGATGTAGTCTGCTGATTCTTTTGCCTTCGTTCCCCAAGAAGAGCCCGTTCTTTTCACTTACAAGTAGTATGAATAGCAAATGATAATAATGATTTCTAATGATGATAAATTTCTTGATAATTTTTGATTTTCATGATAAACTCACATTATGTTTATTCTGGTTTCTGACTTCTCAGAATTACAATCTATTATATAGATTTAAAGGCATACATTGTCACTTTGGCCCTTTCCTGCAGTGAAGCAAGGAAAAATAAGATCAAAATGTCATAGTATTGTGGCACAGTGGGTTGCACTGTGGTGTTTTGGTTAGAAGGTTGCTGGTTCGAGGCCAGCTGTTCTATACCCCATGGAAAATGTTAATTTTTGACATTAAAATATGTAATATTCTATGTATTGCCACAATTGTTGCTTTTGTTTTATACCAAAAATGAATTGTAGGCAAGAGAGATGAGAGCTCATGGGAACAAAATAAAAGACCATAAAAGAAAGGAACCCTGAAGAAGGGAAACATGTCATCCATTTTGCCATCCGTGAACCGATATCAATTTTGTTCAAATTTTGATCTATTGTTGATTTATTGAAATTCCTTTAGTAAAGATTAACACAACAGGCAATGCACACTCCTAATGTCATACTGAGGATATAGTGGATAACTACTGCAGGATGGGAGGAGGCGGGATCAGCAGTAGCTCAAGATAACAATTAGACTTCTGATAAATCAGAATCCACGAAGGGTATAGTTTGAATAAAGCTGTTTTTGACCATTTGAGTTAATGATGAACCCAGAATAGATTTGTTTCCTGGACCTACTGGCTCTTCTTACTTCCCCTCACTCTTTTGAATGCTTGTTATTATAACTGTGGATATCATTATATCTGCCTCTAAAGGATGGCTGAATTTGTAGCAATGAGTGTGTGGACTAAAAACAGACTGAAGTCAAGGTTAAGATCGGAAAATAACCAGACTATTAAACGACTGTTGTTATGCCATCCAAGATTTCTATAATGAACTGTGTACCCTTTGAAACCCGTCTCTTAACTGCTTTTCTCTTTTTTATTCCAGTTGTAGCTGAGCTAATGGGGAGATCACACAGCAGGAGTCAAAGCTAACTTGTTCAAGACTAAATCATAGTCATCTGCCCTGTATCGTGTGGACCCCTGCTGTCTTGCTGGATGCAGCACAAGCCAAAGAAGAGAAAGAAAGCATTTCTCTCACTTCAGCAGACTCTGTTTATTATTTTCATTATGAGAAATTGAGCTTGAATAGCTACAGAAACAAAAAAAAAACTGTGACTGTCTAAAAGAAGCTGTGTTGGAGCCATCAGTTGCCAAAGCTGTGGGAAGGCATACGGACTCCTCTAGGATGACCAGTCTTTTCCGACGCAGTAGTAGTAATGGAGGCTCTCGCGGTGGCGGTAGCTCGGCTGCGGGTGAGCTCAACAACTCCAGGCCCAACCGGCAAGTGCGACGACTTGAGTTTAACCAGGCCATGGAGGACTTTAAAACCATGTTTCCTGGCATGGACTATGAGGTGATCGAGTGTGTGCTGAGATCCAACAACGGTGCTGTGGATGCCACCATCGACCAGCTCTTACAGTTGAGCATTGATGGCGATGGCTCTGATGACAGCTCAGATTCAGATGACAGCATTCCACCAGAGGTCAGTGATCCATTTTTTTTTTTGACCCTTGTTTTAAATTACATTTTTCATCTGTAAATATTTTGAGCTGTTTGGATTATGATGTAGTGAAGAGGAGGTTCCTGCAATGGACTGGCGATCTGTCTGGGATGTAAGTGGATTAGAAAACATTTTCTAGATCTAATTTCCCATTAGAGTGAATTTAAAGGCAGAGAATTTGCAGATGATATTTATATGAACTATTTTTTTTTATCACTGTAAGACATCGACACTGTAAGACATAATTTCATAAACATAATTTGTTGTAAAATTTGACAAACAGTGAAAAGAGCAGGAGTGGTGGAGCTATGGTAGATGTTTTTATTAACTTAATTTATGCTTTCAACTGCTAGCTACTACTTTATCCAACCAAGGAACCACTTTTAATACACTTTTTAGTGCTTAAATGTCATTTTAATTATAATTTAGATTAGTCATTAGAAATTCATTAGGAACTGTCTTCAGTGTAAACATCTTAGGGCATGGCCCGCACAGAGCCATGATCCCAACAGAATTTCTGGAATCACGTAAAGAGACAGGAGAAGGTCCACATCTACAGAAGATCTGCAGTTAGTTCCCCAAGTTGTTTGGAACAAACCACCAACAGAGTTCCTTCAAATGACTTAAAAGAATTGCTGCTTCTTTGAAGGATGATTCAAATTAGATTTATAGTATATTGATATATAAAGTGGTATATTTCCAAAAGCCGTCTTTGTTAGAGCAGTATGTATATATACATGCATACATACATATACACGCACGCACGCACACACGTGTAAATTTTGGGCAGAATTGCCTCAAACGTTGTACTTTCTTTGCCAGTTTTTAATTTTTTTCCATTAAATTGTAATTTTCCCCTCCTCCTCCTCCTCCTCCACCACCACCACCAATACCACCTCCACCACAATTCTCATGTTTTTTTTTATACAATGATAATTTTGGATATTGGTCTGTCAACAAATTCCAATTCATATTAGAGTCCCTAAATCTTTTAAAGACAAAAACAGTCACTTACCTTTGATTACTTGAAAGTTTTCTTATAAATACCTGTGTAGAAGAAATTTTGGTTAAAGTAGTTTGACTCTCAACATGTTTTTCATTTTTCAGTATCTTCCATTTTATCTATTTACCTTTCTCTTTTTTTGGTCATACATAGGACGTAAAACCTGGTAATATGTTGGTAATTACAATCCACTGACAACTTTTTTGTGTATAATGGAGTCCCTAAAAAAGAAGACACACACACACACACACACACAGATATAATGACAGTTGCTACCAATAACCATATGTAAAGACAGAGACCATAGCAGACAATGGATTCACTGAAATATGTTCACTGATTGTCTACTAGGCATCATATGAAACCATATGCCGGTTTTGAAGCATAGAATGAAAACTCATTTAATAAGTGATGTGTAATGATAAACACAATCTTGCTCTGCTCTGGTACTGAACCCACATTACAGTGAGGTCTATCCGTCTGTGTCTTTGTGTACTTCACGGCCCAATTGAGATTCTTTGCCATTAGACTTCAGTTCGATCCTAAGTGAAGCATAGTCTTAGGTGCATTTTGTCTGACCTCTACCACAGTTGCTGCTTTGGATGCTTTTTGTTTCTCTTGCATTATTTAAGATTTTCTGTTATATGGGGTTGTGTGGAGCCTGTACTAAAAATCACAAGTGTAAGATTCGATGCACACCAAAATATTGCTATAAGCAAATATAATAAATTAATATTTGTTTTAATATATTACCTGCCATCAGATGGCAGAACCTGCCATCAGATGGCAGAAGTCATTCTGCCACTTACCACTGAATGCTGTCTCACAAGAGTAGAGGTGGAGGACTCAGACTATGATGAATGTCAATGCATTTAATAAATGTAATTAATTGAGTTTTTGGTTTCCAACTGGTTTTAAATTTGTAAAAGGTTGTGTGACATAAATCCTTTCCTGTCAAAAATGAATTCCGCTGTTGCTAATTGCCTTTGTTTTCTCATGTGCTCTTATCAGATTCTTGAAAGAACGCTGGAGCCAGACAGCTCTGATGAAGAGCCGCCGCCAGTCTACTCTCCCCCAACATATGACATGCACATATATGACAGGAAATACCCCGATGCTCCTCCTGTTCCTCCACCAAGGTCAGAAACTCTTTGATGTTCTCCAGCTATCTTTTTTCCCAACATCCCTAAAGGAGGCCGGTAACAGCCTAGTCTTGGAAACAAGTAATAGGGTCACCACAGGTGTTAAAGTCTTTTTTGTAGCACCCCAGTGTTAAGCATACAAATTGCAGCACATATTATGCCTTGATTGTGATGTCATCAATAATATAAAGCTGCAGACCCAACAGAACCGCACTCCCAAACTCATACTTCCGCTCAAAACTCCAACATAAAATAATTGAGATTTTTCTAATTCCTCTACTTCACTAACTAATCAAAAATGGTGTTTAACACAAAAAATCCTTGTGTCCGGACTAGGGCTGGGCGATATATCGATATTAAAAATATATCGATATATTTTTAAACGAGATATGAAATTTGACCATATCGCATATATCGATATAGGCTGCGTAGTTCAAACTGCGCTGTGAGCCTTGCTCCAGCAAACTGCTTTAACCCGGAGCTCTCAGCACTACTTCGCGCGCCCCTGGCCACGCCCCTCCTCTTTCAGGCACAGAGAGGGGAGGGGCTGGACTCTGGAGCAGACAATCCGCCGGCACTCTTCAACAAACATGGAGGAAGCAACAACATCTGCTGAGCATGCGGAGAAATTAGTTGGTAAACAAAAAAGTAGCGGCTCCGTAATATGGAGATGGTTCGGATTCAAAGTTTCTGATGAGAAACAAAACCATGTCATATGTAGGGAGTGCCATAAAGAAGTTACAGCCAGGGGTGGAAGCACTACAAATCTTTTTCACCATCTAAAACAGTGGCACAAACTGCAGTATGAAGAGTGTGTGAAACTGCGCGCTGCCGAGGCCCCAGCTGCAAGCCAACCGCAACCCGCAAAAGCTCCAGCCCCGACACAAAGCTCCCTTCAAGCTTCATTTTCCCGCGGTGTACCGTTGTTGTGCCATATTTCGACTCCCCGGCAGATTCCGACTCCCTTCTTGCGTGAACGCGCATTCAATCACGTGATTACACAGACTAAGCCAATGAGAGTTCACATAAAATGTTTACTTGTGAAAAAGTTTTAATTTTTATTTTGCTTATATGCCGCGTAGATGTCAAATTTACTTGTAACACATTGTAAAACTATCAATATTGTTTAAAAAGTTTAAAAGAATGCAATCGCCTAAGTTGCTTACAGCATTGAATATTTTAATAATTAATGAATGTAGAGCATTATACAAACTTTAGATTTTTATATTTTATTTGCGTATTCAAATATATTTATATTTTATTCCCAAAAACAAGGGAACAGCTGAGTATTGTTTCATCCGGCCAGTTTAAATAAAACTACTTGTGAAATGTCATATTTGGGTTTAACTGTGACTAAACAATTGCTCTCACTTTTTGATAAAAATATCGGGATGTATATCGTATATCGATATTCAGCCTAAACATATCGGGATATGACTTTTGGTCCATATCGCCCAGCCCTAGTCCGGACATGTTTAATAAAATAAGATAGACATGCTTGCATATGGGTTAATATTAAATGGGCACACCAATTTAATACATTACCTTTACGATGTGTTCAAAATCCGACATGGCAGAGCCAAACTCTTTTTCATTGGCACCACACATTCATTCAGATGTGTGAGCTTCTGTTGGCACCCATGGTTTTCGGTTGAGGTCTCGAAACCTCACTTTGAAATTTCGGAAGGCTGTGTTGAGGTCTTAAGTCCAAGTGAACCTAACTAGCGAGTACAGTTGGGGTCCGGTGCTGCAGCTTCTGCAATCTCGATGTAATGGGTGCAGGAAGGCATACTTCAAGGCTCTGTTTGACCCTGGAGAAAATATTAATAAATTCACAGACACTGTTTTGCTGTGCACCACCAACACAAGCATTTGCTATCCTGCAGATTTGAGGCCCAGCCTCCTCCTGGACACAGACAAGTCCAAGGGTACAAAAACTGGAACCCACCGTTACTTGGTAATTTGCCTGATGACTTTCTACGAATTCTTCCTCAGCAGTTAGACAGTATACAGGTAAGAAGTCATCACACACTACGATACAATGTTCTCATAAATATACAATTCCGCACTGCTACGAGTTACATTTTCTTATTCTTTCATGTACAGAATTTGAACTGTGAGTGGTTTCAATGTTTTTCAGGGCTCTCAAGACAAGTCTTCCACTTCTCCACCTCAAAAGGCCTCAGGAACAGTTGGGGCTTCTGAGCAGGATCGTAAACTAAAGCAATATTTGGAGGATGAGCGTATTGCTCTCTTCCTGCAAAACGAAGAGTTTATGAAGGAGCTGCAGAGGAACCGAGAGTTTCTTATTGCATTGGAAAGAGGTAAGAAGTTCTCCCTCTACCGTTTCACAGTTCCACTTCAACAAATCCTGTCTTTTCTTATCCAAGTGGCTTCACCTTAAACTGGCTTCAGTTTCTCTCAAGTAATGTTGTTATACCCACCACAAGACTTTGTTATACCTTGTCCCACTTTTGCTTTTCTGCTTTTAAACAGATTTCTAATATTTAGTTTTTCAAAAATACCCATCTTCTATGTTTTAGATCGGTTGAAATACGAATCAAAGAAATCTAGATCAAGTCATTCATCAACCAGCCTGGAGGACTCCTCAGGTATATTCCCTTCACATCACCTCCTATGTTGCCTACACAGACAAGTTATGCAAAGTGTCTTGTGTTTTATTGAGAGGTAACTTAATAGCTTCTGCACACCGATCTGAATTGAGATTCGCACAAATTTTCGAATGGCTTCTCAGCAATGTGCTCTTCCTCTGGGTCAAGGATGCTTTGATGCAATGATGCTCCCTGCCTGAAGATGGCGTTTACTGTACAACAGATGTACTCTGCAGCACAAATCTTCTCTTTTCTCTACATTTTGGTCAAATGTGATCAACCACCAACAGTATAAACTGCCCAACCTCTATGAGTGTTATTTGATTTCTCTGTTTATCGTTATTCTTCCTTTTCGCTCTAAAAATGTGGGATTAGCACCACATAGTGGTTGTTTTATAACCAAGAGCCCATTTTCATTGGTCATTCTCCTTGCGAAAAACAGAGCTGATGTGATGGTGTGAAACTGTGCGTGCGTGCGTGTGAGCTCCCATTGGCACCCATGATTTTCAATCAAGGTGCGTTTTCGTATGAAACTTTGAAATGAAAATTCAGATGTGTATGTAGAGGCATCGAGTCTTGTCTAAAAGTATTTTGGATGAATTTTGAACATAATTGAGGCTTGAATATGTGATGAGGAGATGTTTTAAACATTTGGATTATTGCCATACCTTGCTCCAACAACTTTCAGAATAGTACAATTTTGATTCACCTCCAAAAATCTAAATTTCTAATGGATTTTACGTTATCACTTGATGTTAAAAAAATGCTTTTGAAGTTGATTCTTCCTGCCCTCACTTAATTAACTCCTAACCTTTTATCTTGAAGCGTTAACAAAACTCTACTGTTAGCTGTATGTTTAAGTTTAAACAGTATATAGCAGTCTTCAGATTATGTTTGCACAGGGTTTGTCATCAACTACTCAAAACAACACAAGGACAAAGGTGTTCTATGCTCGTTTTAAGCAACTTGTTTCTCACTGAGAGTAAATGAGTTTAAAATAAGATTCAACTTTATTGTCAATACATAAGTACAAGTACAGGGCAACGAAATGCAGTAAATGAGTTTAAAATGAGAACATTTAGATGATCCATGATTTTACCCACACACAGGTGACCACTATGCTTCTGGATCAGTAGAATCCTGCACAGCCACCTCCGATGACGCTCTGTTCAGAGATAAGCTAAAACTCATGGGCAAATGTGAGGGTCTTGTCTAAATCGGACAATTTTAAATCAAAATATTTGCTTCAATAGTATCTATTCCACATATTTATCTCTTACTTTGTAATCTGTAGCAACCAGGAAGAAGCTGTTTGAAATTGCCAGAGGGTTCTCAGAGAAGACGAAGAGGAGGAAGGCTAAAAGAAGAGCTCTGCTTCGACATCATTCGCATCCTTCATGAATATTTAGGAGATGAAGCATCACATGTTTTTTTTTTCTTAAAGGAATCCAAACAGTTTTTTTTTTATATATATATATATATATACATTTGATGTCGGCTGTTTACTTTGACTGCATTTGTTCAGATTGGGCACAACAAACTCCACTGCCAACCTGTTAGATGATGTGGACGGGAACCCCTGTGGTATGAATATTTCACTTTTTAGTTTTACACCTCGAAATGAAGAAAATATGTTATTAATAGTAATAGGAGTCATTTTTATTTAAGCATTTCTTGTGTTTTATATGTAATTTAGTTTGATGGGCTAATACTAGAAAGTAATACATTATGAAATATAATTAAATGCAACCTTCATGATTAAATTTATGATCCATATTTAATTCATACATTCATTTCACCAATGATGTATAACGCCGTGCTTGAAATAGCTTCCTTGTCTTCCACTTTCTAAAACCTCATTACCACGATAAAATGGAGGGGGGGGGGGGGTTTGTACCAAAATGCTTCTTCTATAATCAGATTCAGTGCCAAGCTGAACAGATGAGAAGATTTGAAATTGCTAAAACACAACTTTGTACCTCTGTGGGAGATTGAACCTCCATCACGCCAATGAATCATCTGCCAAATACACAAACGTAAATGCAGTTATTTCCATTTCTTTTTGTTCTTAGAATAAACTATATGAACAATCTTTAGAAATGTATTGTTGTACACTTTACTGTTGTATCAGCAGCTACCAACATCCTGCTATTGTATAATCGTTATTACTCAGAGAGTGTATCGAGGGGAGAGACCCAAAATCCACCTCTTTATCAATTTATTGGTAAATTCTGCACACCATTGAGGGCTTCCGTCTAGATTACACATTTTATGATGGTAGCCGGTTTACTTTACATTTAAAAATGTATACCGGTTTATTTTTGTAGCAAATATTTTATTCATTAAATTCTTTTTTTTCTTTCCCCAGCATAGCAACTTATGATGTAGCTAAAAAGCTTACAAATTTTTGCTTGTTATTAATTATTGATCATTTCAATATTATTTTAATATTCTGAGCATTACCAACACACCATTTATTTAGTGGTGGAATTTTTTACATTTTTTAGTTGACATCTAGTGGCAAAATATTGCATATTGTCCGTTCAATATAACTATATAATTCTAGTTAAATATGTGCTATATGTGTAATTTTTTTTTTTTTTTTTGCTTATTTATCTATTTAGATGAGGAACGTCAACACAGACTGTTGGTTGCACAGGAAGAGGAGGAGCCTCAAAAGGAACCACTTTCATGGTGGGTGTATACAGTGAAAGGATAATTTATTTATTTATTTATTTTTACTTTCCCCCATCACCATAATGACCTCTTTAAATCAGAAAATCAGCTGGAAAATGACGGTATCAGATTAATGTTCAATTAATTACCTGACAATCAATCAATTAATTAACTGACGTTTCCAGATCCCTTAGTGCTTTTGAAAAATGTGGGTTTTTCACGAAGACCTCCGAATCAGAGCAAAAGGCAGCAGATGCTGATGTCACTGGCTCCAGAGGAAAGCAATGGCTGACCCACGAGGAACACTGCAGGCAGGAATGAGAAAATGATCATTTTTTAGCTGCCTTTACGAGCCTAAGATTATGTTACCTAAATTAATTTACTATTACAACTATCGTTTTGTATGTGTTTGTACTATTTGTTTTTTTTTATGTAAAACTGATGTATTTTTCATTTGTATTGAAGTAGACTAAATCTATACCCATTTGTGTCTGTTTAAAAATGTAATTTACTAGTTGGATATCTTTACCTAATTAGGTTTGTATCAATATGATTTTGTTACCTTTAGCGAAGGAGCTGATTGTTGAGTTATTGTTACGTAAGGTTCAGTTGTTTCAACATGTTAAAATGTCAGTATTTCCCTTTTCATCAAAAGATGAAGAGTCTGGTTTACTAATTAAAGGTTTAACAGCATTATCTGAACAAATCCTCCCAGATGGTTCATTACTCACCCTCTCACTCTCTCATTTTCTAACCTACTTTGTCTTGCTTGGTGTATTCTGCTGCTAACCTTAGGAGGAAGGTGGGGGTACATGTTATTGGTTATATTTGGATCACTGGTGTTTCCTGTAGTTAAACAGTTCAAAAGAGTGAAATCCTTAGTGGTAAAAAACTAAATCTATAATATGATTACCAACTAAATGAACAAGGTGGTAGTCGTACTCCTGGAGAACTAAAGACATAAACAGATCAAATCAAAGCAAACACAAGCAACGTATTGATCATGTGTCATGCATTGATGCTTAAACATTATTTTTAAACATAATTAGCATGGAGGCAAATGAGAATTTTTTTTTTTTTACTTATATTTTCAATTCCAATTGTTTACCATATGCTATTACCATCACTACTAACGGCTTTTGTTGTGTTTGAATGACTCTTCTGCCAAATGGTTTTAATAACTGAAGGACAACACTGCCATGTGTTTCAAAATGGCCATGTGTTTTATGAAATGTTTGACTAAAAAATTTTTTTAAAGTTAAAATATAGCTAGGAAAATTATTGGACGATGTGAACTAACCGAAATGCACGTGAGCTTTGAATTGAGTTTTTCTTTTGCCATTTTTTTTAAGCACACTGTGATCTATTACTGTGCTTCCGGGTCACATGACTAAGACCCATCAAAGTTACTTATCTCAATTTGAAGGGGTTTTTTTAGCCTTTTTGATCTTACATCCTTGTCAAGGGCATTGCTTTTTTTGACAATCATACGCTTCATTAAAACAATATCGCATCCATGAACTGAATAATAGCCAGTCCAATATACACCATGTTGCCAAAAGTATATCACTCATTTACCTTTAACCTTTTAAGAACTTGCCTAATCCATATGATATAACACGTGGTTGACCCACCTTTTGCAGCCGTAACAGCTTCAAATCTTCCAGAAAGACTTTCCATGGGATTTAGGTGTACATTTTCATTTTAAATATTACCCCAGTCATCCACGCCTTTATGGACTTTGTGCAGTGATGGGTACCACTCAAAGTTAAGAGCCTGGATTCCAAATTTCTCCTTTTCAGGTGGTTCTCAGCCTAACTCTTGAAAAAAAAAAACCCTCACCTTAATCCCGCCACCAAACTTTTAAGCGCACAATAGACCTAACCATTTTCACGCCACTCAAAAAACAGAATCATACACTTATTGTGGATTCTGCTTCTTCGTGTTTTTGGAGGAGATGAACAGATATGTTGCTGCTCCCATGAAGTACTATGACCAATCACAGAGCCATAACAAATCCCCCCCCCATCCCCCGTCTTTGTGCATAAAGTTAAAAAGTTTGTGCGGTGCACGGGGCATGTTTTATGGCTTTTGTACATCTCCTGCAAAGGGCTAGCACAAGCATAAGCGCACCTTTACTTATGATTCTTAAAATTTGACGTGCAGAGTAGGTTCAGAAGATTGCTTCTGTATTCGCAAACTTCGTTCATTTTACGTAACCTACCCCACTGCGGTGGTCAACTGCAATGTTTAGTAGTAAAGACTTGTTTTACAGGTTGCATCCTGTTACAGTACCATAATAGAATTCTCTGAGCTCCTAAAAGTGTTAAATTGTTTGTGAAATGTAACTATTATGCCTATAGTTGGATGATGTTTTGCCCTGAGTTTGGAATACCTGACTTTTTAATATTTTAAAAGATTAGTGAATACTTTTGCAAATTTAGTAAAAGTTATGATTTTATGCATTATTTTGTTTTGCATTTCAAGATTCTAAGTAGTGCAGCTCACTATGTCCCAAAAAAAATTTTGAAAAAAAAAAAAAAACAGTATTAATAAGATGCTTCACACCAACAATAACTACATTGCTAATATAGCTACAGTCTGTGAATTTCTCCCTTTAAGTCTCATCGGCCATGCAGAATACGCCATTTTAAAGCAGTTAGCATACTACTCTAAACTTAAAAATGTGCTAATTTTAAAAGCACTGTTCTGTTTTATAATTTAAACTACAGCCCTCTTGTCATCTTCTTAAATTATGTTACATCAGAGTGAAGGATTGAATAATTGGACAACCTTAACAAATATGCTGCAACTGATGACTAAACTGGTAGCGATCATACAGTGGCATTCAGGGTTGACGGTGTGAGATTTTTTTTTCTTTATAACTGCTTCTTAATCAACATAATTTATGCACTCAGGGAACTTGCTTTCGTCTTCAGTTTCTGCTATGGAAGCACAACTAAAACCTGAAGACTTTGACACCGATGCTTCAGTACATACAACTATAAAGTATGTTAATCCATTGAGAGGTTGATATGAGGTCTTTTTACCCTCCCAGAATTCTTGTGATTTACTAGGTCAACATAAGGATGAGATTGTTTTGTTGTCTTCCCTAAGAGCCATGTGATTTTTAAATGGCCCATTATAAGTGGAATGTATTATTTATACTCTGTTATAAGAACGGAGGCAGTTTGTACAGAAAGAATTTGTTGTTGGACTGTTTTTCTCTCTTTCGTTTCTTTTGAGGAACAAAAGACCATTCTTTTTCAACTGACCCTCTGTCTACTTTACTTTACAATTTAATGTGATTGTTCCTCATTACATCAGTTACTTAAGTTCTGGACCTTTCACAAAATCCAGAGGTTTATTAGCTATTGGAATAAAGAAAACAAGTGTTATTTGTCTGTGTGTTGTTGTTTTTTTTTTTCTTAAATACAAAGCAGAAAAAAAACTGCTCATTCAAAGCAGTCTGGAACACTTCCACACAGTTACTGAAGGAATAGAACTTGGGTGGTAGGCTGTTCCAAAGATCTAGGACAAATAACCACAGATCTGTGAATGTAGGCTTTCTCAGATCCTTCTGTCTCTTCGTGTAATCTTTGACACACTTGATAATGTTGATTATCAAGTGTGATAATGATAATGTCCCTGTGGGGCCCATTCCACCTTCTCTTTTATGCTGAGGATGGTTCTTAATGATGCAACAGATGATTAGGGACATCGTCCTGCTGTAGTTCAATTTGCAGCCAAATAAACACCTGTATTTCCTAAGTATATGTATTTAATGATGGAGAAAACCTATAACATTCAAAAAAATACAGCCCCACACATTCATGAAACGGCCACGGTGCTTCACTGCAGACACCCTTAAATGTACTGCTATCCAGTCCTTCAATGAACACTGCCTTCTTGTTGTTCGCAGCCATTTTGTTTGCATTCTTAGTTTCAACCAGGAGTCACGCTTGAAGTGTTTTGGGGTTAAATGTTTACAAAATACTAAAAATACAAAATAAACAACTGTTACTAATAAAATATAATACCGAAACTCAAAAATCATTCCGTTCGTTTTAGTTTCTATCGCGCTGTTTAATGTGTAACCATGGCAATGGTGGCGTCACGCTACAAATTTGTCACTCTTCCAGCTCTATTATTAAGTTATTTAAATGTTTTAAACCACGGGTGTATTTTAGTATATCCATTAATCAATTACTATATATATTTTGTCAGAGAAGTTGTAGCCAATTAAGAACAATCAGCATTTATTGTAAATGCAACTTTATAAAGTTAAACTAACCCTTTTTGACCCGTGTGAAAGGTATAACGCTCATGCAATGATAAAATATAATATCGACCAGTAGAGGGCAGTGCAACCCTACAGAAAAGCAATGCAGAATATCAGATCCTGTAGAGTAGATCTTTCCAAACATTGATTATCTTGATTAATATTTTTTTTACTTAATCAACTGTGAATGGCTTTCCTTCGACAACCCGGCAGTAAACTCAATTCACATCACATCAGTTTTTGCATGAAGACTAAAACATGTCAAGAACCTGCAAAACCAATTTTAAATACATGCAGATTTTTGTGTATAAATCCAGACGTTGTTTATGAATCTCTAAAGTGTTCTACTCAGTAAAAGAGTTTCCTTCTGATTTTAACTGCACTGACCTGTAGAACAGAAACAAAGCCCATATCTGAAGCCTCAAATATAATCAGAACACACTGAACTGAAAAAGTGCATGTCATATGTTTTCTGTTTTATCTGTACGGAACGTTTGTTCAGGAAGATAAACAGTTTGTTGAAAAATGTATAATTTATTCACATGAGAATCTATGGAAGGTATGATCGGTTGCTTGCTAAAATAGCCTTGTTATTTTAACATTTAATGGGAAAGAAATTGGGTTTTTAAGGACGTTATCTACATCCACTACGGTCCTCTTACAAATCCATTCTCCAAGTCTCATCCATTCAAGAACGAATGAAATGCTGAATGATTGAATAGGTTTTGATTTGAATAGAGTTTTTCAGTTATTGTTGTTTTAACAGTGATAGTTTTGGCAAAACCCTCTTTCATAATCTGTAAATATCACTTGCTTATATAGAAGCTTATATATTTTCACCTTATTTCAAGCTGCATGTGAATACCAATCATTCCCGTTGTCTTAACTTAACGCAGTCCTTTTGCTATTGCAGCTCTTTGAAACAGGTTCCACTGGGAGAACTTGTTTCATACACCCAGTGACACATTTTCAAACCTATTTTTAAATTTGAGGGTCATAGCTTCCAGCTCAATCACACTACTCTTTCTTTGAAATAGATTTCATTTGTCTGTGAGGAATAATGACTAAACAAAGTACTAAACAAGGGCCTGTGTGGATGAACACACATTGCCTCACTTGCTGTGATAATTCCATTTCCACCGTCCAATTCCAATAATAGAACTGTGCAAGATTGCTGAGTCTTGCACAAAGGATTATGATCAGTTGACATGTTTTGAAAGAGGACAGAAAAACCCATATGAATAAAGAGTATTGACAGGAGCAGCTTCTGCCTGTCACTCAGAAATACAGCTGTTTCACACTGTATATGTCTGCATTACATAAGATTTGCATACATACTGCACGGAGTGTGGAACTATTTTATATTCACAAAGCCTACACCTACAGCCAGTATGTTGACGGACTGCCCTACAAGGGGTTATAACATAATTTTGCTCACCAACAAACTGTATTTGACGTTTTGTGAAAAAAAAAGTTGGAATTGACAAATTGTTTTCTGTATCTCCTAAAAACTATCAAACTAAACAGGTAAATATTTTGGTCCATTAATAAGGGAAACAATGTTTTTAATAGTGTTTCTCAATGGCTAAACACATACGCTTAACCTTTTTAAAAGGTAATTCAAAGGAATAATACTCTTTCAGTTTTACTGGATTTTGGTCGTGTGCCTGTAAGTGCAGCATATCAAGAGTAGAGCTGATGCCAAAAGTGAGACATTTTGCTTCTGCCAAGGACAACCCATGCCAGCAGTGAGAAAGTTCCGATATGTAATATGTGTCTTATACATCGCAGACAAATGCTGTGCACTGGCCTTAGCTGTTATTTGTTTAGGGTAAGACTGTCTGTAGGTAATTTTGATGGATGTTAAATTTTCCCTAACCCTAATCCGTATTGCCAACACGAAGCATAACCTTAACCATAAACCTTACAAACCAAACATGTTTAGGGTCAAATGTTAAAACGCCTGCCATATTATTAAAACGTGGGGCCTGTAGTAGTCTGTAGAGACATCTTTCTACAACTTTATACCATTAAATCTTATAATAATAATAATAATAATAATAATAATAATAATAATAATAATAATAATAATAATAATAATAAAGAAACATGTATTTGTTTTTCATTTTAAATCGTTTTCATTTATAATTCATGTTTCACCACAAATAATTTATAATCGTATCAAATTATAACTATTCCGAACAAAATTCGCGGGTTATAAATCCCTTTTCCCCCATTTGGGGAAAAAAAAAAAGATTCAAATTCGGTGGTTTTGCACTTCATCGTCACACATCTCATCAGCACGTATTCCACGAATTCATCCCATTCATTACACCAGCAGCCAGCCAATCAAACCCCGTTCATTGACTGATCGTGCACCAATCAAAGAGCGGAGCTGATCCGTCGCTACGGTAACATCTTCTACGTCACTAATATATCCCGCCCACCGGAGTGTCTTTGGAACCGCAGCCATTAAATTAAGATTGCTTTCATGTTGAGCCTATGTTATTGGAAGAGCAAGGACTATCCATTTTTTTTTTAAATATAAATTACTAAACATAAATTTGGACGTTTTCATTTCATTTCAACAGTCGTGTTGACTCGTTAATGTAAATAAAGGCAGCGTTGCGTCGACGTGAGGCGCTCATTCACCGGAGAGACACGCTTTGCTTAGCAAATTCTATCTTTTCGGGTATCATTTCAACGCTTCTGATTTCCGTAATAAGAAGATTTCTATTTAAGAGACCGGCTTCTATTTAGATGGCAAGCTTCCCAGATTTTGTCAACGAAAATGAGATAGGTGAGTAATTATGTTAGTTTCTTCGTTTTCCAGTGTTTTCCATGGGGGAGGGTCGTCTTGGCTTTTTCCGTTAACCAAACTTAAGCGTGTCTGCCACCGTTACGTTTTGTTTGTTTTTTTTTTTTAAGCTGCGCATTGTCTTTGGTGTAACGTGACATTTTAGTGCTGTTTCGTGACAACCTTTATGTGGCTCTTAAAGGTACCAAATTATGATTATTTGGCGGATATAACTTATAATCTGATAATGCCGATTATAATGGCCTCCTATACCTATTTGACTGCTAAACTGTCACAGTAACTTATTTACTATGAAAATTGGATGTTTGGTCGTGGTATATGGTTCACACCCTGCGTGTTTGTACACACCCTCCCCCACTGGCTGCAGATTCTCCAGTCCAGTTTCACCACACCAGTGACAAACCAGAGTACGCTTCTTTTAGCCTGTTTAATGTCATTATGAGTTGTGAATCTTTGCTACTAGTAAGCTTAAAAAAATATTCCATTGATGGAAATTGTGTTGCATTACTACATAGTTTGTTATTTATGCAAACCAGTGACTGTTTTTTTAACTTGTAGCCTTTCATTCGTATCTAGAAGATTGAGGTTTGCAGAAAGATAATTTTTAACCCTTATAACTCCATGCTCTTTTTAATCCTTATTACCACTTTACAATTTTCTCTTATAAATTACCTTTAAAACTGTTTTTTTTTTCTGTGTGTGTGGTAATAGCAAGGCTATTTTTTTAGTACAACCTCAGCGTTCTTTTTACAGATGTTTTTACTACATTACACAATAATTCCACAACAAACTTTACTTGGTTTTACTGCAAAAATCCAGAACGTATAGTTTTATGTTGTTTAAAAAAAAATCTATACATAAAGACCCCCCAAAATCAAGACAAGGTCAAAACGATGTGTAAATTGTATAAAAAAATTATGTCCTATCTTGTGTAATGTTCGTTTAAAACAAAAAAAAAAGAATATATTTTTATTTATTTGTTGTTTTTTTTAAATAAAAATCTTTCAATAGGTGGGATGTCATGTCTCCTTAATTACCAACGGATTAGGATCATTTAACACTTTATTTTTGAAGGGCTATAAAAATAAAAACAGAAAATATATGTAGTTTATAAATGGAAAAATGTTTAAAAGTGTCACTTTTGGTAACTTTTCTTTGCCCTGAATTAAAGTAATAATTGTCAAAAGTTGATCAGGTTCTATTGAACCAGGAGTGTCAAACCATGCTTCAACACGCACTGACTTAGCTTTCAAAGACTCTTTCAGCGACTTAAATAGCTGCATCAAGTGTGATAATTTAAAGTTAAACCATTACGAGCTGCATCCCTCCAGATATTAAAATTGAAATCCTGTGCTTCATGAAATTACATTCTGAAAGACATTCTATTGACTTGAATGGCAACGATTGCCAAACATGAAGTTCAAGACTATATTCTGTGGTTCTTGATTCTGCTTGGATGAAAAGTTTGTCTAAATTAATCTTTGACCTGTGATGGTGTATGATTCGACCCTAGTGACCAATTTGGAGAGGTCAAATGTGTGTGTGGTTTTCTTTTTTTAACTTTATTAAAAAAAAAACATTGGACACCCCTCAAACGTTGTAATGACTCTACCAAACAAACAGATGGCCGTCAATTCATTTTGTAAAAAATGTTGAAACATTTTGAGGTACAAAACTGGCACCTCTGGTGATCAAATGGGAGACATGCGCATATAATGCTGTAAGCCAGAATAGTGGAATAAACCGCAAAGAGTTCTCGCTTCAGACGCCCTTACTCTTGCTGTTAACACAACAGTGACGACAACCGCAAACTCCAATCCCCGGACGCATTTTATTGTGGGTACACTGCACACACAGACACAAAGTGTTTCTAAAATTATTTACCTTGGCTGGTGTTTTCAAAAATGCGTGGTTGCATGAAAACAGTGCTGCGGTTACATGTGGGTGGACAGCATAATCGTTCAGAAAAATACCCATTTTCAAAATGTGTATGGGACGGGGCAGGGACTAGGTCTATCAAAGCAGGGTAGGGAATAAATGTGTAGCTCTCTGGAACTGAGTTTGACACCCATGCTTTAGAGTAATTAGCTTAAAGGGTCATACCTGATTATGGGAAATCGGTGGCTGAGTTAATACACTTTAGAAAAGAACGGAGACCACAAAGTCACCTGGATGTTTGAAAAGTAATTGACTTTTTTTCAAGCATCAGGTGTAAAGATGGTTTGCCTTTAATATTAAATAAATATTGTCAACAGAAATTAACATTTGTAGCGAATTGAGTTATCAATTAATGGTAAACCCTGTCTAACCCCTTTAATCTGGTGGTTCTGGTCACATCACATGGTCCAGTTTTGCTAGTCAAAGTTTACCCCAGCTTAATTTTTTTGTTTGCATATGACATTTGCAGTTGTTCTTATTAAATACTCTCTCCTGCAACAGGTAAAGCCAAGTTCATTGGGGAACTCATACCTCCTGTTGCACCCTTTGATCAAAAATCTGGAAGGGAGACTTGGACTGTAGCTTTTGCACCTGATGGTTCCTACTTCGCTTGGTCTCTAGGGCATCGGATTGTGAGACTAGTACCATGGAAAAAATGCTTATCAAGCTTGTGAGTACGCACAAATATTATTATTATTTTATTTCACCGTTGTGATTGTTGAAATTATGCTTTTTTTCTTGATGGTCTGACAATTAACAATTGTTGCTGGTTGTCTTGTCGGCCCCTCTGGGCTTTCATTTGATGTCTATGCCACACCGGTGTCTGGTGTTTGAGCCTGCTTTGCATTCGGCAGCACAGAGTGGGTCAACAGTCATCATCTCACCTTACCCAGTGGATAAAGAGGCTGCAGTCTGGCACACAGTCCTGCCAACCAGCCATTGTCCAGTCTAAATGCGAAGCCCTCATTATGAGGTGCACAACGTTGTCCTTTGGCTGTGTGCCTTCGGTTGTGCAAATTTCAGGCTGTTTACTCTCCCAGTTGCAAGTGTGGAATACTGAAGGTCTTGCTTTTTATGATAGAATTAAATTAGCATGATTTGCATAACTCTTACGGTGATGATAATAAAATGTCTCCTTTTTAATATTAAACATTTTACTTAATGGAAGCACATGGTCAACAACTGGTTTGAACTTTAACCAGACATTAACTTTGTTTGAAACTTAAGTAAACAGTTTCTGTGTATTGACTATAAAAGAGAAGCTTGTTATCCTAAAACAATTTGTGGAAGTACATTTGAGGTATTTTTAAACTTTAGTGCAGTTGTTCCATGGGTAATTTGGTTTTTTAGCATATCATAATTTTCGTAAAGGTGAAAATCTAATTGCTAAAACCTTATAAATCTTGTTTATTTACTTTATAAAATATCTTGTTTCACTTATTTGTGCAAAGATTGTTTCCGAGGAAGAGTTTTCTTGCAAAAGCTACATACATGGATTCATCTAATCTGAATGCTATACGTGTATTCTAAATTTAAATATTTACACCTGTACCCGCTCCCCCAATTACAGCGACATGTTCTCTGTTGTTGGAGATATATTGATCACCATTCTCTTTCCCATTTATTTGAAGTTTCTTTAAATCTTTTTTTTTTTTTAAACAGCGACATATTTTTCTACCAAAATATAATTTTTTTTTAAACCTCATGATTAATCTGATAAAACTTTAACATATCTTCTATTAAGTAATTACCCCTAAACATGCTTTCTAAATCAAGAAAAAAAAACACATTTTATAATGATTCAAATTGATTGAAGCTAATTGAATTAATAACATCATTATAAAAAATACAATTCTACATTAAACGCTCAATATTATAGAGAAAAATAGGTCTAAAGGACTAACAGGTAGTTTCTCAGTGCTGTTTACATTACAATGTTTTCCAAAATGCTCTTGACTACACAATACTGTGTTTTGGTTTTTTTTTAATTGCACGGCAGAGTTTAACTCAATCACACAGACATCATCTTTCTCAGAATTTCTAAACAGTAGATCCCAGTGTGAAGCAAAAAAAATCTATACGACTTGAGAACCTTGTGCTGTTGATGCTTCACATGATAAAAAAACTTTGTTTGATTTAATCAATTTAGCAAAGCATGCTAAACATTTAGTAAGTTACCTTAAATCTATTAATGATACATTTTCTTTTCTCAATCTAGTTCTGTGAGGAAAGAAGACCGGTCCAGTGGTGCTAGCCAAAGGTGTCTATCCCGACAGAACAGTGAGGGTAGTTTGCTGCCAGGCGAACCCAGGGAGCACACTATAGATTGTGGTGACATTGTATGGGGTCTGGCCTTTGGCTCTTCAGTTCCTGAAAAGCAAAGTCGCTGTGTCAATATTGAATGGCACCGGTTCAAGTTCGGCCAGGATCAGCTGCTGTTGGCCACCGGTCTCAACAATGGGCGCATCAAAATCTGGGATGTCTATACAGGTAAATGAACGATTATTTTCTCCAATCTACTAATTACCACACCTATGTCTGGAGTTTCTGATTCTTGTTTTATCATTGTTTAGCCTTTACCAGTATATCTCCCTGTTCAACATTAGTTTTTCAGCTACTGAGATTGTGCTTTATGCTGTGATCAGGTTTCACATATCAGTGACTGTAAAATCATGGTGTGGATGTGCCACTGTCCTGTATGGATGCTGCTATTGGTTGTGCTTGGGGGATTGAGATGTTTGCTTCAGTAGTTGACTCCACCTCCCTTCTAACTCAACCCACAATGTCATAAATTTACTGTGCAGACTTGGTATTTTCACCATGGCACTCCTCCCCCAGCGCCTTTACTTTTGTTCTCTTCCATGAAAACATTCTGGAAATCTGATAGAGGAGTTTTGTACAGTATCTCTAAAGGATTTGTTATTCAAACCTGTCATTCAATCTGCTAATTGTGTGTATCCTTTTCATGCTTAACCGATTTTAAAGACCTTGCTTCAAAGCTTCAATCATATTTCCTGAAATACGTGTTTAGTCGATAAAACTCCCTTTTTGTCACTGTAATGTGGACTAATTGAAGGGATTTGCTGTGGATTAACATGCCAGGTATCAATGACTTCTGTGCACCCTAAGGCAGATCATTCCCTGAAAGCTTTCATAGACTTTTGGACTTTGCATAGACTACAGTCCTACTCCATGCTATTCAGCTTATAAGATGCAGTGACAGGATGTTCTTATTGATGGAATATTGACTCGTTTAAATCGATCGACGTGTACTTTGTGCTGTAAACATTGACTTTTTCAGAGTAGCTTGTCTAAAGCATTTTTCGCTCTACTTTTCCTCTGGTGTACAGGAAAGCTTTTGCTGAACCTAATGGACCACACAGACATCGTACGAGATCTGACATTTGCCCCAGATGGGAGTTTAGTGCTGGTCTCTGCCTCAAGAGACAAGACTCTACGAGTATGGGACCTCAAAGATGACGGTGAGGACCCCATTCCCTTTTAAAGCCTAATATTGAATACCACCCTTTTAACAACATGCAGAGCTGAAGAGAAGCCCTGCAGTGTTCTACTTTAGTTTTTGTGAGTGTGTACACACTCACACATACCCGCATAGGCATGTACACACACACACACCTTCTCAAATTCCAGCATATGGGGAGGATTGAGGAAAACAAGCACACAGAGCTACATGACTGTCTTTTTCTTGAAGTTCTCAGAATGAGTTTGTTGCATCACATAAACTGTATTAATATGCTGCTTTGTTTTTACAGAAACATTTTAGTAACCATGATTAAAAATTTACTTGCTTGCACCATTCCAGTAAAACTGAAAGCCAAAATTAAAAAAAAATAAATTTTAAAACAACTGCATGGGTTCAGCAGTATTGACAAATGAACCTAGTCGTGATATAGTTTAACTACCAAACGAAATTGTGTTCAGTAATTTTCACTTTTATAAAATTCCTTAAACATGTCAGGGACACTTGAACCATACCCTGCTCACCAACATCTCACCACTGTTCTGTATGTTTGGGTTCTGAAAAGCACTTTTTCTTCAATTTTCTAGTCAAAACTGTTTCTAGATCGAAACTAGGGCCACCCATCTTCAGATTCAAAGATTGTTGATCTTTTTTGTTAGCTGGCCTTTTTTTTTAATGGGGCATCAAAGCATCATCTGCAGGGAGCTTGTTGGTGCATCAAGTACATCTTTAAATATAAAAAGAAGCTCACATGTTGACCAAACGGGGTTCTGGATTTGGTAAAATCTTACTTAAAGAAGACTGAGGATGTAAATAATTTCCTACAGCTCAGTGAAAAGCTAGAAATGCAATGGTGGTGGTTTAGAAGCTGAGCGAATGCAAACATGGTTGGTCATTGCGCAGAGTGTCTTTTACTATAAGTGCTGCAAATGTAAAACATTTAGTCTTCAGTGTTTTTCAAAGGCATATTTGTAATCATCTGCCTGTTTTACGATTTAAAGGGTCACAACACCCAGGAGTCTCAGCAGCATGTTTTCCCACCGCACTATTGCAAATCTTTGAGGATAAGGGTGGGAAATTAATGAGATAGCAAGGAGCTTTTTTGGGGAAAATGGGCGTGTACAAACTTCTGCTTTTTTTTTCTTGAGCGCCATTCAATTTTTTTTGCTGTTTTGGCCAGTTAAGTTGTTGTGATGCTAGTACCTAACAAATCTAAATCTGCCAATACCATTGCACCTGCTGCGTTTTTATTTTATTTTGGTTGTACAGTGATCTAGGTAAAAGTAAAAATGTTTTTAAAATTTTTGCTGTAATAGGTAACATGGTAAAAGTACTCCGTGGCCATCAAAACTGGGTCTACTGCAGTGCATTTTCTCCTGATTCATCCATCCTTTGTTCAGTGGGCGCTGGAAAAGCGGTATGTTACACGGTTCTTCTTCCTTTTGGTTATCTGTTTAGTGTGTTCTTTTCTGTTTATACTTCTGCTATGACCAATCAATGAATGCTAATTGAGCTTTAAATTGTAATGCTCACTGCCATTATCTGCTTCTGTAAACCTTGCATGTAGCTTTAAGTTCCATTACTATGATAAGATTGGTGCATGATTCAGATTTGTATTATCACATGCATTTATGAGCACATACCAGGATGTTTTTATAATCCATTGGCTACTGAATATAACTTTGGTTAAGAAAAATAAGTAACTTTGGGTTTTGTTTTTTTTTTGCTCTCAAAACAAAATTGACCCCGAATTTATTATTTTTTTTTTTATTGGTGAACGTTGTCGGTTCAATGTGAAGGCCCTTATGGCAAATCACCAACTCCATAATCCAAAAAACAAGCTGCAGAGGTTGAACTGTAAGGTTGTGTGTGTCCATAAGTGTCTTGCTTTCCCTGTCCCAGGTGATGGCTGAACTCTGTGTTTGATTTTGAGGGAAGCGCCGCGCTGACATTAAGCAGCCGGTGCGGAACACGCTGGGCACGGCTGCCATCGCGGCCCCCGTTGGACGCTCTTGTGCCCGTGCCCACGCCCCCAGGGGCTTCCATGCTCCTGCCCACAAGGGCTTCCTGTACGTAGGTTCTGCTCCATGTCTGTCTAAACCCCGTTGTCACTCCTTTTACCTTATCTCAAGAGTTGACAGTGAGACCCCCCTTCACTTCTTCTTCCTCAAATCTTTTCCATATCTGTTTTCACTAGAAGTTTTTTCATGCGCACATTAACCATTATACAGGCATAGGCACATCGGTTGTCTGTAATCACAATTCAGCCAGTAGAGCGCCTCCTAATTATTAATCTAACTAGCAACCCCCATGAGTTACTACGTTCAGTTGCTGCAATAGTTTTTCTGTACATCTCAGTGAGGTTGTATTTTTAATGCGTTACTGGTTGAAGTGGGAGGTGTTGGCTTGTGTGAGCAATGAAAGGGCTCCTTGTGCTTCCACACTGACATTATCAGTGTAATGTGGAAGTATTTTTAACAGGAAATTCACTGTTCCCTGTTGTGTTATGAAAAAAATCCACCAGAAACAAAATGTGCCAAGCTTCAATGCTGGTCGCTTTTGCTGTGCTCAGATAGGCTTTATTTTCCACTTGTGCTTGACGACGGATGTTTTAAAGCCAGTGTTTCTTGAATACCTGACTGAAAAGCTCTAGCAAACATTAACCCGCTAATGCTACTGCACATGATTTTCTCTATAGTTGGGATGTGCTGTATTTACTGTTGTATAACGGTATGGTTTTATTAACAGTGAATGATCTGTGATATATACCACTATTTTTAGCCTGTTATAGCATATAAAATATATATATATATATAATAGGGGTGTAACGGTTCACGGGGATGTATTGAACCGTTTCGGTACGGCCTGTTCGGTTCGGTACACTTGTGTACCGTTTCGGTATTCTGTATTTTTATTAAATTATGTAAATCTATTATTAGCGCGATATTAAGCACAGCGGAACAATGTTCCTAGGCGAGTTTCCGCATGGACGCTATTGAGTGACGCACAGTAGAGCTGCACGAGTAATGGCAACAGCGAAAGAAAAGCCAGAGCTTGAAGACCCTCCCACCTCACTACGGTCTCCTGTTTGGGAACACATTGGCTTCTCTGTTAAAATACATAACGGGGATAGACGAGTGGATACATATAAAGTTGTATGCCGACATTGTTCCACGGAGATCGGGCAGGCAACACCATCAACATTTTGTACTGCTGGAGATATTATAACCAGATATATGCTCTCTTCAGAAAATGTGGATAGGTAATCTATCCTAACTAGTTGCAGTATTTCATTTTTTATTTAAAAAAATGTGTTTTTCTTCATAAAGAGTGCAATTTATTTAAAATATCACCCAAATGTGTCACTTTTATTTATTTTATGCAAGAATTCTACTGTGTATTGGCAGCTTTTCAAATTAAAGATTATGTAAGTTCTTATTGTTTTGTACCGAACCGAATGAACCGAACCGAGCTCTCCAAGACACTGTACGGAACCTAATACGATTTTAGCGTACTGTTACACCCCTAATATATAAATATATATATTGCTCATGGTCTGCAATGATGCATTGCCTGCAAGCCCGATTTCCATGAAGCTGTTTGTTTGTATACAGTATTTAAACCAGGGGTGTCGAACTCGGTTTCTGGAAGACCACAGCCCTACACAGATTAGCTCTAACATCAACTAAACACACCTGATAGAGCTCATTAGGTCTTTTAGGCTGTTTGTAAGCTTGAGGTCTGGGTCTTTCTGAGCAGTGTTGGAAGTAAACTGTGCAGGGCTGCGGCCCTCCAGGAATTCAGTTTGACACCCCTGATTTAAGCTCTATTTGTAATGATAACCATGCAACAATGAATACAGTTTAGTCAAAGTATGATTCACAAAGAAAGACTATCCAATCAAGTTTTTGATGAGTCACCAGTAGTTTTGATGTCAAAATGCTATTGTGAATGCTAACCGGACCAGTGTTTAATTTTTTCATTTGGTTAAAAAAAAGCAAACTATAACTGAGCACATCCCAAAAGTATGTCTAGGATTCTGTAGCGTAAAGAAAATTTGTTTACAATATTAAGTTAATACTTCTATAAACATACCCTGCAAAATATATCCATTAATGAGTTTTGGCTCATATTTCTTTAACAATATCAAAGTAGTATTATTGCTTAGGGACAACGTAGGGGAAATTGGCTTTGTTTAGCATTAACGTCTTTGCCCGTGTTTAACTGAACCATGTAACAGTAATGGTTATTTGTGACCAATTGAATTGTATTGAGCATCTTTTGCTTTTTCTTTCTAAATGGTTGCACTGGAGGACCCATCTGCAGCAAGCAATTTGTGTTTAGACGACATCATATCCCCACGTTTTCATTGTTCCAATATTCATTGAACTGTGAGGATCTTACCAGAGTTTGTAGACTCAACATTTTTGTGATTTCAAATCACATGTGGTGTACTAGAGCATGCTGCAAATTTTTTAATATTAACTGATTGATTTACACACTTTCACACTGAAGCCCTTTCATCTCACATTGCCAACCAAAGGGAATGATATACCAAACAATATTCCAGTTTCTTAACCACCTGAATATATATCTTTATTCCTATAAGATAAGTTCCTAGATCTTTAAGAAGTGTTAAAATGTTTGCTCAAGTGCAATGCAGTTATATTATATTAAAACAAATAGGAATAGGCTTGATGTTTATTACACAGGGTGCCTCACTCCATAGTACTATTTAAGGGTGGTCACATTGGCAAGACTTAAATTTGTTCTGGTCCTTTTACGTTTTCTATGGGAAACTGCTAGCACTGTACATCAGTACTACGATAATGTGATGCAATGTTTCTCTTTTTCTGGTTCAGTGGTAAGACAAGCTGTAAAGCATTTGATTAAAAATGTTTTTCAAATTCCCAATAAAACACCTGAAAATCACTGACTTCTGGGCACACACCAATGTTCAACTTCATGAAGATATCGCATCACATTATAATGTGGAAGCAGTATTTTGTTATAACGTGAAAATGGGATCACTTAAAAATAAGGAAAAATGGAACCAAATTATTATCATGCTTATTTCTAAGGGTGGTGGAGGTAGGCTCATGTTTTTTGCACATCTGGTAAAAAAAATAGTGTTGATATGTCACCCTCATTTGATTCTTGGAATAGTATGCTATTATCCTGAATGTATTTGCAAAACCAGAAAGCGCAAATGTGACCACACACACATTGAGAGTAGTTGTACCGGAGCACAAAAAAACCCTAGGTTTACTCATGATGTGTTTGTTGGCAGATTTTGCTGCTGTTACATTTGTTTCTGTTCTGTGTCTGCCAAAGGAGTCAACCTGTTGGCCATCAAATGTTCTCTTCTCTTGCAGTCTCTGGGTCTCTTCATAGGCCTCCACCGGCGGGGTGCAAGCCTATTGTAAACTCAAGTGAACTAAAACTGAAAGGGGATACCAGTGGAGTAACATATTGTAACCTTAAGTTACTACTTTGTATTTTATTTTTCTTTTCTCATTTTATTATGATTTTTGGAGAAAAGGTTGTAAAAGTATATTTTACACAGTAGTATTTCTCTGCACGTCTGTAGCTATTTTTACATCTTAAATCTTTGAACCTGCTAGTTGCTCTGTAGATTAATATTTGTTTTGTGCAAACCGAGCCTTGCTGTTTTGGCATGTGCTGTTTGTGTTTGTAATTAATATTAAAGAATTTTGTAGAAAATGACACTCATCCCAATTAGAATTTACTGTTTAATTTGGATTAATTCTGCCAATTAATATTTCTGTGTATATATTTCTGAATCTTTGCTGTGCTGAATGGTAGTCTTTAACATGCGTCTCTTTCTTTGCAGGTCTTCCTTTGGGACATGGATAAATACACTCAGATTCGGAAACTTGAGGGTCATCATAACGATGTTGTGTCATGTGAGTTCTCTCCAGACGGGGCCTTGCTGGCCACAGCCTCCTATGACACCCGGATTATAGTGTGGGATCCTCATACAGCAACCATTTTGCTTGAGCTGGGGTGTGTTTCTTTTTTTTTTTTTGTCTTCAACTGTTACTGCTTGTTTTGATCACATTCTAAACCTTCTCTTATCGTCGCATCAGGCATCTCTTCCCTCCTCCTTCACCCATTTTTGCAGGAGGTGCAAATGATGGATGGGTTCGCTCCGTTTCCTTTTGTCACAATGGACACCACATTGCCAGCGTCACAGATGACCGGTAAGACTGTGGAAAGTAACCAAAAGTATTGTTTTTGATGTTTGCTGCCTGTGTTGAGTGTTCGAGCGATTAGTAGTTCTGGACAGAGTTTGTGATTTATTGCAGGGCCTCTTTCAAGGGAAAGATCACATGCCTTTCATATGACGCCCAGTTTGCTTCGCAACGCCTCCTGCTGGTTCTGGCTTAAGGCGTTTTTCTTGCACTTGAAACTTTTTGCAATAGAAAATGGCGGCTGTGAAAAGTTGCACTGCTGAACATGTTTTCATTTGGCTAAAACTGCAAAATTAATTGCTCTTCTTTTGACTGCTGTCAAAATACAAATTATTACAATATTATTTGCAGGGTGCATTAAGTATTTGACTGTAGTCACTTAATGCCCTAATATGTTCTCTTTTCCTTTAACACGCATTTGTTGACTAATTTACTTATGTTAAAGTGATGAAAAGAAATATTTAAATTTTGAACGGTGGCCCAGAATGAAATAATCAGTTCATAAATGTAAGCACGTTGTCAGATGTCATACATTGTTGACTATAATTATTTGCAATTAGTTAGCAGTAGTTCATTCTTTCATCTTTCCTGAAAATAATCCTTCTTAGTTATTATTCTCACTATTGAAATGAACTAAACAAATTTGTCAATGTCCTAGTGACTCTAAATTTTACAAGTTATTTTAACAGAGTATGTGCTATTTTAGTCTAATGATGAATTATTTGTTGCCTTCAGTTTGTTGTTTTGACTTTACGTGACCGAAAGAGAACTTCCATGTTTTAATTTTCAGACTTGTGCGCTTCTGGAGTATTGATGTCCAAAGCCCCCAAGCCATCGCTCCCCTCACCAATGGCCTCTGCTGTGCCTTTTCTACTGATGGAAGTGTCTTAGCTGCCGGGTATAAATCCATTATTCTACTCTTTCAAGGAAAAGAATTGTCTAAAATGTCAACATAGTTTATTGATCCATTATAAAACATCTGATGCATTAGGAAACACTCAACTTTTTAATGTAATGAGTTGTGTTTTCCTGTTTTGTTAGACCATATTAATGACATAAATCTTAAATCTTTTGTTATAAGACCAGATAAAAAAAATGTTTTGCTCGACCAAACCGCACCCTACAAAATATCAAAGGTATTACAGCACAAAGTATATCTTAGTCAAGTTTCAGATGGGAATTATGCTATGGATGAAAAGACATTTTTTCACTGTAATGTTATCGGTTTAATAGATTAAATAATTTATAAATAGATTTAATAATTTTTTCCCAAAATTAAAGCCTTAAAATATGTTCAAATTAGTTAACACATCTCAGATCAAGTATACACACGTTACATTTTTTTCTCTGTTCCTTTTCTAGGACTCTGGGGCTTTTTATATTAATAGGGTGTTTGAGAAAATGTAGTGTTTTTTTTTTTTTGTTTTTTTTGGGTGGCTGTTCACAATTTTTCAAGCTGTAGCAGCAGTTAACAGAGCGACTTGACATCATCTTGCTCTCTGACACGATTACTGGTCGATGTTGGTCTGCGGTGACATCAGTGGCACCACTGTGGTGCCCCTGTGACATGCATAGGTTTCGCTGCCTGGTTCGATTTACCTGCCCTCACGAACATTGTTTATGTTTGCCATGAAATCAAAAGAAATTTTCTATTTTTGGGCGGGATTTGAAGGCATATCAGCCCGCTCTAGTATATGCCAATTTTTAAATTTGTGGCAGTATTTTGATAAAAGTATGATGTAGGTCTTAAATTTTAAAGCTTCAGAAACCCTGTTAATGGCCTTCTGTGGCTACGTTAATCATCTAAATGGATTCTCTGTCTTGTTACAGCTCTCGTGATGGGAGTGTGCATTTCTGGGCTTGTCCACGTGGCATCGCCAGCCTCCAGCATCTGTGCCGCCTGACATTGAGAAGAGTCATGTCCACTCAGCAGGTCTACACTCTGCCTATTCCTCACTCAATGCAAGACTTTCTAGCTTACAAGACATTTTAACCAGCGCTCTCTCAAACCATTTTTTTTCTTCTCAGACTAACTCCCAAAGAGGCGAGGTCTGATCTTTTTATATTTATTTATTGTTGGTTTTTTTTTTTCCTTTGTAGGCTCTTAGTATGCTGCAGTATTTTAAGCACATATCAGGTAGATATCAGCCACATATCAGCCTTCAGAGAGCCCTAATTTTTAAGAGGTCCACATTTGTGTTATCCTTTCTCTTTTTGTGTTATCTTTTTTTAAGTTTCTCACCTGGCACACACAGCGTAGTACCTTAAGAGTTGTGATACTGCTGCATTCTCTTGTTCCTCCACTGAGGGTGAAGCTATGTGATGGTAGAGACTCCCACAAATGTTCTGCAGTTCTCTGATGTTGTGCTGCTTTGGCAAGGGTTGAAGGGTTAATGTGTGGATGGAATGGGGTTTGGTAGTTCATGGACATGGGCAGTGCCTCCCCTTTACATGCCTCTTACACTGAAATAAACTTTTACGTGTGTGATTATGCTGCTTTTGTTTTAACAGCCTTCTGTTAATGGTCAAACATTCTACAGTTACATCTCAATTAATCCGTTTCGTCTGTGGATTGTGGATTTTTTTTTTACTTGTACAGAGATTTGTAATGGCATGTGTTGAGTTAAGTGTAAATATATGCGTAAAATTCTTTGCTCCTAGACCCCATTATTTTCCCATCTGTTTCTGTATTGCATTTCATTTTTGAGAGCATGGCTTGCCTGAGGAGAAACTGCCCACCAGATTGAGATTTCCATCACTTCCATGAAGACCTAGTTCCACTACGTATCTGCTGTTAAATGTGGCACTTGTACCATATGTGCTTTTTAAGAAACCTCTTATTGAATCTCAGCTCCCCTGGTGCATGACGTGTGACAGCGATTTTCATTTTGGGGAGCAGATACTGATTGTTTTCTATATTTTTGGAATTGAATAGCTGTATTCCTTCCAATTGATTGTATATACTCATGTGACCAACACAAAGCAATCATGGTCTTATTTAAGAATGTGAGAATCAGTATGTGGCAGAATATTCTAGGGATGCGGTGTGACTCGGCAATAAAAATGTTGTTAAAGCTGTTGCCAAAGATTCCCAATGGGTTTGTTGTGGTGTGAATGGTGCAGTTTTTTTTCCTCATTTGATCTATTGATTTTTTTTTTTCGTTTATTGCTGAAACTTGAAATTCTTTCTGTACGAGGAATGCTGAGTGAACGTGATTTTAATGGATTTTAGATTTCAGGCTGCTTCCTCTCAAGTAGAGCTCGACAGAAAATACACACACTTTTGTGTTCAGAGCAACATTGTAAAGTGCGGTTTTCAGTTCTGTTCTCGAGAGTTAACTTGTCTGTCTGTTTCATATACTCAATGCCATTAAGTAAGCTGGAGCAAGAGTCCTGTACTTGTTCTCCAGTCAGACTTTTGTTATTCATTCAACTGTCAAAATAAAAGTATTTTAAACCGTATGTGGTGTTGCAGACATTATTTTATATTTGCTTTTTGATTACATGGTTTGTAAGACTTCTTTTAAAGATAAACTGAATTTGAAAAAGTTTAATCTGAGTTGATTCTAGGATTTAATGCCACTTGACACAAACATTGTGATGACAATTTTTGTTGTCGGCACCATGTTTACTTTTTTACCCTCATCTGTGCAGATGTGACTTAATATTTCAAGGCTAACATAAGCAACTCAAATCTTCAGCTCGCTCCACAGGTTTTCTATTGGATCATCCTGAACCTTTCAACAATTATAAGACAGTTTAAAAAAAACCATTTTAAAATGAGATTGTGCGTCCCTGATTTCAACCTGGAGAGTTCCACGGTGACTGTGCATAGATGGAAAAAGCTTAGTTTCTTATAGTTTTAGTGCAAGTGCGTGGTACAGACAAAATTAGACTTTAAGAAGTATAGTGTTTGACTTTGTATAAAAGTGCTTAAAAGAGAAAACAAGTACTCAGGGGCCTGACCATGGAGTGGTTTATAAAGGTTAAAATTTTAAAATCCACACTGAAATGAACCGGGAGCCAGTGCTGTGATTTAAGAACAGGTTTGCAGAATTCTGAACATACTGCAACAAGTGTGTGCAGTTGTCCCCTTGCAAAAAAAAACACTCCAAGGGATAATGATTCCACCACCATGGTTGACAAGTTAGTCCTGCATATATTAGGATCACTTTCCAGATTGCTTCCTTGAGCTCATTAACCACATCCTCATGTGTACCTCTGGACATTTTGTCATTTGTTTGTTGGAAGGCTAACATTACCAATCAGCTAGGCGTCAAAAATGATTTCCCTAAATGTATGCCTGCTGTAAATTTGTTTTTGTTCATTTGAGATTGTCATATGTATTTCTTCAGTGCAGCATTACTTTCTCTTTACAGGACAAAGAAGCAGAGTCAGCGCTCTTCAGTAGGATGTTTGACCCAGTTTGTGATTAAACAAACAAAAATGACTAAGGTTTCACAGCTGCACTTATCTTCCCAGGCTCACCATAACAAATCACTTCTCAGAAGCCAATCCTTGACCTCAGTTTGTATATTTTTATGTTTAATAATCACCAATGTTCCATTCATGCCGAACTGTTTTTATTACTTTGTTTTAAACTGCCTTTTCCCAAGGTTAAACTCTGCTGAGTTTAGAAAGTCTGAATGGTTCAAGTGATTTTTGGCAGTCCAAAAGGCTATAATCGGGTTTATTATTGACTAGCACTGGAAATGTTGTCTGGTTAAATATTAAGACTCACTGCCAATAAAACCAAGGCTTCAAAGGGACACAGTCCTTTCATGAGGATATAATATTAACTATTTACACTCTAGTCATTAAATCCTGACATATGAGGCTCATTGAGCTCCAAAATGTATTTGTGTTGACAGCTCAGGTTACTCCTAGAGGATTTTATATCCTAAGAGTTTTTTGCTTTTTGAAAATTCAAAAAGTTTAGAAAAGCAGCAGTAAATAGTATTTCAACGCCAAAATACAACATTTATATTCATCAAATGCTTTTTTTTTACCTCAGTTGGTCATTTGCTATAAAGACAAAAAATGTAGCTCACAACATTCAACGTCAGGCTGCTTCTAAATCCAGTGATGTGTAGGTTTAAGTGTACCAAAATATTGTCCTTAAGGTAACAGCGAAAATAGTAATAAGGTGCAATAACAATATGTTAAAATAAAAATGTTCTGCGGCGCGATGATTAAGTGCAGTCAGCACGCATTCGCCATCTAGCGCATGTGAATGTCATTGCAGGTTTTTTCCCATTTCCAACAAAATACCACGTGACGTTTAAAAGTGTAGTATACTCTCGAAATATCGTTTTAGTCCATAATTCAAAGGAGATATACACACACACACACACACACACACACACACACACACACACAAACACACACTTTTAAAATATTTTACTTATTAAAATGTGTTGATGGCCTAGTGTTCTACAGGCTAAAATGTGTGTGGCTTGTTCAGTTATGTTCTGAATCACTGATTGGAAATAATTATTGGAAAGACCGTTCTTGGGTAGGCTTCTTTAATGGAACCCTGTTGTGTGCGGTTGAGAGACAAGAGCTATGATCTTTTTTAGCCTTCCTTCTATTGTCCAAACTTCCTGTGAAGCAAAGGTTCTCTGATTGTGAATGACTTCCTGTTCCAAACTGCATCAAAACGCGAGACCTTTTCTGTGAGCCTGAGACTTCTGGAACATGTACTTTAACAGCGATTATTTATAACCCAGGTTTAAACAATGTTACAAAACAGATGTTTTAGTAGTTGGTTTTTGCCAGCTCCTTTATATTTCCTGCAGGAGGCACTATTTGCTCACAAGTGCTCATTCACACAACACAAGTGACTACCAAGTATCTTCCTTTCGGAGATACGCAGACCCCGATTCGGAAAAGAACATTTAAGCTACCTCCTCTTACTTTAGATCTGGCTAATTTCAGAATATATTTCTATGACACACAGTGTTCTGGAATCCATTCACTTTTAAGATTATCTTCAAAGCTATTTTGTCCATATCAAAATCCACTGTGTGCACTGTGTGCTTACCTTATTTGAAAGGGTTCTAATGAAAAGCTACCAAAAGTGATTGGGTGCTAGCTGTTCTAGCAATTATGGCTGACAAGGAAAAGTCGATCTGGTAAAAGTACAATGTTGTGTTACGGACCCGTCATTCCATAGCTCTGGATGCTTGTGGCTTTGTCATTAGGGTCATCAGGTTGGCACCCTCTTTCCTCAATGTTTCATTGAGTATCTGCACAGAAGGCTCAATGGTGTGCTTGACATCCCAGATCCACCCCCTCCATAGCATACCCTTAATATCTCTTAGGGGCTTCCGCCAAAATGTCTGTGCATGAGAGTTATTTTCGAAACTAAATTTCTTCTGCATGCACAAAACAACATCAGAACATCCCAAATGTGCAACAGAAGCAAAGATGTCATAGAAGGTTCAATGTGCTACTGGCAGAATAATGGACAGACTTGAAGTCAATCACAATGAGACCAAAATCGCAAGGTTTTAGTGAATCGAGGTGATTTTTATGAACACTAAATCCACTAAAAACTTTACTACGTACAATTCCTAGTACCAGGTTGGACCCTTTTGCCTTCAGAACTGCCTCCATCTTTCATGACTGAAAACATTTCTCAGAGAGTTTAGTCCCTATTGACCTGGTTGCATCACTGCAGATATGTCGGCGAATCTCCTGTTCCAGCACATCGAAAATGTTCTCTACTGGATTTGAGATCTGGAGACTGTGGAGGCCATTTGAGTACAGTGAACTTATTGTCATGAGATGATTCACGCTTTATGATAGGGCTCATTATCCTGCAGTAAGTAGCCATCAGAAGATGGGTACACTGTGGGTGTTAAGGAATGAACATGGTCAGCCACTCAATCAGGTAGGCTGTGCCATTTACAATGCTGAACTGGTGCTGGGCCCAACGTGTGCTTACAAAATATCCCCAGCGTTACACCACCAGCAGAATGGATCCATGCTTTCATGTTGTTGATGCCAAATTCTGACCAGAAATCGAGATTCGTTCTTCAATCTTCAATTGTCCAATTTTGGTGAGACTGTGTGAGTTGTAGCCTCAGTTTCCTGATCTTAGCTAACACGAGTGGCACCCAGTGTTGTCTCATTCGCCTCAAGGTTTGACCCATTGTGCGTTCAGCGATGCTCTTCTGCATACCTCGATTGTAACGAGGGACTGTTGCCTTTCTATAAGTTCAAACCGGTCCGGCCAATCTCCTCTCAACATTATGGTGCCCACAGAACTGTCACTCACTGGATAATTCCTCTTTTTCAAACCATTCTCTGTAAACCCTAGACATGGTTGTCCATGCTAATCCATGCCACATTCAGTCACTTAAATCACCTTTCTTGCCCATTCTGATGCTCGGTTTGGACAATGCATCATCTTGACCATGTCTACATGCCCAAATGCATTGAATTGCTGGCATATGATTGGCTGATGAGAAATTTGCTTTAACAAACAGTTGGAGAGGTGTATCTCATTAAGTGGTCGATTTACTAGGCATTCAAGTGGGCTTTTATATGTCAAAAAATAATGTCTGTAATCTTAGTTTATTTAATTTAAAAAATTAAAAATATAACTTGCAATGTTTTCCGTTAAACCCCATGATCCACCATGCAGATGGCTATCTTCTCATTGCTGATGACAGAATCTGCTGTCTACTCTAGTTTATATAACCTGCAGATAATGTGCAGAGCTCTATTTGCACAACTGACTCCACCGGCGCTCATTATATAAAGTAATACTGAGAAAATCCAGAGCTTGCTTGGAACCAAAGGAGTGTCTGCTTCAGTCTCTCAAGCTCTTCTTTCTTTACTGTGCTCAACCTGTTCTCCAGTGACATTACTTACCAGTGAGGATTATGGGTGGCTGCATTCAGAAAACAGACTGTAAGCAAAATTTCCCACAGCAACAAGCTCCTGTCAGACATCTGACTTTGACACTGGGAGGCCCAGTTTGGTTTATTTGGTTTCCCCTTTCAATATCACTTGCTTAAGGGACACTTCATGTTTTTTAAAAGACACTCATACTCGATTTTCCTAGATAATATATAGTGTTTGTGTTTTTTTTATACTATTCAACCATTATCCAGATCTAACAAATGCACTTTTAGCATAGCTTAGCATAGATCATTAAATCCAATTAGACCATTAGCATTTAATTTCAAACGATCAAAGAGTTTTCACATGAGTACCAAATTACTCTTATTCAAATCTTGACACTTCTAGAGTTAAATCGAGTTCCGCCAGTACTGATATTGTGAGGAACTATTTATTCGAGTGCAAAAATCAAGGTTAATAGCAAGCAATATTGAAAATAAATCTTACTCATCTTTACACAAGCTTGTGAAACGAAACATTGAAGCTGTTTTCATTGAAATCCTTCTGCTACAGGTTCTAATTTTACTTGGCCATGAGTGGACATTGCCTTGCACGGTGGATTGTGTAACAATCACATTTTTTTTTTAAAACTGACACTTAATAAGGGTTTCAAGCAGGTGTTACCTCAGCGGAAAGTCTACAAAAAGTTTTTTTGTGTCTCTGTAAACACAAATCCTTAATCTCAAACATGTTTTTCCGGCCCTTAAATAAATTGTGCTTCTGATGACAATGAGAGCTCTGTCACTGAAACAACATGAGATGTTTCAGGTGACAGAGCTTTGTGAAATGCATGATGCAGATTTTGAAGCTAAAAGTGGACGTGTAGCTTCTTGAAGAGTGATTTTATTTTCTAAATAAATTACACCTAACATAAAGATCCTATTTCATTTTGATATTATTACTGAATATGGAGATTTAATTAATTACTCTGATTTAACAGACACGAAATGGCGACCACAAATCCAGCTTTCAGCTTCTGGATTACAGTTGTTTCTTTGAATAGCAGCAATCCATTTGCTATACGTTCCTTTGGATTCCAGTCAGCCTGCACAAAGGCATCCCTGAAGTCTGTTTTGAGCAGTCAATCACACAACATCGGTCTCCCATTCGCATTCACTGCTAACACGTAAATATGCTTTTTGCCACTCACTTTTAAATGTTATGACATTATGACTTTTAAATTAAATCTGAAAGTTTTAAACTGTTTTTAAATATTTTTAAATAAACACAACACAACATTAACTGCCCAAGATATCACATAATACAAGACATTTTAGATATTCAATTAAAACCTTTAAATATGTAGCCTTTAGATATATTTCTTTTTTAATTCATTCATTAATCTACAGTGGGCTTTGTGTGAAAGGGAGGGTATACTCTGGATAGGTCTAAGTACTTCTGACTGCAAACTGCAGATGGGATAAGCCCTACCCACTTAAAGTGGAGCCCCACCCACTTATCATTGAAACATGACGTCACAACCAAGCTAAACTGGATTAGGGTTAGTGCTGGGGTAAGGAAGTGCAACCAATGAGATGACACGTGGGCAGGCCTGCACATTGTCAAGTGGGTGGGGCTTATCCCATCTGCAGTTTTCAAACGGGCATCTCGACAATTTGTCAGTGAACATATTTTAAAATAAATCTTTAAAAATCTGGATTTGAAATTTGTATGTTTGTAATACTTTGAGGTGCTTTGTGAACGTTTGGAACAGAACATTTAGATTTTCCTCAAACCACGTTTGTGCTAAAGAAAACACGTTTTCTTTATTCATTTCTTTTCCTGCCAACTTATTCCCCTTTGGGTTCACAGGGGTCTGCTGGCACACATCGGACAAGAGGCAGGGGTACATCCCTGGACAGTTCGCCAGGCCATCATAGCACATTCACTCAAATTAAACTGATGCTAGTTTTTACCCCTAGTGGTGGGGACCAGAATATCTGGAGGAAACCCACACACGCACGATGAGAGCATGCAAACTCCTCTCAAGAAGGCTACCAGAAACGTTCTGACTGAACTGCCACAGTGCTGCCTACTGTGTCTGTTTTATAATTATAAGCATCAAAATAATGATTTAGTTTATAAATAATTTAAATAAAACAATAACATTGAAAAACTATAAGCAAAGTTCAAAGATAACGAACAAAAGAAGCCTACTCAAGCGTTGAACTAATATTTCCCGCGGGTGAACAAAACTTCATTTCCCACAGTGCACCGTATCGAGAAGCTTCAAACAGCTGATGAGGGTGAGCCCCGTGCGAGCGGTTCTCAGAGAGCTTCACGGGATATACACAGACAATGTTTGAAGCGGAACGTTTGGCAGAAGACCTGTCAGGCTGTCGAACGGGTCCTTGAACTGCCTTAATGTGACGAGTGTTTTTGCACTTATTTTCTAACTTGTTTGGACGAGGACTGCGAGTTCCGTTTCGTCTACAAACATGTATTTGGACACTTTTTGGCTGTAGTTCGTGCCACCAAAGCAGTGCCAATGCCGAGGAATGGATTCTAGAGTCTCTGGCAAAGGTGGAAATATGGTGGCAAGTGATGAGGACCCATTGGACGCAAACGCGGCGATGGACGCGCTTCGGCAGTGCGAGCTCCTCCAGAGTCTGATCGAGATCTCCATCTCCAGCCTCAAGGGACTCCAAACCAAGTGCGCCGCATCTAACGACCTGACCCAGCACGAGATCCGCGCTCTCGAGGTATAGCAGCCACTGTTTGCCTTTCTGTGTTTGGATGATAAACTTTGGTACACATACATTTCGCTAGATCACTCTAGGGCTGTTCGGTGCTGGATTGGACTTCTTGGTTGGGCCAAATTATAGAGTTTTGCTACGTAGATGCTTCTAAAAGTCACCATTCTAAGTTACTTACCTGGGTGTATCTTGGTTAACATTACTTCCTGGTTAATGATGTAATAACTCAGAGCGCATCTAACTACTCAGTTATTGTGAAAAGGCTTATGCAATGCTTAAAAAATTGCACTTGAAAAATTAAACAGCACTCCATCTGTGATATCATGCCAAGCTATCCCTAGTAAATCTCAAGGAGAACTAGTATTGGTGGGAAAATGTGATCAATATTAATATTTCTAATGAGTAAAAAAATCAGTTTGAATTTTGTGATTGATCAAAGGAGTTATTTCTGATGATCAGTAAAACCAGAGATTTAACATTTGAAAGAGCCCAAGTTAAGTATTTGGGTTTTGAAGTCTACAACATTTTACAATGCAGGTCAAAACACTATTTATTAATACCGGATTTATTATTTTTTTGTTCGTATGAAGCTCCTCCTTTACATGACGCAACCTGCGATGATTGGAGGTTCAAACCGTCTGCTCTCATTGGATACTGCGTATCACATGCATCTCCAAAACATCTAACAACAAATAATGCTCATATATTATGTAAAAAGTGCATTAAAGTTCACTTTGATATTGTACAGTGAACAATACCATGATGTTGCTTATCAGTATGACCCTGGCACGATGCGGAAAATTGAGAACTCCAACACAGTCCACAGTGGACACGTGAGGGGGAGCAAGGAAGTTTTCAAAGGGCCAGCCCTAAACACCACTAGTTATAATGCCTGAAATGTGTTGATGCCCAATATCACATTGTTACTGGTTACATGTAGTATACTGGGTATATTCCATCAATACTGGGCACTGTCATTATTTCTGTTTGCTGTACGAAGTTGCTATGAAAAAGTAGAATGATGTCACTGTCCAGCTTTGTTAAATCCTACTCGCTCGAGCCAGTTTTCATTGGTCGTTCTCTTTGTAAATATCAGATTCTTTATGGCACTGCAAATCTCTTTTTCGTTTGCACCATTCTTCCGGTCAGATGTGTGATGTCTTGTTGGTGCCCATGGTTTTAGATCGAGGTGCGTCGGCTCACGAAACTTTGGATCGAAAATTCTGATCAACGTTTAAAGGAAACTTCTTTCTTTTCTGATTTGTAGTCAGATATAGACTATAGATATTATATATAAACTGCAAACAATCAAGGGAACATTTTACTGCTTGTAGGCTTAATTTTGACGGCTTATTATTATTATTATTATTATTATTATTATTATTATTATTATTATTATTATTAGATTTGAGTTCACAAACCTCTCTGAATATTTTTAAATTAATCTGTTTTTAATTTCATAAACATTTTCAAATACTCCAGAATTTAGCAATTTAATTGTGTCTTATTATTTAGTTTTGAAGTATTTCTACAATTTCCAGTCTCCGCCATAATTAATTTGTTTTTAAATAATATTTGTTTCACACTCTAAACAATTGATTTCTAATCGCTGTAGCACTTTAAGCCCCTATCTGTTTATTATGTGTTTATCAGGACAGTAAAAATCACTCAAAATGTGGCTCTGTTTGCATTACATTTATAAATAATTTGCCCAAATTGTGGTAGGTTTGACTACTAAACGCTGAGAAAATTAATGAATTTAAATGCTGAAAATTTTACAGCATTTTTTAAATTGATAAAATTTCAAAAACAGGCATTTTAGCATTTTAATAACAGTTGTTATTTTATTTACTTATTTACCTTTCAATTTGGAATCAAAAATTGATTGAATGCAACATACACAGACCCAACTAATTGATAACAAGACGACATTTGTGAACAATTTGGATACTCTTACCATTGCATTAATAAAAACATCAATTTTGTTGACGCTAATTTCCTCACAATACCTTCTCCAAGTGATTTTTTTTTTGCAGTTGTCTATTTTATATGGTTAAACTTTGTTTTTAAAAAGTCCCATACCCAACCAGCTCTTATCTCTGCTTAACAGAGCTACAAAAAAGAGCATATGACTGATCTTTGGAGTTATTTTTAACCAAACACAGGTATTTTGCAACTGTGATTAACCCCTCCCATTAAAGTGAACTGGAACTTAAACTTGGTTGAACTTGTGGAACAGAGTCACTTGTAAGTTTAGCTTGTTTACATTTATAGTGAACTGAAATCAAGTGGTTATAAATAAGGACAAGCTAATCTTCGGCCAAGCCTTTTCTCCAATAAATCAAAACATATCTCCTAATGTTCCCACATGTTTTGAAACATAAAAGAAGGCTTTGTTAAATAAACACTACCCAAATTTACAGCCATAACTGTCAGACACAGATGGTTATTACCCTGGGTTTGGGTTTTGTTTTGCAGAAACTGCTCTACTGTCTGTGCACGTCTGAGAGAGGTGCTTCATGTATTTTCCATGATTAAATATATTTAAAAAAGACATCTCGTTCTTGTTTATGAATCCATTTTCATTCTATTATCTAAATGGTCCAACTAAGAATGTTTCATGTCACCTGAAATTTGATTCCAATAGTTTAAGATTCTTAGCCAAGTAGCCTGTACACCAGTTGTGTTTGAGGCTAATGTCCTATCGAACATTAAATAAAAGCCCAGCTAAGTGCTAAAGAGCGTGTCATTTCAGGATGATGTGCTAACCAGTCTTATTGCATCGGCTTAAAGTTTGTGTTTTAGCAGCTATTTTAAAGGCAAATGTTTAAAAGATGTGTCTACTACACAAAAATGTTTATGGGATTCATCCGGGCTCTAAACTGAGACTGGTGACTTTAATTCACTTTTTCTCCAACATTAAGAGTTGACTCTAGGTTATCTTTCATTTATCCTTCTGTAAGCCAGTTTTGTCAAAATATTTTATGTATTTTGTAAATGCACTTGGGGTCACATTCAGTGTTTTTACAATATTCCAAACAGGTGGACATTAATGTCAAGTATTGGTGAACAGCAAGCTCATTAAAAAGAAGAAATCCATAAAATTCACCTGTGAAGTAAAAACTATTTCAGAAAGTTTGCAAAACAATCAAATAGTAATAAAATCAGGGTTATTTTTGAAGTGAATATAAATGTGTTTTGAGTTAATTCACACTTTTGTGTGGTACATAAATCCAAATGTATTCATTCATAGTTGTGATGTATGCACTAAGAACCTACAATATGATTAGTCATGAGTTAAGTTGCAGTTTGAAGTCACACTATAAGGCCTGTGCAAATTAATATAGAGAGATACACAGATTGTATTTGGTTCCACTGTTGAGTTCAATGACAATTAATTTGGTGTCCAATTTATTTTATTTTCAAAGCCAGGGACTGACATTTTAGCCAATTAGTTGAGCCTCCCTTTTCGTGTATGTGCCATTTTTTTCTGCTTCTCAAAGACAATTGATCAGCACTAACTTTATGAAGATCTGTTTTACCTCTATTCAGAGGTCATTTATCACTCTTTGAATAGAGGTACTCTTTACTGTTTAGCCAGAAGTGTGATGGGGGTGGTGGCCTATGGGCATACATTTATGTCTTTTGAGTGTTACTTGGTTGTATCCACACTTCGGTGAACAAAATGTTCCATCAGTTAAAGATTTCAAGTCTTGTTGTATTGTTTTCTTTGTTAAGATTTTGTCATTTATGTTATTGTTTGATATCCAATGACAGCAAGCTAAGTATCTTTAGGTAACCATGATGTTTTGTGATGGACTTGGTACAGAGTACATCAGAGTTGATAAAGGTTACCTTTGAAGCCACAAAACAACAGGTGGTACTGGCTCTTTTGATGCCTGTAGATATATCTAACATACAAGCTTTTTATTAAAAAACTCGTGCTCTGTGATTGTAGAGTAACGCTTTAAGATCATGCTTGATTAATGTCCCAAAGAGACCGAAGACTCATGCATGCTCGGACCCTTCAGTGGTGAAGAACATTCATGCAACCAACTCTTATGCAACATTAGTGCTTAGTAAGAACAAAAAAAATCTACCAATAAATGTCAATCTCATTCGTTGACATAGGGGGCTTGTTTAGTTAGATTCAAATGAACTGGAGGTCTCTAGTTCGACATGGCTTTTCAATAAATATTGCCAAAATTTTGATTTAGCCAAAATACTGACTTGTATGATGTCACATGGCTGTATTTTCAACTAGTGCCGACCAGAGCGATCAGTGTGGTGGGAATGAGGGCTAAAACTGCAGACGATTGCAACCATCCATCAGGTGTTTCTCTTGGTTCTGACCAAATTAAAAAAACGAGGTGTGTGGAATCACCCAAATAATTAGCATTTTCAGGAAATTGAAAGACCCCCTGAGGCTTTTTTAAATGTACCAGACAAAACACACCTTTTTAACAGTCTTTGAAAGACTTGGTTGAGCGGCTTTCTCATTAGTGGAAAGCTTTTTGCAATAGTCCATTAGCTTGTTGAGGAAATTCAATTTTAGTCATTGTCCTCAAAATATCACAGTCTTCAGGATTTGGTTACTAGTGAGCTAGATCAATGTTGATGTCTAAACATGAAAGTACATTTCTCCTATTTATTCGAAGTACCTTGGATTTATGTTTAACCAATATTTCAAGTTTTTTTTATTGTAGGTCTAGACTTCTGCTTTGTATACACTTTTGTTTGACCCGGTGACTTTAAACCTTTTAGTAAATGTTTGGTGACCTGTCTATATGATAGGGTGCTGAGAAGCTTTGTAAATTGGTTATTGGAAAGCTCATAATTTGCATGTGATTAGTGTGCAAGATTCCCAAATCAATTTAGGATTTGCAATAAGTGGAAGAGTCCGTTACATAGCTTTTGCGTAGCTTGACTAAGCACTTTTGTGTAGACTGAGGGCATCCATCAAAGGGCCGAGGAACAAAAGTGGTGGAAAGTACAAGCAATGCGTTCCTCCCTCTCCTGCCTGAACAATAAGCCTTCGAGCAGAAGACTAAATTGCATTAGGAGTAGGGTTACACCAAGCACTCAGAATAAACTGTGGAGATTGTGTTTATGGATATTGGAGAAGACAGGCCGTTTACACTGAGAAATCTCTTTAATCTCTTTTGACGGAATAAAAGAAAATCTTTACGTAGTGGTGGAGCATGTGTTACACCGTAACCGAAATAACCAGTTAGTGTTCGATTTCATTTCTCTACTTGGGAAGATTTCAGGGTAACCAAATAATTGGGCTTGATTTTTACGTTGAAATTGTTGAATCAGGAAGTAGATTACTCCTGGAAAACTAGTGTTGGACTGTAGTGATTCAAGTAGGGGCACTACCAGTTTTTCATTTCTATTTAAAAAAGAATAGTATTTTCGTACTGAAGTTCTTTTGTGGATTAAGTAGTGCAATAGTGTCTATATAAGCTACATTTACTGATCCTGACTTGGCAAGTGAATATACAGACATTCACGGAGCTGTATCGCTAGTTTTTGGTGTATTGTTGCCACCTTTTGCTGTGAACATGGATGTCAAACAAATGAAATGACTGAAATTCGCTTAATGGAAATAGATGGAGAAACAGTACCTAAGCTATGAACAACTATAAATATAATAAGCTAGATTTGTTGTTGCTTCGTGTACTACTTTTACCAGAGGTGAAGGATAATGGTTCAACAGATAGATTAGTATAAACTCAGTATTACTCGTTTGTTAAGGATTTTAGGTTAATCCACTCTTGGTATATTTAGAATTGAGTTAAGGACATATCTTTAATGCATATCCCGAAAAGCCTCATGTTTTTTTTCTTCTCAGTTATTTTACCAGTTTTCACTTACATAGAATTTGGCCCAGAAATGGAGCATGTTCTGGGGGTGAGCTCTCCCAGGAGCAATCAGGGCCCACTTTGGACTTTATTTAAATAGTGTGGAGAAGGGGTTGTGGTGGGTTTGCTGGTTACTTGTCAATGAGTGAATAGTGAACTGCTTCTTTTATGCTGAATCCTAGATTTGGTGTTCTGTGTGGTGCTAATTATACTCTATAAAAATATACTGACATTTTTAGACAAAAAATTTGCTGTGGTTCCCTGAACCTTACAGGTTTTTTTTTCACAGTTTATTACTGTCTAGGTAATATGCTTGTTGTTATAAAAATTTTTATGTTGTATGTTTTTATTAAATAAAATTATCGCTTCAGTCGTTTTACAAGAAAGTGACATTATTTTACAGGTATTTATATATATATATATATATGTATATATATATGGTAATTTAGCATTAGTTTATTTTTTTTACAGTGCACCATTATCTCTGTTGCAAATGAATACCCTATTTAAGGTTATTTATGTTTTCTCATTTTACTGTATCTTCCTGTTTAGTTTATGGGCATTTTTTTACAGTGTGTCTCTTCCCGAATTCCATTATTGGAAAATAATTTAACTTCCCTAAATAGAATTCTCCCCTTCAGCATAATGTGTTTATTATTTTTTCTTTATTCTTAAGAGTAATTTAATCTTAGCTTCTTTTATGTATGTTAACCTTATGTAACCAAATGGTGGTCATTCACTCAAGTTTTAAAACTTTTGCAGAATGTTAAAGTAAACTTTGTCACTTAAGCAAAATTTGTGCAAAGATCATGTGGGAGTTGGTACTTGTGTGTCATTTAATTTGGCCAAAACTAAACTAAACTTTCTTCTGTCTGCATGCGAAACTGTTAGAAAGCAAATGATTCTTTCTCAATCTGCACATTTTCAAATGCTGACCTTCTTTGTGTAGGCTCATGGAGTATTCGATGTAAACTTTGTGTCACAAGACAATACTCAATTGCCTTGAATAAAGGTGTTTTAAAATAATGCATGAGATGTGTCATGGGTCAAAAGCGAAATTATAACTTTGGGGTATTCATGTGCACTCTATCGAACCGTGGTTAATCTGTTTTGAAATCTTTCAAATGGAAGTTTTTACACTCTGTTGTGAGCACTCATCAAAGGCTTGCTTATGGCTCATTTGTTTCTATGGAAAGTTAACACATCACTCGGAGGCCCGTAAGGTGCAGGGAAACAAACCTTTTCAAATGTGTCTTCACTTCAGGAAATCCCCATGTGGTTTTTCAACAGCTCTGTCTTTTTTCCCCTTTTTTGTGCTCTTTGCACAAAACCCTTATCTTCATTTTCTTATGCAACATTTTTTCTTTGCCTCTAACACCCCATTTGTAAATGGTAATGAACTGAAAAATCCCAAGCTGAAAAAGGTATAAAATCAAATTTAATTAGTTTACTCAAAAAATACATTGTATTACACAGAATAGGTGTCAACATCTGTGATTTAGTAACCTCATTTTAGCCTGCTTCTATTCTTTACATGTCTAATCCCACCTTCTTTGAACTCCATACACAAATTATTAAATTAATCTACCATGCTGCAATCTGCTTGTAAAGATGGAAATACTGGTATTATCAGGAGATGCTCAGTGCCAGGATGTACAAGTACATGTTTACTACCTTCATTCTTATCTCAAAAGAATTAGAGAGTAGATGAGTACTTTTTTTTAGTAATTTTAAGGACACAGACACTTACCTTCTTAATTTTACAATGGGCTATTTTACAAAAAAGCTCTGTTTGGTATGGAATTATTAGATTTTACATGTAAAAATAGATGAAAAACACTTCTAGCATGCAGAAATACTTGTACATTTAGTTAACTGAGCTGACAATCAAAATCGTACTAGCCCCCCATAGGAAATTTGTGACAGAATGACAAACATAACTTTCAGAATTGCAAAGGAAAACTTGAAAATTAGAAAAAAAAAATGCTGAGAGCGTAATTAAAACCAATGGAGTGTATTTAATGTTGATTTAAAACATTGTTTTTAATAATTACTTGATTACTTTTATTTTTCGGTTGATTTTCTTTCTTTCCAATTTAGTTTTTGTTTATTTTAGCTGAAATTGCGTTCCATAAGTTGGAAGCTTTTGTGATGGACATATTGTTTAAGCAATATAATGTTCCCTACTCTGTTGTTTACATATGTAACATTTACTCACTGTATTCTAGACACTAAGTCAAATAATCATTATTTTTAATATTAACCTACTCTAGGTCAAAAATAAAATGTGTGTATTTGTATTCCTAATTTTTTCTTTTTTCTAGATTATCTTAGAGATATACAACCTTTATCCAAGTAAAACGAGAGATTGACCTTCTTTTTGCATATATCAATTTTATAGTTTTAAGTCATTTGTAGAGCACTTCGGCAAAGCAACAAAGATATGAAGTCTTTATTATCCACAGATAAAAGTAATATATGAAGTAAGCATATGGTAAATCGATGACTTAAACCATAGACTCACTCTAGTAGTAAACCATAGAGAGTTGAAGTCTATAGCCACTTTGTAAATATGCAAATCAAGGGGAACGTCTTTAAAAGTTTAGTTCATGCAAATACTTGCATGTCTAGCCATGTTTTATTACCTTTCACTATCACCTGAGAGGGTTTGCCATTTGCTATTCTCATACTTGCTCTTAAGTAACTGTCTGGGATGCAGAGGCCATAAATATGCAAAGCTTGGCCAATCACAGAGCTCAACCCAACTTATTTTAAAACTCTATTTTGACAACCTTGCAGATGTATTGTTTGTGTCAAACTCAGACCTGGTGCACAGTTTGAGCTTATGGGGGCCGGCTGAAACTAATCATAGAATATTCCATTGATTACCTCAATTAATTAATTAATTGCAAAAACAAGGTTCTTAAAGTTAACATTTCAATGGACAATAATTTCCATAAAACATGTTTTAGAAGTGCTTTAGAAGTCAGCAAGAAACTATTCACTTCAAAGTCTTTCCACATCTCTGAGTTCTGGATCTGACCATCAGGCTATGCTTATCTAAGCTGCAGAGTTAGTTTTAAATAAATTTAACAGAAATTAAACTGTTCTACTAAATCTGCTGTTTTACAGTTTTATTTCCACACAAAATCTGCCTCTGATTTAAGGGACAGAGACATGATGAGCTTTGTTCTATCAGCTTGCACTAGTTTCCACAGAGATTAAATTAGCGTTTTGCCAACTGCAAAACTAGACATGAAAGGCCGATTTCCTTCCCTCAGAAGTGATGCGCTATCCACAAAGCAACGCATTCTCCTGTAATATCCGGAAACAAACGTGGAGGAAAGACGGTGGTAATCCCGCCTATTTGTCAATTTTACTTACAAAATAAAGCGAAACCTTATTTCATTGATAAATAGGGCTGGGTAAAATATATTGATTCTCCAATTTTAATCGATCTTCAGTTTAACGCAACAATATCGATTCAGGAAGTCCCCAAATTTATTCTTAATGCACATGCTTCACATAACAGGATATTCACCTCTAGTTAAAAAAAAAAAAGTTTAGTTAAAACAACTGTGTGCACCCTTTTATTAATGTAGATGTGTATTTCAGTCATGGACTCAAATAGGAGAGTTTCAGTTACCAGCAATTATATCAAAATATAGATCCCATGTCTGCAAAACTAATATAATCTTCATAGCTAATCGATATCGAATTGAAACCATAAAAAAGAAACAAATCGAATTGCCAAATTTGTCACAATACCCAGCCCATTTGATAATTTAATTGTTTATTGTGTGTTACATGGAGGAATCAGCAAACGTTCACATCTGGGTCACCACTGAACACAGTCACAACTCGTTTAACAAAAATTCATTTAATTTATTCATTTACTTGTTTCTATTGGTGGCTTTCTTTAAATGTGAGCCTCTGTCGAGGCTTTATTTAGCTCCAAAACTAACATCCACTGTTTCTGGCATCTGTATACCAAAGCATCTCTGGCTCAATCCAGGCAGTGTGGTGCAAAGACTTCCGATCAGATCAGCCAATAAAAACAGACACTCCATGCAATCCTTTTCTCTGATTGGTCTAATAGTGTAATGGCATAATGATGTTCTTTTCTGGCTCATAGAGGTAAGATTGTATAAAGTTCCCTCTAAACGCCATTACAATGTTTAGCATTTATTCATTAATTCATTTTCTAACCTGCTTAATCCTTTTCGGGGTCACGGGGGTCTTGAGCCCACATTGGGCAAGAGGCGGGGATAGGACATGTAGCCAGTCCATCGCAGAGAGCATCTATCTATGTTGCTTTGATAAAAAGTTGATGGCTCAGTATAGAAGTTTGCCTTTAATTAATTTCCCTCACATCTATGTTGACCGTCAGACAGTAACTTTGCATAAGTCATGAATACGCAAACCAGTAACCAATAGGTGAATAACTAAGGAGTAGAAGTGAATTAAATAAAATAAATAGAGACTTTTTTGAGTGAACAATTTTCCGCAAAATTAGACCAATGTGAACGACATATTGTTAAAAAAAAACTACCGGTATGTCATAACCCCTTCAACAACTTCATTTACTCAAATATTGGTTTCAAGAGAAAGAGCAAGAGGCTGCTGCTTGATCATGTAAGTATCTTTGTTTGTTGTAGTTCTGTGACCTATAGAAGATGCAACATGGTAGTTCAAAGCTCGTGTTCACCATCCCAGATGCCTTTATGTTATTGTGAGAAACAATGGGAGCAGGATTGCTTGTATTGGTGACTGTGTGTAACTGGATCCACGTCACTCTACTGTGGTCTACAGTTACCTTATCATCAGGAACAACAGTTACATTTCTATTTCAAAGCGTTTTTTCAAGTGGCATTAAAAATAATATTCTGCTAAAACATGAGTGATTGCCTCACAAAATAAACTAACATTTTCTCTGTATTCACTCATTGCATGAACAGTAATCTTCCTGCATTGACAACAGCAGCATTTTGTTTTGGTGAAGGCAGCATCGGTCTTGCCACTGCCACACTTTCCTGACAATTTAACCAATGAAAATAATTTCTACAAATAGTGCATTTAAACAAAGAAAAAAAAAACTTTTTTTAAAGGTTTGTCCCTCTTTCCTGTCTTGTGTGAGCACTTTATTTAAACAGGTCCCCCCTGTCCTGTATTCTAGCCGCCCCTTGAGAAGTGTAACAGAGACGGCAGATGAGAGCAGAGATAGTCATTGAATACAGGCGTAATCCTGCACAATGTGCCAGGCCGTGTCTAGTGCAAACTAACACCCTGTTGTGTTGAGGTTTGCTCGTGGCCGACGAATGCATCAAATCAGCATCACATGGGGGCATTCTCAGAGAGTACCTGGAGAAAGAGCCCGGGCAACTTCTCAAACTGATATAGACCTTCTGAAACTTTAATGAAATGCTGCTCTCTTTTGAAGACTGAGCTTCATTGTAGCTTAGCACATTTGCAAGAGTGAAGTGATAATAGTCTTATAAAACAGAAACTACAATGGAATTAGGAGCTAATAAAGTACTGCAGCTGTGTTCTTCCAGAGCTCTCTGACGTATCTAGAGCGATTAATGGAGAGAGCATTGTAAGCTGCACAGGTGGCTAGTTACCAGGCTACAGGTGCAGGATGATTTGCCATGGTGACTTCCTATGTTTTTTGTCGAAAACCAGAATTGTACTAGAGGGTGTCCACAACATGATGCCCACAGGCCGAATATAGCTTGCCAGTGGTTGACAATAAATGAATGCTGCACTCAATTTAGAAATTTTTTGTATTCTATGTCAAGCTAAAAATGTCAGCTATGACCGCTTTTGGAATTTCACTGTTCTCAAGAGTTTATTTTGTTGGACCTTCAGAGCCAGAGCTACATGTGTGCCAGCTGCTTATTTTAAGCCCAAAGTTACATGACCAATTCAAATCACAATAAATCTTATACTTCTTCCCGAGTGAGTGATTGTGACTGAAAGCATATCCGAGGTTATTTAATGATTAAGAAGAACACACAATGACTAATTTTGTTGTGCAAAAAGATGATCTGTGTTCTCAGGCTAGAGATTGATGGCTACCTTTTGATTTGGTTATTATTATTAGGGTTACGATATGATTATCAATTACTGATGCATCATACACTGGTGTTATTTACTGTGAAAAAAGATCATTTGAATGTTATTTTTCTGAACAGGAAGTTACATCACAACCAGGAATCTGCAAACTCTTTAAATGAAGTTGACTGACATACATCTCCACTTTTTCTGGTAGAGACATGCAGCAGGCTGTTTTCTCTCAGGAATACCCCTCCCCCCATACTCATTTGTTCATCTCTCTCTATGCAGCATTCTAAGTGTTTCAAAGCTAATAAAGAAGTATTTTCTATGATACCTTCTTAAACCTTGCTTCTAGTGTCTTCATAATAATGTATTAGTGCAATATTTTAAAAGCATTATCTTTGAAATTATATTTGCCTCAATTAACTTTTTTAATATGATGCAACTACATAGAACTTCTTTAAATAGGCTTTTCCCCAAAATAAAATTAAATTTTAGTTGAATAAAAATTACAAAATAACACTCACAAAAAAATATTCCACCCACTTTTATGTTTTGGTCAATTTTAAGTGGTACATTTTCAAATCAGATCCAAGTCTTTTCAGAAGATTTGTTCTTTTTTTGTTAATTCAATAAAATTGAGGTGGAATTACTCAGTAAAATGGAGGTGGAATTACTCAGTAAAATATTACTTTTACATTTTGGATTCTGAAATTCTTACTTTAATGACTGCACCCATAAGAGAAAATGAGAAATGGAACCACAAAATGTACCAAACACAGACTTTTTGTGAGTACCCCACCCTAAATGCTCCAGAAAAATATTCTTTTTGTTTGGATTCAGACAGTCAATAATACTTTTTGACAATTATACCTATAGCGATAACAAGTTCAGGACAGAATAACTATAAAATATGACCGTCAAATTTTGGGTCCTGACAATAATACATACTATAATGGTTTAAAGAGTTTTTGATTTACTTTTTAAATCAAGTCATATCAATGTTAACCCGTTTGTTCCAAAACATCAGTTTTACACAATACAAACTGTATTCTTGAACTAATAATGCATCAGTCACAGCACAATGGCAACCTAAGCTGTTTCTCTCACATGCTTACAGTTCAGTTTAAGTGCAATATTTTCAACAAAGTTTAGAATGCTGTCTAGGAAACGTTTCATTTATTCTAATAATGTGAAGTGTTTAACAAAAACGCACAAATCTTTGTTGTGCACCTGCCAGGTGCATGTTCTGCTGGTTTCTGTTGACCTGCGGACTCCACTGTGCGCAGCTCCTCTCCATGATGTCACTCTGGAATCAAAGTGTGTTCCAGCCAGGGTTGCCATAGAGCCGGAGCAGACGCCCCCGTGAGAAAGGGCCCAGACTCCCTTGCCTTGATCACTGGTGTCTATTTTTAGATGCGTTGTTTATTGCAGTGGGAAGGTTGCAGTAACAAAGGAAGGCTGCATCTGTTTCTACCTTCATCTTTATTGGATTATTGTTGAAAGCCGGGAGTTGCAGTGATTGTAACAGGTGGATGACGTCTGAACTAAGAGAGTCGTGTGTTTATGTTCCACCCGTTCGCTGTATTGGTTGATTTAATGATGTTCCACCACACTCGTGGTTACAAAAGAGGCCCCTTTGTTTGCTCACACATGGGGATTTCCTTGCTCGGTTTTCACATTGCGTTCTGCGTGCATCACTTGTTTGTGGACCTCAGGGTTTTGAGACAAGTGCTTGTGCTCAATTATCACATGCTTGTCACTCAATCTTGCAGTCTATGATGAGACTGTTTGTTTCTTCTCTGAGTATTTGAACGCACAAATAGCAGAAATAGCTGTTAAAGCCATAATCCCATAGTTTTCTTTATAAAAAAAAATGTAAAATTGCATTGATTTCCATAGAAATTGAATATAAAAATAAACGTAACAGTATTTATTGCTTGGAAAGTTGCTTGGTTTTTTGTTATTTCAAAAAAATGTATATTGTGATGCATCACCAATGCTGTCAGCTGTATCTTTCAATCTTCTTTAATGGACAAAGGATAGCTAAAAAGATTCCTTGTGAAGCAAACATTATAAATTAGATGATGCTCATGAAAAAAAAAATAGTAGTCTTGATAGTCTTATAATCTTGTGCCTGTAGTCAGTGACTGTGTCTGTGAATGCCCTCTACAGGTGAACCTGGTGAAGTACATCAGGAAGCAGCTGGAGTGGAAACGCAGCGTTCCAGAAAGTGAGCGCCCTCTGGGACTAGATTCCTACCCAAACCTCACAGACTGGCTCTGCACCATCAACCTTCGGCCAGAGATCATAGAGGTACCACAACCAGAAGTGCAGAGAAGAAAAAAAGCATTTGATCCCCTTTTGATTTTTTTAATGATAATGTTATATTTATAAAAGCAGAATGTAAAAACCCTGTAAAAAATCTAGCTCAGATTAAGATCTCAGTCAGTCTATGAACCAAAAAAAATCAATCAATAAGGTTCCGAAATCTTCACCATTATGGTCAAAATTTAAAAGCTTAAGACTAAAAGGGAATTGACTACAAGTACTCATGGGCAAATGGAAAAAAAACCCCACAAAATAATTGTAAATCCCCCTCAGACTGAGGCTCTAAGCAAGATACACTTTGAGGAGTTGCATCCGGTACATGGTCACATAAAAATCTCAGAGGATTCAGAGGAGAATGATTCTGAGTGGAAGTGCTGTGGTCAGAGGAGATCAAAATCAAACTGTTGACTCTTCTGGTCTTTTTTGAGGAGGAGTGAGAACCTTCCTCCCTCAGGACTTTAACAACAGGTCATGGATGGGTATTCCAGCATAACAATTACCCAGAACACACAGCCAAGGTAACAAAGCTTCAGTTAGATTGTTAACATCCTGGACTCGCATGGTTGGTCTTCCATCACTGTAGAAAATCAGTAGAGGTAGGTTTGAGTTTAAACTTGTTGGTTTACTGTAAAGCTGCTTTGAGACAATGTCTGTTGTGAAAAGCGCTATAGAAATTAAACGAACTTGAACTTGAACTTGAACTTTGAGTTATAAGCCACAAAACATGGCTTGAAGAGGAACAATGAGGGAAAAAATCTCCCTTGAGATTAAGTCATGTATTAAGCAATGTTTACACTTAAACAAATACTTATTTTCCTTATTTGAGGTTTATTACAAAAAAACAATTTCTGGAATTTGTTTGCAACTATCAAAATGATCTACCATTAAGTTTATGAAATGATAATTTCTTTAAAACGTTAAAATGCTGTGAATCAAATACTTCTTACTCTAACTCTATGATCCAGATCATTAATCATTACTACCTAGTTAGAGTCTTAAGGGTCTCTAACTCATATCAGGAAAAAAGTGGAGTACATCCAGGGCAGATGCTGGTAAACTGGGTGCCCTACGCATATGTGCCCAAAAAATAATTTCACTAGATGTGTTTTTTTTTTCTTTAGGATGGAATAACTAAAAAATACAACTGAGTCAATAAAACTGAGTCCCAATATTCTGAATAATAATACAAAATATTCTTGAGTAATACTGAAAAATGTACCCAGCACACAATTTCACTCAATGGAAATTTCACTCAACGGAATAACTCAAAAATGCCAAATACTCTACAAAGTAAATTATTATTATTAAATTTAGGATTCTGACAGTCAATAATACAGTGCACCCTCGCTACTTCGCGGTTCGACTATCTCGGATTCACGACTTCGCAGATTTTTTCCATTACGTATGTATATTATAAGAGAAAATATATAGCGGTGTAAAATACTGGACAGTACGCGCCATAGCAATCTTTAAATTTTTTTATGTTCACTTACTGTTTTATTACTTATCATTTGTGCCTGTGTACTGTATGTACGCATTGTAGATATCTGTAGATTACCGTAAAGGCTGGATTTTTAACAGTACTGTGTAAAGGGAGCGTTTTAAAACTTTGAATACCGAATACCTGTTAAAAAAATACTGTAAATATCTCTACTTCGCGGATTTTCAGCTATCGCGGCAAGTTCTGGAACCTATCTACCGCGATAAACGAGGGTTCACTGTACTTACTATAATGATGTAAAGAGTTTTTGAGTGCAGTCATTCGAGAAAATAAGAGAGAAGCTGGATATAGCCTCGTATTTATATAACTCTATAATTTAACAATATTTCTTTATATAATACACATGCAGATATATGAATATAACAATAGTATTACTAATAGATAACTATTCTTTTTCTCTTTAATCCTTTTGCTCCTCTGGGGAGCATAGGGCCTCAACGACACTCCTCCAGCGGACTCGGTTTGCGGCGGTCTTCTTAATAGATAACTATTAACATTTCTTTATTATTAACATTTTTTCTTGTGAGACATGGGATAATTGTGCCCCTGTCAGGCAAGTTTGTGCCCTTTGCAAATTGCGTACACTGCGTATAGAGAGTGTCGCTACTTAGTACATCCATAGGTTGCCATCACAAGCAAAATTCACTCACCTCACACTTTCCCAAAGAATGTAACCATAAGGTGGATTTCGGACTGGACTCTGGAGTACATATGTGAGATTATCACAAGAACAGAGAGAATTTATGCATCGTCAACCCTGTTCCAGCAACATTCAGTGCTAACTCCGGAGTCAGGTTTGTCTTAATTTGGAATGTAATTTGTTTTTTGTCATCTTCTACATTTAGTTTCGGGGTTTTGGCATTTTGAAATGTAAATATTGACCAAGGGTCAATTCAGTGAAAATAATATATATTTTTGGTAATCCTGCTGTTTTTTTCCTAATGTTTTACTGTAGTTTAAAGAAGGTATAAGTTTTCCTTCTATAAATTAAACCAAATGAAAACTTTTAATTGTCCGATTGAAGCTAGCGTTTGCTTTCTGGCGGCTGTGTCTGAGCACTCTGTGGATCCGCACCTGATCCCACACTAAAGCTGAGAATGTGCAGCATCAGCTATGGTCAAAATTTCTCTGCCAGACTATTTATAGAGTCCAAAAGGGGTCTATCTCTCTCTCTCTCTCTCTCTCTCTCTCTTTCACCGTCACATCATTAAACAGCATTGCACTCTTGAGCACATGTTTTAAATTTTGTATTATACCCAGACACAGACAGCATAGAGAAGACTGAGAAACATAATATTAATAGACTCACTTTGTCACATTGGGAACTAAGGGGTCGGGTTGTGGCTTGACTCTGATTAGCTGCCTGCTTCCGTTAACTTTCCGGTAAGAAAGCATGGGCTTATATTTGTTATTTTTAATCTGTATGATGCAGTTCTCTTCTTTTTTTCATAATTGTAAAATCTGTATGTTCAAAATCTGTAGTAAAATTTGTAATTTTCTTTTAAAATCTGATTTTTTTTATATATTTTCTTTATTATTATTTTTTTTATTCTGACCTACTTTTTTAAATTTATTTTTTTAGGCCAAATTCTATTTAATGTCTACAGTTGTTTTATCTTTAGCAGCTAAGTTTATACCATACTTTTGTTGCACTTTTGTTTTTTTGTTCTTTTTGGTTTTTGAAACTTTGCTTAGTATTTCGCTGGTATGACAAACACCTAGTAACCATCTTGGGGTAACCAGACCCTGGCACATTTCAAGCATTACTTGATCTGTTTGTACACAAAGTAAACACTCTCCGCTAATGCTAACTGTGTAGTAATTACATACCAGTCATGTTGAGTCCAAGATTGAAAATATCACTGTTCGTTCAGTTTGTCCTTAGAGCCATCTTTAGAAGCATATTTCTCTGTTTTAGTTAAGTTTGCACAGTTTGCTGGGAATCACGCAATAGATTATTATTGATATTGTGATTGTGGAGCTGGTGATTGCCACAGATGAGTAAAAATGTAACATCACTAAATATTGGGTTGTGTTGTATTTCGCTCAATTTAAAGACTAGATTTTCATGGTTTTCATTTTGCGAAGTTGGACTTTATTTAAATGTCATTAAATAATAACAAAAAACTATATGGTTAAAGTTTGTGCACAAACTTTGATGTTGGCTCGTAAAGTGTGTATTAAAAGTATTTTTACTAGCAAAATTGAATGGTTGCCAAGTTATAATTTTTGGTTACTAAGGACAAGTCAGTGACCTCACACAAAGTTCTCCCATGCCAATATGAGTAATATAAAACAACCTCCCATGTCTCTATCGTTTCCTTAGTTGAGATAGTGATATGCCAAAATGGTTGCTAGAGTAAAGTCAGGTTGCTACAGTGGGGTCAGTAACATAATACAATGTTCCGTTTGTCACTATAAGTCATATAAACATCTCTAATCAGACTATTGAAGTGGTGCGGGATGGCGACAAAGGTCTTGTTCAAGGCTTTGTTTGTTAACAACAGAAATTAAACATTTGAACACTGATATGTACCCTGACACGGCACCTGTGCAACTGCCGAAGTTCTGTTGTGATGACCCACTACGCAGCTTTTAGAATGAGCTGTAGCTACTGAGTTACCTACAGTGCATTGCAGTAATCATGTTGCAGACTTTGTAGAAAGTTAAACAAGCAAAATACTTCAGACTTTTTATTGTTTCATCAGCTCCTATAGGTTTATATTCATGTCACTATAAATAAATACATTTTTTTTTATAACTATTGTAAATATCTACTTTACAAAAAAAATCCAGTAACACCAGGCCGCAAGAGAGTGAATCACACGACTGGAATGAGGAGAACACTTGGCTGCTGGGAATCACAATAATGATGGAGAGCTTCTTAGGGAAATGTTAGGAAAGCCAAAGGGACGTTAGTAGAAGAGATTATTAGATTTCATTGGTAATCATTTGCATTCACAAAACTTGTTTGTTTAGAAACTATGCGAGGTGATAACTTTCTGTGTATTTAGTGCTTGAAGGAAATATAGCAGTTTATGTCATAGTATTATTAAAAATATGCATGCAAAACACATCTGCTATCATACCTTTCATATCTGATGCATGTCACATCTGATGGCTCTATTCATGAATTCTCTGAGGCTCAGTGTTCAGACATTTAGTTCAGAAACTTTAATTTGCTTCCTATTCGAAGCCTTTGTCTATTTTTAGATCATTTCCATCATTACCAGATCATTCAAGTCGTCACGATGAAACATAAAAAAAATGTTTGTTAGTGTGTGGAGTCTGTAATGAAACTGAGCATTTTAAGTTTTATTCAGAGCATTTTATTAAAATAGCATTTTATTCAGAGTATTAAATTTTTGAGTATTTAAAGAGTATTTAAAATTCAGAGTATTAAATTCTGTAATTTCTTTTTTCTGCATAAATCCCAAAAATTAGAATGAACATGGCAAAAACCAAAAGTGTTGAGACAAATACCCCCAAAACACAATCTCCCAAACTTTTAAAAGTTTTCCACTTTTTTTTATAGTGAACTTTAAAAAAACAAGCCATATCGCAGGTATTGTATTATTCCTTCTTTTCACTAGTAGATGGCACTGATGGGGGCATGGGGGCCTGCTGGTGCAGCACACATTGAGCGAGACGCCCTGGACGAGTACCCAGTCCATCGCAGGGCAACACACACATTCAATTAGCTCACAATAGTTTCATTTTATTTGACCTGACCCCAAAAGGGCTTCTCCACATCGTCCCACAAACTGCCGGGTTAGCTTTCTGCATCATTCATGAAAACTTGTGATTCTGCCAAATCATAATTTCACATTTTAAAGTCTCTTGACCTCTTTTATCCACAACAAGTGTATTTTGAGTCAGGCTGACATTTGAAAAATGGTCCAGTTCTACTCTTGCACCAACTAACTTTATGTCCTCTTTCAGCACATCCATGTATCTTGGCATCTCCATCTCCAACATCCTTCTACCAATATAACCACTATCCCTCCTCTGCACGTCCAAACCATCTCAATCTGGCCTCTCTGACTTTGTCTCCAAAACAACCAACCTGAGCTGTCCCTCTGATGTGCTCATTCCTAATCTTGTCCATCCTCGTCACTCCTAAACTGAACCTCAACATCCTCATCTCTGCTACTTTCATCTCTGTCTCTTGTCTCTTCCTCACTGCCACTGTCTCCAACCCATAAATCATCGCTGGTCTCACTACTGTTCTGTACACCTTTCCTTTGATTCTTACTGACACTCTTCTTTCACACAACACCCCTGACACTTTTCTCCACCCACTCCAACCTGCCTGCACTCGTCTCTTCACCTCTTTCCACACTGTTGACCCCAAATACCTAAACTCCTGCACCTTCTTGACCTCAGCCCCCTGTAACCTCACTGTTTTATTTCCCTCCCTCTCATTCAAACACATGTATTCTGTCTTACTGCGACTGACTTTCATTCCTCTTCTTTCTAGAGCTGACCTCCAACTTTCCAGGTTTTCCTCCACCTGCTCTCACTACAAATCACAATGTCATCTGCAAACATCATTGTCCATGGAGATTCCTGTCTGACCTCATCTGTCAACCTGTCCATCACCATAGCAAATAAGAAGGGACTCAAAGCTGATCCTTGATGTAGCCCTACCTCCACCTTGAATTCCTTTGTCTGACCTACAGTACATCTCACTGCTGTCTTACTCATCTAATACATATCCTAAACTACGCTGACGTACTTCTCTGCCCCTCCTGACATCCTCATACAGGACCATAGCTCTTGGTCCACTCTGTTTTTAAATAAGTAAACTGTATTTCTATAGCATCTTTCAGAGAAAGCTCACAAAAGCTTTAGATTTAATTAAGTCTATTAAGGAGTTTGGCTCCAAAACGTGATAAACACAATCAAAAATCATAACAAAACAAAAAACATGTTTGTGCCAAATCTGAAGTTTTTTTTTTTTTACATTTGAAAAGCCCATAATTAATTTAACAACAACAACAAAAAAAAAACACAATACTTGCCATGTCCTGATTTGTCTGAAAACTGCAATAGGCACAATTAAATTTTGTTGTTACAAAGCGTAAGCCCATCAGCGCAAAGAAAATGAGGTGCTGAGAAGGTGGAAAAATGGCGGCTGTCATTCCGTGAAGACAGAACAAAATCAGGACATTTTCCAGCTGACCACAGTCAATGAAGTCTAATGGAGTCATCCACAATTCACTGACAGGTGAAAGAAGAGACTGCGGGACACGGACTCACTTGACTAGAATAAATCTGCGCTTCGAAGCAGTGACTCCAATATCTGAGTTTGGGTTCTGACACTGCTTTACCAATCTATTCTGGAACCAGCCACTTGATTCAATAGCAACGTTCTTTTATTGTATTTTGAACAGTTTCATTTAAAAAAAATACAAATAAAAATTATATTGATGCCTTGGGTTTCATGGCAATTTTTTTTTTTTGAGAAATCTTGAAATATTAAAATCTGGATTAGAATTTTTGAGGTGCTTTATGTAACCAATCGAATATATTCACATCAATACAATCCATAGAAATAGAAATTATTTTGCTCATTTTTTGTCATATCTTTTTAATTCTCAGAAAGCAGTTATTCTTTCTCATGCTCTTTCTAGGCGGCATGTTGGCGCAGTGGGTAGCACTGTGGCCTTCCAGTTAGAAGGTTATCGGTTCGAGGCTCACCGGTGACCTTCCTGGAAGGAGTTTGCATGTTCTCCCTGTGCTTGCGTGGGTTTCCTCCAGGTACTCCGTGTTTCCCCCACAATCCCAAAAACATGCGATTAGATTAATTGACATATCTAAATTCCCCTTAGGGTGTGAATGTGTAAGTGAATGTTGCCCTGCGATGGACTGGCGACCTGTCCAGGGTGTACCCCTGCCTCTCGCCAAATGGCAGACCCCCGTTACCCCGAAAGGGAAGAAGCGGGTATGAAAATGAATGAATGCTCTTTCTACTGTTGGGCCCTCTTTCTCTCTCGTTTTGCTCTTGCTCTTTTTTCTCCCTCTCTTACTCTCTCTTTTTCTTTGCTCTCTCTTTTTCTCTTTCTATCTCTCTTTGTTTACTTTTGCTTTCTCTGTCTCATTCTCCTGTATTTGGTCTCTCTCTCTAGCTTTCTCTCTCTTTTCAGTCTATCAGTCTCTCTTCTATTTCACTCCCTCCTTTCTTTATTCCTCCAGCTCACTCGTTCTCCAGGTTTACCATGGTTATATTGTTATCTGAATTTTTCAATTAGTTCAGTAAAACTTGATCACTTAAGTTAACAGAATATGTTGACTCAAACAAATGTAAACATATACAAACACAATCTAAATCTTATGTCAACTGAGCAATTACAGGAGGAAGTTGGATTCAGTCTGAACCTGTTTTTGTGTGCATTCGGGAATATTCCCTGAATGCTGATGTCATTGACCTGTAATTACAGTATTTTGAGTACTGTGGCTCATCGCATGTTGTGACGTCTTCATCAGTCTGGCGGGGTTTCCCTGCGCTCATGCATTGCCAGATTGTTAATATCTTTCCGATTTTGTCTTTGACTGCATTTACGTCTTCTGAAGTTAAGGGTGTTTTTGGTCAGAGTCATGAGTTTCCAAAACAATTTGATGTTTAACTGAGCAAGTTTGAGGGAGTGTTCTTTTTTGTGGGTCACATCCTGTGGATCTACCAGAGGCCTTCTTAAAGGAAAAGATAAAGAGAATGAGATAGACCAAAAAAGAATGAGGGATGAAAGCAATCTCACCCAAACCTCTGTTTCCTGCCTTGTACCCCATTTCTCTCTCTCTCTTTGTTCCTCAGATGTGGCCTCTCTTATGGCCCAAGATAATCACCCATGCACGTGATGCATAGCGACAGGTCAAAGGAGGACTAAACCTCATTAATCTTTGCATCACACAGTCAAAAGACATCCTGCTCAGACATCGAATTGAGGAATCTGTTGGAAGCGTGTAATGTCTATCTGATTAGATTTACAAATTGTTACCAAATTGATTAGAATATAGTTTTTTTTTCTATAATTATTTTCTATAACTTGTTATGTTAACTGAGGTCTACTAATATTTATCTTACAATTTTCAAATGTAAAAGCCCTGCCATAGAGAAGAACTTGACACAATTAGTTTAAAACTTTAGATTTCAGCATAGCATTGACATAAATCTCTCACTGCTCTTATTGGCCAACAATTTTTAGAATAACAGGAATAGTCTGATAAGAGAAAACAGTGGCCACCGTATTAGATTGAGCTACAGCGACGTTCTACAGGATGTTCTTGAGTTTGCCCATTCAGGACTCCATAGGACACATACATATAGTGCATGCTGTAGTTTACAACTTTTAATGTAGTAGTCTCATTTTAATAAGCTTTTTGTGACTCAGTCAGTAGAGCATTGCAATGCAAAGGATGTGGTTTCAAACCCCAGGGAAGTAAGAATTGACGAAATGCGTTCATTCCTTGTCATGTAAGTTGCGTTGGAGTCACATTTGACCAAATGCATAAATTTGTATGGATAAACTTCATTTTACCCTCACATTTTAGACACAATACCCCAAAATGGCACGGTAAAAGTCTGACTGATGAAAGAATTTGAAAGAGGTAACTAGACAAAATATGCATTTCTTGAGAGAACTTTCTTGTTGTGCATGAATTTACATTGTCACCTCTCAATATCACTTAAACTTTTAAGTAACCATAATAAAATCTGAGAAATAGACCCCAACACAAAGAAGTAGAGATGGAGCAGGTGGACTTTAACAGGTGAACATCTGCACTGAGTTACTTTTGTCCAAGACTGCAAATGGATATAGTTATTTGAGTATACTGCCCTTAGCTAACGCCATATCTATGTATAGAACTCTGTTTCGTCTTGGGGTTTCAGTTTTCTGGCAATTTCTTTTCACTAAAGTAGAAACCTATTTCTATATATTCATGCGTTTAGAGTTTATCTGAGTGGTCTATATTTCATGGCAGGTTTACTGTTTCGTTTCATGGTGGTTTTAACCATGGAACCTATATGTTTACATTAAAGATTTAGAAACGTTGACCTGTGAATACATTGAGTTTGCTTTTTCTCTTATGGATGCATTGAAAAACTTTTTACATCTTTATATTAAGTATTATGGGCTTTCAGAATCCAAAATCTAACAATATTTTAATCTAGAATTTTGGAGTTGTTCCATCCTGAATTTAGCTTTTTTTTTTGGAGAAAAAAAGCACATTTTTTGAAATGTATGTTGGACACATTTTGAGGCACATGGAACACAGGTACTTGGTGCACCCATTTTGCCAGCAGCGGCCTTGTTTGTATATAACAGCATAGTAAATATAATACACATAACCGCATCTTCAAAAGTGCAGATTCACTTTAATTTCCCCATTCACCTTTATTGGTGTTACCTGGCTAACACAAAAGCTCCTTATTCTTTGCCACGGTAATACGATCTGTCATGCTTCTACATAGACTTGCGGTCTCACTGGTTCTCAAAATATTTTTATTGTAGTGTGGTGAAAACTGATGGAAAAGAGTTTTCTCTCAAACTAAGAGTCAAAACTAAAGTGTTAATATTAAAACACCTCAACCCCCATGGTTGTATCCAGAATGCTTATTTTGAATTAAACTAAAGTTAAATGGAAATTTTTATTTTAAAAGTATATAAAATTGTAAAATTGCCTCCTGTACCAAAAGAAATCTGACACAGTTCCCCAATATGCTTCTTGTTTTGATAGATATCGTTATTTAGGAGAAAATATTTAAAATTCTGCAACAGTAATAAAAAAATTGGCTTCGGTCACCCCATACAATAGTAATAAATGAGTGGTAGAGACAAACAAATGCAAAAAAAAATTGTTCATAGACCTGAGAGAGCTTAGTAGATGAAAATTAGCATATTGTCATATATTTTTTGCAAATGCAAGGCATTCAGAATGGCTAGAGCTGGCCACGTATCTCAAATGACTTTCTACTTTTTGGTACATCACTTGGTATTGATTATGTTTGAGTGTGTTTTTGTTAGCTGTTATTAGTTGGGTTTATAGTTGAAAAAAGTATGTATAACTTAATTAGCTTATCCAAAAGTCCCGGAACTACCCTAAACAAGGGTTGCATGAAAACCACTGATAGACATGCAAAGCAGACAAAGCGCGCTGTCAGCATTCACTCAGGAAACCAAACTCCTCATGATGGCCACGTCTTTTTGGAGGAGTGTCTCAAGCTGAGAGGAGTCCCAGGCCTGCTCAGAGGAAGGAAATCAGGGCAGAGGGGAGGTATGGGGTGGAAATAGAGGGAGGGTTGGGCTGGGATAGAGAGGTGGTGAAGTTTGACTTTAAAGGGAGCAGTTCTCACAGTGTGACTGGCTGCTGAGGACACTTTTTGATTTGTTGCCTCTGGGATATGAGATTTAGGAAAGCACAGCTTCAGTGGAGATTCTCTCATGGTACAGTACATGCATGGCTTTCACGTGTCATTATCAGCTGTTTTTTTTTGTTTGTTTTTTTTCCGTGGTGGTTGGTTTCCTGTCTGTGTGCAAAAGGAGAATCAAGAGCCTCTGTGGTCATAGAAAGTGTGCAAGAGAAATACCAATGGCAAACGCTTTTTCTTTGAGACGGCTTGCAGTTCCATGCGCTAGTGAGGAAATTCCTTGTTAGCTGTTTGAGATCATCAAGATTCCACTGAGAGATGGTGTGGTGTTCATCAGTTTCCTATTTTTTAATCTGTTTGGTGAATTTTAACATCTAAAATATTATATTTCATGAGGAAATGTTTGACAGGAACTCCTCCTAAAGGTTTATTTTCCAGGAATTTTATCTAAGCAATGATTTGAAATGTTAGTGTCTGGGAGATGCAGTGTTTGTTTGGATGGAAGTTAGCGTAAAGCCTATAGTGTTATGTTGCGTCATGTCAGCTCATATAGTCAGGAAGAAAACATGTTCTGACTTCACCTGAGTATCGGTATGTGTCATTTCACCTGCTCTCTGCCTCAGCATGTCTGCTTTACCACAGTAACTACAGGCATATTTTTCATCCTTCATAAAAGTATATGATCTATTCATATCGACGGATGTTTATGGAGAGTTTTGATTATAACTGAGAAGACCAGACTGTTCTTTTATTTGTAGTTTTTAACTTAGTTAACTGCAATAAATCAAGAAATTTAGTCAAGGTAATTTCTGATCATTCCTGAAATTTTCCTCATATCATACAAAGGAATTGTCAGTCAGTGTCAGAAAGAACAACAACAAAATGCATTTCATTTCCCGTTATCAGTCATCAATGTTTCTTACTCCCAGGTGCCTTATGTACATGTAACTAACTGAGATTCAGAGCATCTCTTAAAGCGAGTTTTGTCTCATTACATATAGAAGACACCTGTTTAAAAAAAATTCACCTTCAATCTTAACTCTTAAGTCATGCACTGGTGCATGTGTCAATCACACCGGCTGTTTTGAATTATGTAGGAATAAAGCAACTCACCTACTGATTATATAAAATTTAAAATCTAATGACTTTTATAATATTAATAAAGTTTTTCAATATGATTATTGAAAGTTCTGGAACAAAATGTATAAAACAGTGTATAAGGTTTAGGAGAGGATTTTTTTTTTAATTATTACATTTTCACATTTTTTTTACCTTGTCTTTGCTTTTCTGCGGGTATTTATGAATTTTATTTTGTCTAAGGCTTTAGATTTTTTATATGTTTTTGCAGTGGGAAAAAAAATGTAATACACTGAATTTTATTTTTTGTTTGTAAAACTTCAGGTTTGTTGTGATATTATTGTGCAACAGTTTCAAAGGTAATTTATTAGAGCAAATTGTAAAGTAGTCAAATGCTCAAAAATGCCCCAGACTTCTACCGGTTAAGAGCTGTCCTGTGATTTCAGACAAGTAGAAATGGTAAAAAGGTAGAAAAGTCCATCACGAGAAGCTTTGGCAGAAGGTGACAGCCACTGGTGAGATTATACGCCAATGGAAAATTATTCTGAAACCTTATTCAAGATCCCAGCCTGTGACGTTTCAGTCATCATGAGCACAGCTAAAAAACAGCATAGAACTACACCGAATGCTCTTGTCACTTAATTCAAGGTAGCTGGGACCTCAGTCACCAAGAAAACAATTGGGATCACACTACCCCTGGAAGAGTGTAATCATCCCATGCCCAATTCTTACAGGTCCCCCTGCTCCATAAAACACATTTTTTAGCTCGCCAATGAACATCTGAATTCTAAGACCAAAACCAAAATGTTTGGCATAAGCTCAACTTGTGTTCCAGGAAGAATGCTGCCTTTAACCATAAACACCATCCTCATATTAAACATGGTGGGGACATTTCGCTTTGGGGTTGCTCTCATTGATTGGTACAGCAGCAAGAGAGAAGCAGTCTAAGGAGTGCCTCAAGCACAAGCGTTAGGACTCCGAAATTTTCAAGCCAGTTTCCAGACTTTAATCCCACATTCTTATTAACTATATGGAGGGAACTGAATATACACATGTCAGATTTACAATTTCTCTTTAGATTGTAGAGAAATTTTAGATTTCTCTTTGCAAAAATACAAGACATACGCAATTTCTGTGATTGCCACAAAATGCTATTTTGTATTAAACATGAAAATAATCATAAAACTCATGACCGTTTAATCTATGTGCATGTACAATAATATAATGGTTTCTAAGGAATGTCCTCGCATTATCAAATGAGAAGAGTATTTTAGATTGCAGCGACTCCATGCAACTTCCCTGTAAATCTAAATGTTTATCTAAATGAAAACAAACTGAGGTTTTTAGACTGAAAAGAAACAAAACGAAAATTTAGATTTGGAGGCCGCTTCCGAAGAGATAGAAAGAGACTCTGTTTTCTTTGAAACCAAGCAAATGTTAGTTGAGTTACCGTTAAAGAGGGAATTTGAAATAAATTATTTTGTGATTTAAATCCAATTGCTATGTTTCTGTGTTTCTGCATTGCTACCCACTGTGCCACTCAAGACCAATCAATGATGTAGAAAAAAAGATTTAGCTACAATTGTATGTTGCACATTTAATTTGGGATGTTTTGTTATCGTAAAGTAAGTTTTTGAGATTCATTTGAATGTGTAAAATGTAAGATATATGTCAGTGTTTCGAAAAGATTTATGCTCTTGACACAGATCTCTGGCTCCGGTTCAGAAAGGAAATGTCCATGAGGATTCTGGGAGATTTTCATTCCCCTGAGTCAACATTGTCATTATATTTTCTGCTTGTTTATTGCATTCTGTATCACAGCAATACAAACATAATATGAAGATGTTGGGGAGCAGTGACTTCCTTTTCATAACGAATCACACATATATACAGAAATGACTTGTTTGAATGGAATTTCACAATAATGACTATTAAGAAATTAATTACCAGCTAAATAATCAAATGCAAAGTCAATTTGTTTCAGCTTTTAAAGTTTTCTTATAATGATTGTTTGCAAATCGACTGCTGAAACTGGTTCAGTTTGTCCTAACGATGATATGCTCTATGTACTTTTGTTTGTAAAACAGTGTCATTGTATATTTTCTGGTTTAAAATACCTTTGGCCAGTGTTCCTGAGCTGACCACAGCCTCAGTTGTTGCCAGGCAGCCTCTCAGTCATGCGTTTGTGTAAGCTTGTGTGTGTTTTGGGTGAGAATTGAAAAACAGCAGGGAGACGCCAAAGAGAGCTGGAATGTTATAGGGTGGAGGAATGGAGGAGAGAGGGACAGACAGACAGACAGATAAAAAGAGTATCTGAGAATTGGCTCAGTCTGGTGCCATGGAGGCCAGTGGTCGTGGCGGCGTGTGGGATTCCAAAAGGATTTATCACCCGATCATACTCCTAACTACTATACAAAGTTTCAACAAATGCATTCACATTTGAGCTAAACGGAATTTTAATCTATTCAGTTTTTGGAGTCGTCTTGTGACCAAAATTGAAAGAAGATAAAGAGAGACTAACGTAGTCATACAAACAATTAAGTTATCTTTGTGTTTGCTTCGTTTCCTCTAGGGAATAGAATGTGGCCTTCAGCTCACATCAGCATCACTGATCAAGTTCATGAAAGTTAACCTCCACTAATTTAATTCTTTTTGATGATTGGTTCACATGCAGTTTATTACCCGTTAGAGCAGTGTGCCTGTACATGCTCATATTCTATCTGTTGGTGGACATACTTGCCAAGTTAGTCACATGTATCTTGGAGTCACTCGGGATTAAACCCTCACACTCTTCGTCAATGCTTTTGTGATCTAGAACTACTGTAATTCAATCTTCCTTAGGACTCCACTATAATGATGCATTTTTTAATCTTTGCAACCATAGTGTATTTCTCACACTGGCACCCACTCCCATCCCATACAACTTTCAGTCAAGCATCACATTGATTTTGAAATAATGCAGCGTCACAACTGAAACTCTTCAAAAGTGTCTGTACTTCCTGGGGAAGGAAATCGGGCCTTTCATGTCCAGCCTTGACATAACCATGTGACTGATGTGACATCATCAATGGTGTGAAAGTCCATGTTTAGATTTTTAGGTCAATCTACTCTTATAAATCACTATTAAAGCCAGGAAAAGGCTCAACATGTCATGACCCCTTTAAGTGATTGTGTGCTTTAACTTTTACACACATCCTGTTTATTTTATTCTTCTTATTTTACCAGTGTTCTTATGTGGCCTGATCACCATTTCATATTGCATGTGTCCACTGCGTTTGTGTGGCGTTTGCGTTCCATCTGCCGATCGACAGAGCAAGCAGCAAATTTGCTTTCACATAGCAGACTTTGGAATTGCTTATCACGTTTGGCCATACCAGTAATTCAGTAAATGGCCAGTAAAATAGTATTTTTAAATTGATCACATTTGGCTAGATAACACATTTTTGGTCAAATAAATTTTTTCAATCCATTCCCGTCAAAATCTGGGATGGATTGTGGTGATGCAGACACACTTTGTGTGCAAGTTCTTTTCCAATTTCCAGTCTGGAAAAAGACGCAACACAGACGGAGGTGGTGTGAAACAGGCGTTACAGTATGATCCAAATACTTTCTAAATACTATAAACTGAAATACCTAATTACCTTTTAGTGCTGTTTTGAAAAAAGTTATACAGTAAACTGATTTACACCTAAATGAGTGAAACCTGTCTGGCCTCTTCATGGAACATGGCGCAGCACTTTCATTACCTTTATTGGTAAGCACCAGGTTTGCACACGCCAAGAGGGGCAGGATTAAGTTCAACACTTTTCTCTCAAATCTTGCAGCTCCCTCCTTAGATTTTTCAATGGGATTCCATTCGGGTTTGACCACTTTAGCTCCATAATAGTCATCTTTTTCAGCCACTCATTGGGTTCCTTAGTCATGTCTTCTGGGTGACTGTTGTACTGAAAAACCAATCTCCAATCCATGATCAACGCCCTTGTTGAGGGAAAAAGCTTCTGACCCAGAATGTGGTGCATTGTACTGGCCCATTTTGAACCAAAAGTTTTGGTGGGATTTATGCAGTAACCTCAAGGGTGCCCCAGGAATGAAGTGACTGCTTTACAAAGAAATGAGCAGTCCTAGCACATAACAACTATCTTAGAAGTGTTTACTTTTCATTTTGGAGGATTATTTTATGCAAATGTGACATTCTTGCTGTGTTATACCAGACATTATTGCACAGTTAATGCCTTTAAACTGTTGAGAGGTTGTTTTCTGCTGTGGGTAATGTCTCAATATGTCTCCAGGCAGTCCCCGTGAAGCTGTCTCTAGATGCTCTGCTCCAGATGTCCAGTGTTCAGGTGGAGGACACCATGAAAAGACTGGGCTCCAGCAGGGAAGAGTGTTCCCGTATCACCGCTGCCCTCTCCTGCCTCAAGAGTGCCACTGAATCAGGTCACACACTCAGACTTTGGTGTACTGCACAAGTTTCTTTTGTCTTTAGAAATTAATAACAGGGCATTCCTAATGGAGTGAATTTGTGTTATGAACCACAAGTTCTGCTTATGGAAATGTCTGACAATCTATTAATACATTAAATATATCAGGATGTGAGGGTAAAAATAATTAAAAGATTATCAAAAGGCTCAGCACCAGATTATTTTGACTGCAGATTTTTTAAAATATTGCAGCCCTTGACAAACTAAAAGCTTGGTTACACCAAATGTTTCTTTATCACTACGATGACGTTTATTCGCTGAAAAAGAAGAAGACAATTCCCAGTTTTCATCGATTCCACCACTTTTTCCTCTCTAAGCAGGTTAGAGGAAGCAACATCCTCACTAGAAATGTCATGCTTTCTTCCACAACTTTTAATATCAATCATCTATTGCAAAAATAAAAGCAACACTAGTCTGTGTTCATAACTTCCTTTAGTCCTGGTCAAATCCAAGCAAAAGGCTTGGGAAATCACTTGTCTGACTTCCTTGGACAACCACTTTTCAAAGGGATTTTATAGGACCAGGCTAATGTTACAAAGTTTTGAGAAGCTTTTCTCAATTTACAAAAATTTGTTGCTCCACCAGTCCTTTTGTTTTGGGTATCAGTAATTTTTAGACAATACCCCATTAGAACCTGAAAAGTGTGTGAAACTGCAGCATGTGCAGAATATGAAAAGGAGGAAAATAACAATGAAGTGTCAATTTTTAAGTTTTAAAGTGTCATTAAAATAGTTATGTTCAGTTAAAATCAACTAGTTGATTGCTGTGACTGTTTTACATTAATTTGGCTGTCAATTTTCATTTAGGACTATCTACACCAGAGCAATGTCTGCCCGAAAGGCTAATGATGTTGTTTTTCCCACCCCCCTGTTTTTTAATGGCAAGGCTTGTCTTTGCATACGTTTTAGGGCTTTTCTACAGCGTTTTTACCATTTAGTGGTCAATTTATTCATACTCATTTGAATGAGCTTCTTAACGCAGGCCAAAGTGGCCCTAGGTGATATACTTTTCTCTGACTGGAAAGGAAAACTACTTAATTGTTGAAATCACTGACTGGCCAGAAAGATTTGTCATCGCTTGCATCATTATAATGTTCACACAAAAACATATGCAAACTCAAAAAACATTCAGAAATCTGTCTCTAAAGTTGACCCCGAGGATAATCAGGTGATTCTCTGTACAGTTGGCAGCTGTAGCAATTGAACTCAGCTTGGCAGACATATGTTATTAGACGTGTGCTTAGAAAATGCTTGGAAAATTGGGGGAAACTTAATTTTCATCCAATTCGTGTTTCAAATGGCAATGCTCAAACATGTATGGGCTGATTACGCTGCTTCGACTCTAAAACATGATACACCAGTTTATAAACATTTGCAGACAGTTCTACTGTACAAATGGCTCGACCCTATGTCATTGAGGAGGTGCAGACCTTCCTTTCTGTGATCGCAGTAGACCATGTTCAGTAAATGCTCTACGTTGCATCGAGAAAAGGAAAAGTCTTCCAAGAGATTTTGCTTTTTCATTCGCTACAGTGTCAACAAGTGGAACTAGAATAACACAATGGACTGATATGTCTTGATTGACATGTCTAAAACAAGCCCACTAAGAGGTGTTCCTAAAATATGGTGGAGAACAACTCAAATATATGAGCCTTGAAACAAAATCTACTTCAGAACACCATAGACACAACTCCCATGCTTCATAAGCTCTTCTGGCTTCTAGTGAAATTCCAGGTGGATTGCAAAATATTCCTGCGAACCTGCAAAGCAGTCAGTAGACCAGTACTTTCCTTTCTGACTGTTATCCATAACATAATCTCTTGGATCATCTGCAGTCCTGCTTCTCTGGAACTCCCTGTTCCAGTCTGAAACACATTTACTGCTTCTAAATCTTGTCTTGTTCAGACAGGTCTTCCCCCGCTGAGTCTTCTCCTGCTTGGTTTATATTTTGTAGCAAAAATCAAATATTATTTGTCCAATGTAAGCTGTGGAAAGCACCAGGAGATCCACCTAACCCTGGTCCTCATTCACAACAACAGAAGGGAATTCTAGAAATTAGTTATAACGTTGGAAACATACTCTGGTGCAATTTTCTCTTGCTTTTAATCCCCAACTTTATCCTAACCCTAAAGTGTCTCTTTTTTTTGTTATTTCAGGGGGAGGACTTCGAAAAGAGGGCATCCCATGGATTGCAGAACCTATTCAGCACAGCACTTCAACTGACCCTCTATCCTGTTCTCTGCGTGCTCCTCAGTCTTACTCCTCTGCCCTGGCAGTGCCTCGATCATGTGTGTCCGTTTCTTCCCTGCCCTCCTCAGACTTCCCCACAGTCATCTACACCGACTGCGATGGGCTGACAGACCCCTTCTCCTCCCCCAAACAGCTCAACCACTGTACCCCTAGTCTGCTGTCAAATCCGCATGCCACCCCACCACTCCAGCGATATGGCAAGCTGATGGCCCCACGAACTCCTCCACCCCCATCACGCAAGCTGCTGAACCTGCTGCCAAGCATCACCCTCACGCGTAGCAAGAGCCAGAGCCAGCTTGCCAATCGCATTGATGACCCGACACCCAAAAAGTATGTTCTGCGCAAAGTAATGTTTTATTTTTGAATGAGCTTGTTGAAAGGGTTTCTTTGAGAACCAGAATGTGTGAAAGTCTGCAAATAATTGAGATAATAATTTATGAATAGGGTGTGAAATGACAGAAAAGTGCAGCAGTTAAACTATTCCATATTTAAGGGTGCTTTCACACTTAATTCCATTTAATTTGGTCCAACCAAGAGTAACATCTCATGCATTGCGGCAATCATCTGCAGATTTAGTCTTCGTTAGCCATGTTTACATCCAAAGATGCAAATTGTATACATTTGCAAAACTAGAATATTGTATAAAATACAAATGCAAATTCAGCACTGTTTTTATCCAACGAGAACAAGAGAACCTGATAAACCGGCACCATATATCAACTGAAAAATGAATTTTGTTGAATTTTTGGGCCTTTTTTGTATATAATTACTCACTTATGTTGTAATCTAAACCCAATATGTGCAGTCATGTCATCTTGCTTTTGGAAGCGGGAGACTATTCTTCGGGAATGCAGCCGGGCTAGACAGTTCTGGGAGGTGATGATCCTGAACCACTTTCATGATGGACTCTGGCTTAGGAATTTTAGAATTTCAGATGTTGTGCAATGAAATTGTTTAGTTTTAGTCCAATAATGCCACCCTATCGCTTCACTTTTGACAGAACAGTGCATTGGGATTTATTTGGTAAATGCGTTTCCTTTAAAGTTTCCATGTTTTCTCATTGGATAAAAAGTTTTTCCCTAAGTTGTGCACATTATTTTTTTATGGGCATTTTCACAATTTATGATCATATTGATGTTTTTTTTTATGTGGTATTCCAAAATGCACAAAAAAAGCTCAAAATGGTCAGACTTCGCTGCTTGATTTTGACCCTTGGCATCTGATACGAAATCATTTGTGTTAATCGCTTATGATGCATGTCACAGATGATGCTCGGATTACAAACTAGTTCAAATTTGACCACAAGCTGCCATGAAAAATGCTGCTTTGTAAACGGACACATGCCAACCCATAATGCCACACACAAGTGAGTACGGTGGCTCTATTCATTCAAAAAGCATGTGTTTGTCATCTTCGTTTTTTTTTTTTGTTGGGATTACAGTTTGATCATGTTCTCACCACAAATGAACCACTCTAGAGTTCGTTTGGATTCATACCGGGACCACCTCTTCGAGAAGGCTTTTTTTTTTTGTCAGATTTTGAGTTCAGTTGGTACTTTTGCACTTTTACTATGTCAACAAACCATATAAATGCTACTAACATGCAGAATATGTTCTATAGAAGATTATTGAACAATACAACAAGCTGTTTATTCATTGCCCTGGAATCAAAACTAGAATGGAAACAAAACTGGATGCTGACACAGAATCTTGTGGTTTTTCAGCAAGTTGTTGCTCAACGTTTAGTTTAATTATAGTTTCGAAACCTTTCCTTGAAAAAAAAAACATTTCATCAGCTTAAATAGGAACCGTGCTGTGTCTTTGTGTGAGTGCTTTGTCATACGAGTCCAGTGATGGCTGAGATCCAGCAGGTTCTGGAAAGGGTGTTGCAGTTTAACACTTCATCCTTCCGCCCTGACCGTTGCCTCAGTGTTTCCCGTTAGCAGAACGCTGAGGTCAGGTCCCTCCTCAGACTCGCTGGCGTCCAGATATTGCTCGATCCTTGAAACATACTCCATGCACGCCTGGGAAGCTCCACGCCTGCACTTCTTTCACATTGTTGAAATTTTTGTGGTGGTTTAGCTGTTTTTTTTATGTGCTCCAAAGATTTCCCATTGAATAGCTGGAGGGGATTGGTTACTTATTGCTTGTTTACTTGATTTACTGATTGTTTGCACAAGACGCATTACTATATTTCTGGAAATGTTTCATTTATGTGGCTCTAATAGGTAATGAGAAATGGAGTAAATGCATATCTTTTATTAGTGGTGCCATATATAACTTTTAACCACTTTTCGTAACAATGATGTCATCCTTATACAGTCTCCACTGAAGCATCAGCAGGGGTGTGTACCACAGTTACTCTGTGTTTTATTTAAAAAAAAATTCTGTCAAAATAAAGTTGATTACTTTAACCACCAAAAAAAGTAATGCACTTTTTAAATTATATTTAGTTACTCACTTTTTTAATAGAGCATTTTATAGCTTTATTGAAGAAATACACTGTTGAACCTGTAGACTTGTGCTTTGTCATAGCTGAGGGGTGTGGGCTTGCCACAGTGGACTAAAGAGTGGCGTCTTCCTCTTTGAAAATACATTGCGTATGCTGAATATTGCTTAGTTTTGGAGAGTCAGGGACAAACTGAAGAGTTTGGTTAGTATCTTGTGTGACACTTTCACAAAACCAGTTTTCCAGATTTTATTGCTGCCTACATGTAAAATATTATAATGATCTTGTAGATTGTACACAAGACATTTTAATTAATTTTCTAAGCCTGTTAGTTGTATAGTAAGCTTTGATAGACAAATTGGTTCTCCATTGTAAGCATTAACCAACAAATACTATGGTAAAACTATGCAGAGTGTTGAATAAACATGGTTAATTTGCATTTAATTCATTTGAATTACTATCAATTATTTTAATTTGATATTCTGATATTTTAGTTTTTTATGTTTCCTGGTGAATCTTGCCATCACTTGCCTCATGTTGCTATTTTGCAACTACTTTGTTTTCTGCCCTTGGCTAAAAATTTTGAATAATGTTGACTGTGGTGGTTTTTGGTCTTGTTTGGCCCATTTTGTGTGCATTGTGGACTCAAACAATGCTCTGGTCATGATGGAATATGGAAACTATATATTTGGCATCACAAAATTGGTATGTACCGTAGTTGATATATTACCAAACTATATATTAATATATAGTTTGGTATTATATCAAATAATATATCATAATATATATATATATATATATATATATATATATATATATATATATATATATATAAATATCTTATAAATTAAAAAGACTTTAGATCTGTTTAGAACATTCATAAATGGATACTACTTTAACCAATATGTTTTAATGTCCCTGATGAGTAGAACACATTTTACTCTATTTTTGTCTCTAGAGTACCATTTGGAGTCTAAACCCTTGTTCTCTAGATTTTGGTTTACCTTGTGGTTTCTGGGCACACAGCAGTAATGTTTAGATTTAAGTTTTAGATTTTTAAGTTTTTATTTGATGAAAGGGTAATTAATTAGTCAATCATTCATAATTTACCCTACATTCGTTTGTACTGATGTGAAATTCGGGAGAAATTGTAAATGATTTAAAAAGTTTATTCCCTAGGATATTTTCTCTTGTCGTTACTGCCAGTCACATGATTCTGATGCAAACACTTACAATCTAAGGCCTTCTGTGACTTCCAAAGGTAAGACGTGCATCCCTTTTAAATATTATTAATTCTGATTGATTTCTTTGTGCTGCAGGAATGGGAAGAAAAGCAAGCCTTTGCTGAAGGTTCAGGTGAACGGTGGAGGGAATGCCTGGAATGACTTGGCCTCTCGATCACCGTTACTGTCTGCTCGCTCCCCTTGTGTCCCACCCAGCTCCCCTGGGCACCTTGCAGACCCAGCCACTGTCAGAAGTCAGTATTCATCATATATTGATAGATATATTTATTTTTTTTCGTGTTATCCACTCTTTAAGGCTGATTTCCCAAATAGTGAATAGAAACATTAATGCAATCTCTCTTTATATTTAAAATACTGAAGAACATTTTAAACATTTTAAGACCTAGTAGTCACATAATATGTAATTTATTTACAAATGTCTATATTTTAAAGTATTGTAAAAAAGAAGAGTTATCTTAAAACTTTAATTATCTTATTAATATTGAACAAATCAAATACAAAAACAGTAATAAGCTAATGAAGTGAACAGCAATAATGTCAACCTTTTAAATTGACACTTAATAAATAAAAGATGTCATCCCATGTGAATTAGCATAGCAACATGCTAACACCAATCCCAAAACATGTGACATCACTCTGTGCAGATAATGTTACGGCACTCGGAAGCTCTCCACTGGTCATGAGGAAGGACATCGGTCTGGATGTCACACACAGGTGATGACAACTTTATCCTGTTTCAATCCGTCCTGTTCTTTTACCTTCCATAAATGAAATATCTTTCGTTTTTGTGCTCTCTCAAAGGTTTTCAACCAAGTCCTGGTTGTCTCAGACATGTCAGGTTTGCAAGAAGAACATGATGTTTGGCGTTAAATGCAAACACTGCAAGTAAGCAGATGCGGGAATCATTCTGGAAAACTCTGATTTTTTTTTTCTTTCAGCAGTTCTATCTGTAATTTATTCGATTTCTTTCAGGGTGAAGTGCCACAACAGATGTACCAAAGAGGCGCCTAAGTGCAGGATTTCTTTTGCGCCATGTAAGGTTTTAGGTTGGATATGACAGATGTATTGGTGCTGCAAATCATTCATTCATCCTGTGCTTTCAGTTCAAGGCAATATCAGAAGAACTGAGTCAGTGCCGTCAGGAATCAATATCCAGGTGGAGCGACCGTCAGAGTCACAGCAGTACGGGACGTTACCAAAAGCACTAAATAAAAAAGCAAGTACAGTCCACATAAAACAAGAAAAATGAGATCAATTCCTGTATGTATTACTATTTACAGTGTTTTACCCACAGACAAAGAAAGGATCAGTCCATAAATTCATTGGTAATAAAATAACAACAAAATATAAAAGCATTTTCACCAAAATTAGTAAAATAAGTTTTCGTTCAACAAGTTTTCTGGTTCACATGTGTATTTATACAGGAATCCTGTTATCCATTTAAAAGACTCCATAGAAGCAATCAATCAGATATCAAATTCTCCACCTTGGCCAAGAATAAAGAACAGTTCAAGGATTGCAGGGATAGTATTCAGAAGACGGCAGCAGTTGATGAGATTATACACAAATAGGGCACTATTCTTTATAAGAACAGGGGCATCCACCAACAATTTTGGTATTCCAGCATGCCAGTGGCTCAAAGCCCATGGCTAAATGTAATGGGTGAGTGAGACACAGATGTAGGGTAATAAATACTGGTTCTTTCCTAAAGGGATATTCAAAAAAATAAAATAAAAAAGGCTCCGTTTAACTGTGCTTGTTGAGGGGCTCTGGTGCATCAATAAGGAAAGAGTTGTGACAAGTAAACGATGCCGTCCAGGAAGGGGTGATGGTGCGGTCCCCAATGGGTCATTTGGTTGAAGTTCTGCCATCGGTTTCTGGTCAAGTCAGAGAATCTGAAGATCTGTATTGTGTCGCAGGATTTTTTGCAAAGTGTCATTTGAAGAGCCAGAGTTAGTAGAGCGCACCAATAGCTATAAATAACAAGTGTGACCTGGCAAAGCTGACCAGCCCATCAGCTGAAGGGCATGTAATATTCTATCCAGTCTCCAGTCGCAAATGGAGAATTTGTGGAGGGAGCTGAAGGTTTGAGTTTCCATGCGTCATCCACAACAGAAGTGGGACGAAATCCTTCAGTCAAAAATGCTTATTTCCCGGCCATCACATAGGAGTGTAAATGCTTTGCTGAGTTGGACAGTTTTACTTTCACCAGGGGAGTAAAACACCTGGTGGGGTGTTTTCTCTTCTGGATTGGAGCATTGAATGTATGTAAATATTTATTAGTTGTGGTTCCCGCGGGTCAGTTTACATCAGTTGTGTCAGGACAAAACGGCATTGGACTTAAAGGAGATGGATAAGGGATTGGGGGAGTGTGAGGGGGAGAGGTTTACGAGTAAATAAAAAAAAATTGTGAAAGAAAAGAAAAAAAAATACCTACCTGAACATAACATATAAGTCCTAGTTACAGTTCTTTTTTTTTGTTTCTACACACCTCATATACCACACATAGCTGGTTTCAAAAGCTTTTAATTAACTTTTTATTATAGTTTTGTGTCAGTGTTTTAATTTATGGACTGATTACGTTTACATTTATGCATTTGGCAGACGCTTTTATCCAAAGCAACTTACATTTGAATGAACATATTTTTTTCTGTCAGTTCTTGCTTTCCCTGGGATCAATTATCCGTCTTTGAGACAAAAAATTGGAAATTAGAATAGGGCTGAATACTTTTTCCAAATAGTAATTGAGCAGTTTATGAAATATTTTCATGTTTATCTCAGGTGAAAGTGTGAAGATTTTGATAGATTTTAATTTTCAATGTATTTTAAAATCTCTTATTGTAAAGACGCTGCTGTTTGCTTAGTATTTTTGTTAGATATGAATATAGCACACCTGCTGGTGAAAAAGTTACTTAACATACCTTTACATTTAAACAAAACGTTAAAAAAAAGTTAATAAAAAAGTCAAAGTTAATCTATAATAATAATAATCACCATTAGTTATTAATATATTAATTAAAATATTGTTTTGGCTATATTTTCTAGCTATGGTTTTGTTTTGTGGGAAAATTCTCTAAATATTTTGTCTGTCCTCTCAGGATCACCCTCCATCGCTAAGTCAGCTGGACTCCAGTAGTAACCCCTCATCCACCACCTCCTCTACCCCCTCCTCACCTGCCCCTTTTGGTCAGAGCAACCCCCCGAGCGCTACCCCACCTCCAAACCCCTCCCCTAAGGCTCACCCCGACAGTCGCTTTCCCTTCCCAGGTCAGTTTCTTTACCAACAAGTACCTTTTTCCTAAGGGTATTAAAATGTACATTAAGTTGAGTCACAAGTGAGAGATAGACTCACTCTGGTTCACAACTGCAGTGCATTTACGCATTTACAACACTATACCTCAGTGGATTGTTACTTGTGATTGGTTTGACAGAATCTATGCAAATACCAGGTATAAATCGAGTGAATTTTTTGGGGAATTTTCACCCCAACAGTTCCTCGTTGTTGTTCAAACTTCGGAAGGAACTTTGAGTGTTCATGCATTTTATTCTACTAATATCTGCTTATAACCTGGCACAATTGAGTTGTAACTCATTCTTTAACAGTCGCTGATGCGGCACAAGCAGGATGTTTAACCCCATCTCTTTCCCTTCTTTTTGGACCTCTGTCTGTTTGTCCTATTCAATAGCTGCCTGCTACTTTCAGCATAGACAGCAGTTTGTCTTCCCTGGTGAGTCCCTCACACAACTCTGGGATTTTCCCTTCAGATATGTTGAGTGAGTTCCTTGTTCTCAGGCTTCTGCTGTGTACCGTTACCATAGCATGGTTTGTTCCTTCTGGTGTTCATGTAAAGAAATGACCCTTTTCATTACTTTCCTTTCCGTGTGCATGTCGGGATGGGAATGTGTAGTTTAACCGCACAATTTTATATTTAAAAAATGGAAGGAGTATATAAAAATGATCATGTTTAAAATGTATTTTAAATTTAGAGTGTTTTTGATTGCTATAGCTACTATTTCTGAACAAAAACATCAATAAATTGATGATTTGCATCATGGGAGTTGTAGTTTTAGATCAACCAGCAGAGGTTATTTAGATTTCATATAATGGCATCAATATTTTACCATCTAAAATTTCTCACTTAAGATAAACCAAGAACACAGAGTGTTAGCATAACATGAGAGTTATCTTAGTGCGGAGTAAAGAGCATTAACGTTAAATTTTAGAAAATTAAATCATCCATCATAACAGTTACAAATATTTAAAAAATCATGTTTAAGATTTAATTTTATGACGATAGGTTTATTTCATACGCTTTAATATTTGTATTTTAAATCATTAAACAATCACAAGTGAAGGATGTAAGTCTGTGGAGGTTTTTTATAAAACTGGATATTACTTTTTCTTGATTTGGTCTTTGTAAAAATTGGTCTGTAACTTGTCCTTCCCTGAAAGCACATTTAATCAAGCTCATCACTAAAGTCATCAGCATTGTAGCTTCAGTGAAATACAAGTGTCCATAAAATACTGTGAGTATACATTTCTTGCATTGTTTTAAGCCTATCTTCGCAGGAGGTAATGCCTGGAAACTTTCTCTGATTTCTCTTTAATGAATGGTGCTTGTCTTGCCAAATTAAGTATTTCACTGCATCCATACTATTGTTTTAAAGAGAACAATACTAAAATGTTTTGATTGACTTTCAAGAGTCTCCCAAATCAGTCTATATGGATATTAATCCTAGTTGTGTTCATTGTTTTTGTCTCAAAACTTTAAGTGGAATTGGTGTGGAATAACCATCATCCATGTATAAATTAAGATTTAAATAAATATAATTTGTATATAGTGCTATGTTTGTCAACCCCACTCTTCCAGGAGTGCCAATGTACTTCTGGTTCCAATCAATCAATACCTGGGTCAACTTAAAACCAGGAGCTTTAAACTTTTTATCTTCTATATTTCCCAGTTTACTTATTCTCCGTTGTCATACTTGTAGAGTCACTTGACGGCTCTCTCTATTATTTGTCCAGCTAACCCCCGTCGTTGTTACACATACAATATTCCACTTCTGCAAAGACTTCAGCCTGTGTTTTTTTTCTACACGTTTCCAGTTCTAGTCTTAGTCTGTAATTTTTTTAAATTTCAGTTTAGTTTGGAGGTTCTGCTCCAGAGTGTTTTAGTTAGTAAGGTTTTCCCTCTGTGGGTTTTTTTGTTTTGCATCCCGTGCTTCGGTTTAGTTAATAAAATGTTTTAACATCCTGTCTTCCATTTTGAGTCATTACGTTTGAACGTGCATCAATAATCTCGTTGAATCATATCTTTATCATTCCTTTCAGCATTTTTCTGGGGGCAATGTTTAATTGGTAATCTTTTTAGATTTAACATTACCAACTTTATTATCTCCAGGTGAATTTCTAATATTTACCTTGAGATAGTAAATACTATAAATCATTATACTTAAAAATGCTACTTGTCTAATCTGACTCAATGATTTTTGTCTAATTTATGCTAAAAACCCATGTAAAAAGTGGAGGCAAGTTTTTTTTTTTTTTTTTTTTTTTTTTTTTACATTAAATGCCATATTGTAGATGACTGTAATTCAGATACTGTAGTAGTTGCATTCCCTCAAAACTGAAATCTAGTGAAATGGTCAAGAGAATCAAATGTGTGATTATCTTGTTCCTTGACTTTGAACTTCCTCTGAGATTCTATTATGCTGCTATTTCAAGCACTTAACTCAGGAATAATTTTTTTCACAGAAGTGTCCAGTTCCACACATTCAGATGGCGGGTGCAACACTGGGTAAGGCTGGACTTTATTACGGTACCTGTTTATTCCTTAGTGCCAAAGTAGGGTTCTTGGGATCTGCTGGACAAACACTCTATCCCTCTTTTGGAAAGGGGACTCGTGTAGCATGATTATGTTTGGTTCCTTATAGCATTATTATCACATTGTACGTAGAACACTGTCCATGTCCTTGAACTGTAACAATGATAAGGAAAGAATTCTTCTTTAAAGACAGACACGGGAGCAGTGTGAATTCTAGGGAATCTCGGCTGAGCATTCAAACACATTCATAGTGTAGTCACAGAATTTATTTGTTTGGCAAAGTGTATGACATTTTCAAAGACCTGATTAGTTAATATAATTTAACTCTTTCTGGCCCAATTATACCAGAACATAGTTTTTACATTTGTAAAATGTATACAGTGGTGCCATGTTTTGCGAATTTTAATTAGCCATTAATATATGATACTTAGCCAGATGGCTAAAGTTTGCACACAATTTTTGAAGGTTTTTTAAAAGTTACCAATATCACTATGAGTAGTATAAACCAACCCCAAGTTTCTATGGTCTTCTTAATTAAAGATAATGTATATGCACAATTGATTACTACACCCTGGTGGCTATGGAGAAGTCAGTGACTGAATGCAATGTGCATTATACACTCACTATAAGTTACACAAACCAACCCACGTTTCTATTATGTACCAAAATTAAGGTAGAGTTCAGAAAATGTGGTTCTAGGGTAAACAGCTTGTTTGCTAGGGAGCAATAAGTGATGTGAGAATAAAATGAAGATGTCTTTATTGCCTTTTCCATTCATTTTCAATGGCCACTATATGTCAAAAGCAAATATATAACCCTTTCTAGAGCCAGTGCTTGGTTTGTTCTCGCAGAGACTGATGACCTCTACAACTGTGGCCTGTTTGAAGTTTCTATGAGATTCTCAGTTTGAGTTACAGTTATACAAAGTTTGACATCATGTTAAGTCAATGAAAAATGTCCCAGGATTCTCAGCGTTTCCCAGAATTCCTTTTGCTGTACTAGTCTGAGAGATGTACCATTTCAATATAACAGAATCTATTTAAGATTTACATGGTATTGTCCTGTCAGACAATACAGGGAAAATACTATACTTTAATTGCTGAAAAATCTTTAAAAAGCAAAGGATAACAATAGTTTTGATGTAAAAGTCGGAATTTGGAAAAACAAAAGTCTAAATTTTGATTAAATTGAATTAATTATTGAGCTCCATGATCAAACGAACTCACGTGTTAGTGCTGGCTGGCTAAAAATTTCCTTAAACTTCTTGTTTTATTCATGAAAGTTGCATTTATGCCTTGTGTTCGGTGATTTTAGGCTTTTTAAGTCAAATTTCGACTTTCCATCTCAAAATGTAGATTTTTTTTTTACCCGGCGGAAATGGGATTTCATAGGCATGGGATTTACATCAATAACAGGATAATAATGTCAATTCACGGGAGTATAGTTTCATTTTAATCACAAGGTTCTTTTAATTGTCAGTTTTCATGGATTTAATTGTCATCCATGTTGAAAAGCCATGTATCGACTCAGAAAAGAGCTTCATGTGAAAATCCTTTCTCTCTGTAGAGAAGCAGAGCATGTTGATGTGACGGTCAGTCGGCCTTCATCAGATCAAGCAGAGGAGGATGAGGTATGTGCAGCTTGAGTCACATGATCACTGCAAACTCTTCGTGGCTATATTCCCTTTCAAACTTAGTGAAAATAGACACTATGCACTTTTCCTGATGCACAAACTGATAAAGAATTACTTTAATTTGATAATGTATAACTGCTTTACACAGAAAACAGCATGTTATTTTTCAATGACCTTCTATTCATCTGGTGCAGGATGAAAACCAGCAGATGGAGGATGGTCAGGATCCCGAAGCTTCAGAGGATGAAAGTGAAGAAGATGCATTGGTTGATCTTCCCAGTCTAGGGGGCTACTGGAACGAGCACATTAGCCGAAAGCACAGTCAAACCAGCGTCGATCTGCGTGAGTGGGAAGTACCGTTTGAGCAGGTGGAGCTGGGTGAGCTCATCGGCAAGGGTCGCTGGGGGAAAGTTTGCAGGGGTCGCTGGCACGGTGAAGTGGCGGTGCGCCTTTTGGAGATCGACAGGAACAATCAAGAGCATCTGAAGCTGTTCAAAAAAGAAGTGATGAACTACCGGCAGACTCGACATGAGAATGTGGTGCTGTTCATGGGTGCCTGCATGAACCCTCCTCATCTGGCAATCATCACAAGGTTTAAATGCTTTTTATATAAAATAGACAATATGACTTAAATTTAACAAAAGTTACAGCTTTTCTTTCTGTTGTTTTCAACAAGGATAAATATTTATTTTGGGCATTTTTGCCTTTATCATCAGATAGGACAGTAGTTCTGACAGGAAAGAAATTGGGTGAGATGGGGAGGGGGTTTGAACCTGGATGCTTTTGATCAACTCTCCTCTTCACTACGAAGACCCATTTTGATTACATTAGCATTGCTCTGTTAAAATCATTCTGAAAGATAATGTTTTTTACTGATGGCCAAACTGGAAAAAAACCTAAATCAAACATCAAAATAAACATCAAAGCTTTCATCTGTTTCTTGTTGATTTAAAACAACACTTGCACCCGGTTGTCCTCTGAATCATTCAGATGTTTTTAATATCAAGTTACTGGGAACAAGAAATCTTTTATCTGGGGTGAAATATTCATTCGTTAATTTTCCAACCTGCTTATTCCCTTTTGGGGTCACAGGGGTGCGCCGGTGGCTATCTCCAGCGCACATTGGGCAAGAGGCTGGGGTACACCCTGGACAGGTCGCTAGTCCATTCCAGGGAAACATTCACTCACACATTCACACTTAAGGGGAATTTCGATTATTCTATTAACCTAACTGCATGTTTTTGGGATTGTGGGGGAAACTGAAGTACCTGGAGGAAACAAGCACAGGGAGAACATACAAACTCCTTCTAGGAAGGTCACTGGCGAGCCTCGAACCGACAACCTTCTAACTGGAAGAACACAGTGCTATTCTGCGCCACCGAGTCGCACCGGGTCAAATATTTATTTCACAAAATTGCTTTCTTTTTTTTTGGGCTTTTGATTTTATTGTTTTTTTTTTTTTTTTTTTTTTCGGGATCAAAAGTTCAAAATCACCAGGTGGTCAAAGACTTCTTTCAACTTTACTTTAGTTGGCTCAATCTGATCGCTACAATATAAACACTGCAGCCATATTCTTAGTAGAGCTAATCAGATTCTTTAATCTTCCTGTTTCAGTGAAACTACTTTGAAGCATTACAATAAAAACAACTAATGCAGTGGAGTAGTGTACATGTGCCAAGTTGCAGTGGTCAATGCAGGTTGGGTTCCCATTGTTATTCCCATCCCTCCGTGCTCCTCCCTGGCTCCACTGTCCTGTCTAGTAGGATAAAAATTATTGGCAGCACAGAAAAAAACATCATTGAATATTGCCATTGTTTTTCAGAATACTGTACTGATAATTAAACTTTTTTTTTTCATGTATAACAATTCGTCACAAGATTTATTGAATTTATTTACAAGTGGTCAAACATCAAACTGACTCCAAACCTTTCAAAGGAAGTGCATGTTTCTGGTGTGTTCAGGAATTCTAAATTACTGCTTTTGTCTTTTGGTGTTGCAGCTTTTGTAAAGGAAGGACACTCTATTCTGTTGTCAGAGATTCTAAACTGGACATCAATAAGATTCGACAAATTGCTCAGGAAATTGTAAAGGTACGTAGCAGTTCATTTGAAATATTTGAATCAAACAATTTTAAGAAAAGAATGAATACAAGGTGCTGAACAGTTTGGACTTTGAAGCACCACATTTTTATGTTTAGGCTCTGGATATTTTCACAAGTTGCTTAAACATGCCTAAGCTCACCTCACCCAACATAACACATGCACTAGAATGAAATTACCATAATCCTTGCTGATTATACACAATGGATATTGCTCCACTTTATGTACAACCGTCATCATTTTGAAAATTTAGAAAATCACAAGCAATATCACATGTCTTGTACTTTCAAGAGTCATCCCTTCTTTTCACCCTGCAAATTATATATCATGACTCTTTTAATGTTCATTTCGTAATATGTCAAATATTATCTTCTACTACTCTCAAATCTCAAAAAGCAGTGTGGCGTTAACAGTCCTATTTGTGATTTGTTTCCTCAGGGAATGGGTTACCTCCATGCGAAGGGCATCGTGCACAAAGATTTAAAGTCCAAGAATGTGTTTTATGATTCAAACAAAGTCGTCATCACAGATTTTGGTCTGTTTGGGATGTCAGGAGTGGTACAAGAGGACAGGTAAATTTGGAATGAACCTGGAAAGCGCCTCTTACAGATTTTTAAAAAAATAATAATCATTTGTTTAGGCGGGAAAATGAGCTAAAGTTGCCACGAGGATGGATTTATTACCTGGCTCCAGAGATTGTGCAAAAGATTGGCCCAGGAAACCAAGAAGACTGTCTGCCTTTTTCAAAAGCTGCAGACGTTTATGCCTTTGGGTAAAAACCATTTCCCCTTACACACAGATGAAGTGTCTGTCATGCTCATGTATGGTTCTCTGATATTTCACATCTGTTGCTTAACTAAAGGCTAATTTCTTCATTGATCTGTATTGCATCTTGGTATTGTGGGTTTATTTTGTGTTTTTGTTTTAGCACGATCTGGTATGAACTACAAGCCAAAGCCTGGCCCATCATTAACCAACTGACGGAAGTTCTGATCTACCAACTGGGAAGTGGAGAAGGAATTAGGACATTACTGGCTCAAAAGGGCACTAGTTTAGGCAAGGAAGTTACGGTGAGACCAACTATACTATATACTTTATACCGTAATGTTATGGAAGTATTAATCATAACCCATTACAGAAGACTCTGGAAGCAAGGTGTAATAAGATTTAACAGAACATGCAGCCTTATTTAGCTTTAAAACCTGAAGGTGCTAACAGCTAAATACATGCTGCATCGAGGAAAGAGAGAGACAAAAGAGCAAGGTCGAGTGGGGTAGGGTAGTTAGATCCCTCTCAAGATCTGCAGAGCAAATAGGGCAGAGCCTAGTTGTGCTGCATTGTTGAAGAAACTTGTAACTGTTGTGATGTAACTTCCTGCTGTGATGTAACTTCCTGTTTTATGCGAGAGTAAGATTCTAAACATTTTTTTTCCATCACAATACATAGCATCTGAGACATTAGTAGATTGTAAAGTACTGTTTAAACAGGACACCGTGTGTAAGTGTGCACATGTATTTAAACAAAATTATGACATAATTTATGCAAATTTAAGATTATTTTGAGTGAGGGAAATAGATATTTAATTTATGTGGGTATTCCTGATTTTAAATGTTACCCACAAATTTTATACTAGCTTTATTTTAAGAGTGAGAGAGAGAATTATTAGCTAGCATAGCCCTTGTTGGTAAACACTGATGATGGGCATTTTGTGTTTTTCTTTTTTCTTATTTGGCCCCACTCCACTTTGTGAATCCTTTCAAAGCCATTAAGGTTTCGCAAACACAAACCTCCCGCTCCTTTCACAGCGTTTCTATAAGTTTCAGGTCAAGAGACTGGCTAAGCAATTCCTGGAGGTTAACATGCTTTTTCCTGATCCACGCCATTCTTGTCATGGATGTGTGTTTTGCTGGAAAACCAACCTGGAGCCTGTTTCTAATGCCCAGGTTGAAGCTCCAGAGGGATTATTGCTCCAGATTTGAAGTGTTGTCCTTTCTCCTTATACGGCCCCCAATGCATAATGTTTCCACCATCATGTTTGAGCTTTGGGATGGTTTTTAGCTTCATAGGCAACATTCCTCTTCTCAAAACACTTTGATTGTTTTGCTGTCCGTTCCTCCTTTGTAAAAGTCAGCAATGTCACCCTGTGCAACCGTGTATCGTGTATGTTTAGCTCGTGGACCATTTTAAATGCATTTGATATTTTAATAAATTTTATGCACAAAACTAAAATATTGCATAAATTATTGTGAATTTTTTTTCTCATTATATCATTGTAAAATGCAAAACCTAAGCTTCTCGTTGTTCTCTGGCTGCAGGAGATCCTGTCTGCCTGCTGGTCCTTTACAGCGGAAGACAGGCCGTCCTTCATTCAACTCTCAGATCTCCTGGAGAAGCTTCCCAAGCTCAACCGCAGACTCTCACACCCTGGACACTTCTGGAAGTCTGAGGAATATGTATCCTAGACTGGGGCACTGGCATGCCATACGTTCTCATTTTAAGAGAATAATGAGATTAAACCGCTTCCGCCGACCTGTGCATTGTTTTTTTGTTTTTTTTTTATCCTGAGCCTTGTAGATTTTACCCTCCATCTAGCAAATGTTGTGCGTGAGAATGCTGTGAATGAAACTGACCAAATGCGTGCTGTGATGGATGTTTCATAAATCCTTACAGAGATGATCATAAAGGACAATAACAACTCAACGCTTCGGATATTTGAGAATACTGTACCACCAGTGCTTTTTTTGAACGACAGGTTTACTTTGTGAATATGTTTTATTTTTTGTTATTTACAGATGATTGAGGAGAAATGCTTGAAATTCTTTTCATGTTTTGATATTTGTATGTTTTTTATCTGGCCTGTGGTCAGTAATGCTCGTCTATTTAAAACCATCAGGGGTTAAACTGAGGTGAAATTAAACATCTACTTCTTCTTTTCCGTTTCTTATTACAGAACAACCAACTACACCCTCTTTTTTTTCAGATATTTACATGTTTGCTCTTTTTTATTTTCCACTGGTCATGGGCTCATCTTCTGTTCCTGTTTCCAACTTCTTTATATGTTCTTCAACATTACTTTCTTTTCTTCTCTTCACATTCCGCTCTTCTGTTTTCTGATTGGCTGGCTATTCTGTGCCCTATGACTACAAATGTGTGGAAAACGATTGTTTACTGCTTAATTTAAAGAACTGAGCCTGGACTGTTGAAATCTATACTGATTTCTATAAGGGTTCTCTTTGCAATTTTTGAACTCTGAACAACACCCTAGTAAAATTGTACAGATTGTTAGTTTGTACAGTACTGTGCAAAAGTTTTAGGCAGGTGTGAATGAAATATCTCAATCAAGTTAATATTTGGTGTCCCTAGCTTTTTTAGGTACATATTTTGTAGGATTATAGTCAGATGATCAACCAAAACTTCAGCCATCAGCTCAGAACTGGCAGAAACCAGTGTGGGTCAAGTACCCATTTATTGCCTACAGAAGTCTTGCCAGAACTGGTCTTCATGGAACATTTGTAGCCAAAAACCCATACCTCCAACATAGGAACAAGGTCAAAAGACTCAAGAATGCATGGAAACGAGTCAAAATGTTAAATATTTGGTTGTAGCTGAATCCAGTTTGTTCGTTGAAGGTACAATGATTGTCTACAGGCAACAGTGAAACATGGTGAAGGTACCTTGAATGTTTGGGGCTGCATTTCTGCAAATGGTGTTGGAGACCTGGTCAGAATTAATGGTGTTCTCAAAGCTGAGAAATACAGGCAGATACTTCTACATAATGTAATGCCATAAGGGAGTTTTTTAATCTGCAGCAGGACAACGATCCCAAAAATACACTTAAATTAAAAAATATATATATATATACCGGTATATATATATATATATATATATATATATATATTGATTTTTTTTGATTCCTAGAAATTCTTTTATGAGTTTGGAATGCTTTTTCAGTCTACAAAGCCTCTGAACTCTTCAAAAGTCATTTCTGTTGTTTCTCTGAGCCCAACAAAAAACTCAATATTAAAATATTATCAAATTAAAGTTATTTTTGTTCAGTCATATCTGTTTATTTTCTGTACATGCTTTGAATTTTAGTGTCCGTGTGGAAATGGATGCATGCAGACTTTGGGGTGTTTGTGGTGGTGTGAAAAATGAAAGGGTGATTGCTGAAGACTGCAGTGACTGTAATCTGAATAGATGGTTTGAATGAAGTGAAAAGATAAGGTTTTATTTATTGTACAGCTTGATTTCTTATGTCATTTCCATATATTTTTCATCACAAAGTGTTGTTGAAAAGGTACTTTTCCCCCTGTCGTATTTCTCTGTATATACTGTGACCTAAATAAGATTATAGTTCAGATGATTATGTATTTATGAATTCATATTTTTGTAAAGTCAAGTCTGCAAACAAAATGTATTTTTTCCTGCCAGAATTAAATGCGTTGTTTCCATTCAGAGGAAGAGGTGTGCTTCGTTACCTTGCAAAAACATTGAGATGTTGTTGACACTGGAAGTGTTGGAGTAGTGTTACTCACTATTTCATACTGTCTGGGTTTTAATGACTAAGTGAGATTAAAAACGAGATGTTGATTTCACGGGTAATCCAAAATAATCAAAACTAAACAGTACAATTACTGGAAAAATACAACACAACTTAGAAAATGCTTTTGATTCTTTTAAATGTTTTGTTTTTTGGAGAATGGGTGCAATCACAAAATATATAGCCAGTACATATTCTGTTTTTAACCTACAATGTGTTGCATCAGTGTAAAAATATCTCAGATTCTAGCACTTATTTATGGAAACTTAAAGTTTTTTTATTTATCTGTTTTAATCACTTTGATATTATAATTGAGTGGCCATGCTGTAGGGTTTAGAGAGCAGAGTTGAAGATGAAGTACTCATTTGGAGAGACGCGGTTGGAGAGGATTGGGAACAAAGTTAGATTAAGGTGAGTGGGCCATGTTCAGAGGAGGGAGAGTGAACATATTGGTGAGAGAATTACATGGAGCTGCCAGAGAGAATGAAAACAGGAAGGACCGTAAGAAGATCTGCATTTAATAAATGAGAATATGAAGCTTTCGGGTGTAAGTGGTGAGAGATGATTCGCTGTGGAGCCAGAAGACAAAGAATGTTATGATATGTAACTGTTCGGAATGATGTTTCTGAAAAAGAGGGTCAAAAATCCAAATAAAGTCACCCAAAACTTACTGCTCTTAAAAAAAAAAAAAAATTATTTAAAACAAAAAGGCACCCACAAGGTAGGCATAAATAGTTTTCAAAATCATAAGTGAAACATAAAAATCAACACACGTAAGAGGTTTGGCATCTGCTCCCATTCTTTCATGTCTTTTTATAAACAAAACACATTCATACAAAGATCTGGCTGCATCAGGCTCATTCGACTATGGCAATCCGTTTTAACAATGAATCCTCTTTCCGTACTAGTCACAACTCATTGGAATATATTTTCTCATATCTCATATCTTGTGATTAGTGGCAATTACAGTGGTACCCCAAGATACCAATGCTTCGAGTTACGAAATGTTCGAGATATGAAACGTCTTGCGGGCAAATTTTTTGCAGTTCTGCTTCATGTCATGACGTCACGTTGCGCTTCCGGGTCCTGATACGCTTCAAAACACTTCAAAAATACAGCAAAACATTATGTATACATTACTAATAATGTGCTAAAAGAAATGTTAGAGTCAAGGTGTCGTAAAAGAAATAACATTTATAACGTGGAAAGTGCTGTTCTGTAGCGCAAGTCAGAGAAACCCCCGTGACGCGTTCTCAGAAGCGTCTCTCTCCATCTGTCTCCGCTCGCACTTGAAACCGTGTTTGTGTTAGTAATTCTTGAAATATCTTGAGAAAGTTAACTTTCATACGCAGTGCCGTAGTGTTTTCTGCCATCAGTTCCACCTCCTCCGACACATTGCTTCATTCAAGGCAAGGTTTCACATTTGTGTACATATTACCTATAATATTCCCATATAACCATATTACCTACGTTGCACGTTTTAGCCGTTTTACAGGTAAAACTTGCTTTGAGATATGAAATGTTCAAGATAAGAACGTCACCACATCACACAGCAGGGTCACTACATCCTGTAACACTTTTTTGAAATAACAGTTCAAATTTAGGCCTTCCAGTTAGAAGCTTATCGATTCGAGACTCGCCAGGGACCTTCCTGGAAATTCATTGGTCACTATCTGTTGTAGAACTTGGACCATTTACTTAATTTTCAACACATTTCAGACAAAAAATTCATTAAAAAGTGCTGTGATATAACAAATCAAAATCTATTGTTTCAGGTTTTTTTCCCCCTCAAAGTGTTGAGTAGGCACACCCTCTGAATGGACTACTTGTACTAAGACTTCCACGTTCTTCACAATAGTGCTCAGTAAGTTCCGGTTTCCCAATGGCTACGTTCTACACCTGCTGCAGAATCTTTCAAAGATTAATGAAGCTATATACGTGCTTCGTATCACGCCCCTCTTTCAGCTCCCACACACTGGGCTGTGGTGCTTTAACTGGGTATTCTTTCCAGGCAAAAAGCATCGCTCTAGTTACTAACTTCCTCTGTGCATCTGTTGTTTGCTTATCACTGCTAAAACGTTTAGTGAAAACCATAGATTTGCTGATGAGCCGATTTGCTGATGTACACAGCGGAACACAACAGTGTTTGTTGACACAATTTTTTCTGAACATTTTCTCCAAACTTCAATACAATAGACTATAAATCGGAACTCAGCGAGCGGTATTATTTGGAATAATGAGGTGGAAGTGTGTATGTCTATGTGCAAGTAGTCCATTGGGGCTCCGGCCCGCCCCTCCAAGTCGAAAAGCATCTTTCTAAACACCCTGTCATTGAAAAATTAGTAGTATGCCTAGTGATATTATAGTTTTAGATATCTTTATTTTTTATTTTGACGAGTAAATGTTTAAACGGCTTGCCATATTCACCTGGAAGGGCAACAGGCAAGTGATTGTACCTGACTAACCTACCAACTAACCTACCCACCAACATATTTCACAATAAACAATTCATATTTTAACCTTACAGAAATAATGATAACAGTATTTTTAGAAAATTTGGGGGAGGAAGCTACTTCACAGTGTAATTTTATGGATTTTTTTTTTATTTTTAATATATATTTTTTTATATTAATAATTGAAGAAGAAAGGCAACACAACATTTTTATTAACCCAATGCTGCTGAGCAATTTCCAGGAGCCCCAGTCATAAAGAAACCGAAAGTTACGCCCTTTTCTCTGGAAAAGGAAGGGTTTAACGTTTACTTCTTTGTGGAGGAAGGACACTTTATAACAGTAAGTTCAAACCGCGCAGTACATTTTTCAAGCTGCAAATAAGCATAAAACGTTTGGGAAGAATGGCGTTTTACCAACAGCAGCAGCCTTATTACAACCCGGTAAGTATAAATTACTATTTTACACATTTTTAAACAGTCGACTCTTTGAGTCTGCTCTCAAAATTGCAGCAAATTATTATTATATTGTCCTTTCTCACACTGTTCTAAAACCTCAAAAGGTACCAGGCAAACGTCCCGACGTCAACGTAGAAATGACGTCGAAATTCGGTCAGAATCTTCTGACGGTCCGCCGGTGTCCAAATCAGACAAAACAAGTGCTTCAGAAAATGCATAAAAATGCAACTGGACATACTAAAGATATTATAAAAGGGATTGCATGAGTATGTTAGTTTCTAGTCACTTTGGATCCTTTTTCGAGTATAATGAATAAAAGTCAATAATCATGATATATATAATCGAAACATACACTATAAGTCTTCCTGTTTGTAACGTGAGCTCACAAAGTATAGTGAGAAAACCTTTATTACATCATTATTTATTCAAGAATTGCGGTGTTTGTGCGAGGAAAGTATTTAAAATGTGTTCGTGCTGTACATTTTGTACTTTGTATAAGTTTCTTTTCACGAGTTTTCCTTTCATTTTTTGTGAAAAAAAAATGGATCACAATTTTTTGAAAAGCACGTTATCTGAAGTCACACCCCCTATGGTTTTAACATTTAAACATCTGACCTGACTATCCATAAATGCATTTAAAGATAGGAATAAATATATTCCGACTAGTTAGAAATATACTTTGACTGGCGTATAGACATTTAGAGATATTTTCAACTTAATTGCACTAGTAAGAAAGGGAATTTGAGATATCTCCAATTATATGTTGACTAGTCAAAACTCATTTGAATATATCCGCAATATAATTAGAGATATCTCGAAATCATTTACGTCTTGTCAGAAATATATTTGGAGATATCTCCATTGACTTCCACTGAAAAATATTTCCAGATATCTTCAATTGATTTTTAACTTGTCTAATTTGAAGATATCTCTAATTATATTGCGGATATCTTCAAATGAGTTTTGACTCATTACTTCCCTAATTCAAGCGCACGAGGCTTATTTGATTTTTTTAACTTTTGTTGGAAGCGTGGCTGCAGATGACGTTCAATCAGAGAAAAGGGTCAATATTTATCAATTCTGTATACAGTAACAGTAAGGATAAACATTTTAATTTATAAAGTAAAACCTAGATATGCGCCCAGAAGTGGTTCCATTTATAAAGCATAACATACAATGTGCGTCCAGAAACAAAATGTTTTCTGGGTACCTGCTGAAATATTGTCCCATGATTAGAAAAATGATTAACATACTCTTTCGAAATGTTTAAAGAGCTAACATGATGGAATAAATATATTTTATATCTGTTAGACCTCATGTAAACTATACATTCAGTTTTGATAATGTAACCTTCTCTTGTGGCAAATTATTACATGGCACTTATTTTCCATAGTAGGTATCTTTTCACAATTTTGAATATTGTTTATTCCCTTTAGGTTACCGGTCAATCTGGTAAACATGAAAGTGATAAAAAGTTAAACCTTATTTTTACGTGTCTTGTATCAAAACAGAGAATCCCATTCAGCGGCCAAATCCACGGCGGCCTGCAGGATGGTAAAAGCATTATCATAAGTGGCAGAGTGTTACCACATGCTGATAGGTGAGCGTTTACGTGCCTACAAGATAATTCTTCTTTGCACAGTTAAATTTGAAACAAACACCTAGATTGTTTGCTCTTTATGATGCAGGTTTCACGTGAACCTTCAATGTGGCTCTCATTCAGGCGCTGATGTTGCGCTGCACTTCAACCCACGCTATGAGCGCCCTGAGTATGTGGTTCACAACAGCTTCCAGAACCAGAAATGGGGCTCAGAAGAGAGGGTGCAACAGTCACCCTTTCCACGAGGCCAAACCTTCACACTGCAGATCCTCGTGGCCCAGGATGTGTTCAAGGTAAAGGGTCAGTTACGACGAGTTGAGAAACCTTCCATTGTTATACATTTGCACACACTCTATCACTCGATTATTTGAGAGGGAATTGAAAAGATTGTTTTTCTAGATATCTACCAATGGCAGACACTTCATGGATTTTAGACACCGTATTCCATTCTCACGGGTCGATACCATAGAAGTAGCTGGAACGGTGGAGCTCAACTCTGTGGCATTTCAGAACGTAAGTTCCTCTGCAGCTCATTTGTGAGGCCTGACTTCCCTTTCTATGGCATTATTGCAATATATTTCACATTTTGACGAGAGGGTTTTGCATTGAAAACATGGTCACAAAGCATTCGTCAGTGTCACTCATCAAAGATGAGCTTCTGTAAGAAGTTTTTAAAAATATTTATACAATTTTTATATTTATACATAAAAAATACAATTATAAAAATAAAATGTTATTTTTATACAAATTAAAATGACAACTGTTTGCAGGGGGTCATGTACTGGATTTTTTATTTTGTCTAATTGAATAGGCATTGGAACCATTCCATTCAAAACATTGCTGATTTGAATAAGCCATGCTCACCATAACTGGACAGTGGTTTGGATATGCATGACTCTCTTATCTAATAGTCTTGGAATATTAAAACTTATACGAGAGAAACTGAAAATGCACTTGTTTGAGTAATTAGAAAGAAAACTTTCTGAAATCTTTAGAAAGTAAGTGGTTTCCATTTCATGCTGGATCATTGTTAGTTTTAGAAATCCGCATCAGATCATGAACTAATACAATCCTCAGCTCCTATGTTGCTAACTGTGTCTTGGTTTGACTGATACTGTTAGCAAGGGTGAAGATCATATGATATATGTCCACATGTGATGTGTATCTGTAAAACGGGCCACATCATTGCTGACTGTAGTAAAAGCAGTTAAAAATGCATTTTGAGTTCTGAAAGTAGCTTTATTGTTCCATCAGCACTTATCTATCAAAGATCCAGCACTTTTTGGTTTTTCAGTTCATGACTCCTGGACAAACTGTGAGCTGTTTTTTAAAGTGACTGATTAGACTCAGTATAAGTGCCAATGTTTAATTTAATAAACCTGTACAAGCTCTGAATTCGACAATTAGCTAGTTTCAAATAAAATGAGGAATAAACATGATCTGTGTCTTTACAGGCTTATTTGCCTCCACAACCAGCCTTTCCGGTGAGAATCATCAACATTTATTGGCATGAATGAGCACAATGGTAAACACATCTTTGCTTTACCTTTGTACTCTCTTTATTATCGTTTCAGGGTTGTATTCAATCTCAAACAGGGTTTCAGGTCAGAGCCAAGCCTAAAGGTCACATCACAAGTATTTCTTTCAGTCATAAACATCTACTGTTCTCATTTACAGCCTCAGTATTTCGTTCCTCCAGTGTGTGGGGTAAGTGATCACTATGTCAAGAAATCTGTCATGTGATAACTTAATGATTCCATTGGTGGTACAGCGAGGGAGAAACAATGATGCCCTGCTGATTTTGAACATTTTCCCACCAACACAGAATTGATAAGTCTATAAATATTAATGTTAGCATTATTTCACCAAAATTAATAGATGCATTTGAATGATTCGCATAATTTGCTAAATGGGTGTAACACTGAGATAAATATCTAGTTGTGAGCTGAGTGTATTGTTACACCCCTAGTTAATGAGTACATTAAGCAACTGGAAAACTAATGTGTAACATGCTTTACCTTGTTGACCATGTTAGTGCTTGATAGTACAGAACATTTCCAGTGTCGCATATCTCTCATTACTATTTTTTGTCCCCTAACAATAACAATAGTTGCGTGTTTTTGTGTGTGTCCGCAGTTCCCTGCATATCCACCTGCACCCAACTATGTAAGATCAGCTCTCGATTGCATTTTATTCACATTCATTTTATTCAAAGTGACAGAATGCATTAAATAATATATATTTCTTATTACTGCAGTTCTACAAGATTAAAATGGCACTATTGGGCACTAAATTCACCAAATAAACAGATGTGTGTGACATGCTAAAAATACAAAGCATTGTACATGAAACCATCCCATTGTGTTTTGCATAGAGGGACTGAAGTTGTGGAGGCTAAAGACAACAAGAAGTGAAGCTTAACATGAATGTCACACAGAATGTCATTAATCAAGTCTATTCAATGAAGAGTAATGCCAATGGAAGAATAGTTTGAGTTTATTCAAAGTAAATACAACAGGAATACACTGTAAATCAAAGATACACAACATTTTTATGCAATTTTACGAGGTTCATAAAGGAATGGCCAAGTGCAGCAAATAAGTTATGTGTATGATCCATATGTATACGGTGGTACCCCAAGATACAAACTTAATGCGTTCCAGGGTGACCTTCGGATATCGAACAATTCCTATCTCGAAGCAAGTTTTACATGTAAAACACCTAATCCGTGCAACAGCTCTCAGAAACAACAGAATAAGTAGATGAAAAAAATGGAAAACCAGAGAAAAATCAAGAAACGTTTCTTCAATCCTTAAATCTACACATTGTTAATGTAATAAATGATAATAAAACAGAATAAAACACAAGCAAAATACGTAATATGTACACAAATGTGAAACCTTACCTTGAGAGAAGTGATGTGTCGGAGGAGGTGGAACGGATGGCAGAAAACATTACGGCACGACGTATAAAAAGTTATTCCACGCATAAAATAAATATTTCATGAATTACTGAAACAAACACGGTTTCAAGCACAAGCGGAGACAGATGGAGAGACACATCTGAGAACGCGTGACTGTTTCTCTAGCTTGCGCTACAGAACAGCACTTTCCACGTTATAAATGTTATTTCTTTAATGACACCCTGACTCTAACATTTGTTATAGCACATTATTAGGAATCTATACATAATGTTTCGCTGTGTTGTTGAAGTGTTTTGAAGCGTATCAGACCCTTTTTGCACTGGGAGATGGGAGCGCAAGAAGCGCTACGCGACATCTTACAAACAAGCGGAAAATACAGCAGAACTCCTTGTAAATGTTCATATCTTGAATTTTTCTTCGCATCTTGAAGCAAAAAAATTCCTGCAAGACGTTTCGTATCTCGAACTTTTCGTAACTCGAAGCATTCGTATCTCGGGGTACCACTGTATATATTTTCGGATCACCGGATAATTTCGTATATTCAATAGAGATGACAGGAGAGTACCACCACACTTATTTTTCCATGGAGGGGTCCTTTTTAGCATCGATGAGAGAACAGAATATTATCAACACTATGGCTTGTATTTGAAAACTTTCTGTTGGCCCATAATAATGGGCAGGAAATACAGACACTAGTCTTTTATTCACACAGTTTATTAAAAGAAACACTCTGATAATTATTAAAATATTGACCAAAAATCCAGACATCAAAATAAAACTCTTTAATATATACCCACATATAAAATAATATATAGTAAATATGTTTTTCCCCAGCTTTTAGTTCATCATTCAACTTGAGGATCCCGGATCTCATGAGCTCATGACCTTGTCTACCACTGTCCCCAACTGCCATCCCCATTGTATCTGTTTTTTGTGAAGGACGATATGTAAAGACTCTGAGTTGATGCGTACATTTTGTTTAGCATATTAAAGAGACAGACCCAGTCTGAAAGACGTAAGTCATGAAGTCATGGCTCCACAGTCGGCCAGCTGATTGGTTGGTTCTTTGCCCATTCCATTTTGTTAAAAGAAGGGGCATTGATTAAGTTTATTGTCTTGTTTGCTGTGAGATGTACATACCTCAATGCAGTTGTTTTGGTGAAAAACAGGCTTTAAAAAGGGTTTTGTGGCCCTGGCCCGTGGTGTAGTGGACAATGCGCAGGACTGCGCGGTTGCGCAGGGCGATGAAGGTTCCACCCCATTCTTTCTCCACCTTTCTTTCTGTCTCCCTCTACTGTCCTGTCTGTTAAAAAAAAAAGAAAAACCAATAAAAATATATAAAAAAAAAGGGTTTTGTTAAAAAAAAAAAAGGAAGTAGGTGAGAGCCTGTATGCAATGCTCCTATGTTCAGGAAACTCTCAAACAGAGGCTGAATCTGATGCCGGAGTGAGGATTATTATATCAGATGGGTCCTATACATTTCTGTTTTTCACCCTTCTCCACTGTTTATCTTGTTTATTAGTTCTGTGTTTTGTTTGTACTGCTTTGTAGGGTTTTTTTTTTATTATTTGAATTCACTTGTATCACCCCACCTACCACTCACTAAATACCCCTTTAGAGTCCTCTTACGATGTTGAGAAATTAAAGACGGTTCCTCAATATCTGGTCACCATTTTTTTTTCACCATTTCATTTCACCATTTTTTTCAGCTCGGATGATAGACAGAGTCCACTTCTGAGGACAAAGTCTGTGTTTCTGTTGTCAGAGGGATTGAGAACCCTCAAAATATTCCTTACACCTTTACAAAATTATTTTTTGTACTCTGTTACCACTGCTATTAATCTGTAACAACTTAAGATGGACAACAAACATCTCGTGACCGGTGTCCACTGATCACATCTTATCTCTTGATTTAGATTAGCACATGGAGTTACTCTTAAATATTAATATAATATCAGCCTAATACAAGAGAGAGAGAAAGATCAAACGTTTCTTTAATGAGTTAAATATTAAAAACTAATTATTTATATTTGTATATCCATTATATGAAATTAGCTCTCTTTTAATATCACCTTTTTCTCACACATTTAGAATATCCCATATAATGCAGTAATCAATGGTGGACTTTATCCTGGCAAAAACATTGTCATAAATGGAGTCGTTCACCCTAATGCCAACAGGTGAGACAACAAAAAACATCTTTAACAATTTCTTCTCTATTTTGAGAAGCTCATATTTCAGATCTCATCACTCTTCGCTTTTCAGTTCACCATTTTGCTGTTTCGTCCTACAGAATTACATTCAACCTGGGCTTCAGAAATGAGATCGCTTTTCACTACAATCCCCGTTTCGATGAGAATGTGGTGGTGCGCAACACCAAACAAAAGGAGAAGTGGGGAGCAGAGGAACGTTTTGGAGGCCTACCCTTTCACAGAGGACAGCCATTTCAGGTAGAACTTCCACTTGTTGTCATAGTAGTGCTATTAATCAAGTTCACCAAAAGGAAAATCGTTATGTGACATTCACTATCAGTCAAAGTTTCAGAACCCTTTTCTAGCTTTCTTACGATTTACAATTTAGTTTCTCAGCAAATCATCCAAAATGCGAAAGAACATGTTTGTAGTCATGTAGTACACAAAACACTATATTCTTTAAACTCACTCTTCTCTCAATAAGCTCCATAAGTTCATCACCATCTTCAACAGTTTTGAAAGAGTTCCCAGAGATGCTGAACATTTTTACCACCAACACATCTCATTTAGGTTCATCATCAAATGTTTCAACTCAGGAAAAATGTCTGTAGAGACCATCTATACACCTTCCACATACGCAGCAGGGGGAACCAAAGTCTCAAATTTCGACTCATAAGACAAAAACTCAGATTTCCACTGACCATTGCTCATGGAACTAAAACTTTCTATGTACAGATTTGATAACAATCGGCCCCCACATGTTGTAGTTTTTTCCTCAATGCAGCATATTTTTTGTGAAAAAAGCTGCGTTTTCTGTTAAATCTTCTTAAACCTTGATTCCAGAGTCTTCTGCAATGGGTTCTGTCTTAATAGTCGACACCTACAAAAGACTCCACTTTCTGCATAAAAGCACTATAAAAGTTCACTTGATTTGAGTTAATAAATAGAGCTGATCACTGAAACCGCCTCCAGAAACAACAGGTTTCCTCGCCGGTTGAGATCCACGTATTGGTTAACAGATTTTGCACCCTGGATGTCAATGGCACATGAACTAACCTGTAAAAATGAAATTCTTCAATAAAAGTGTAATTTGAAATTCATTTTTAGATGTTGAGGAAAGTACAAGTAGATTTAAGTGAATAAGATTTGTATGTGAGGCCGCTTCCATAAACCATGCCTTTGTGATTTGGTTGTGTGTTGCAGCTCACCATTTCCTGCAATCCCCAGCATTACAACGTGTTTGTGAATGGCATGCAAGCACATACTTACAAACATCGCTACACAAGACTGCGAGACATTAATAATCTGGAGGTTTGTGGCGATCTGCAGCTGAGTTTAGTTCAGGTGTAACAGACATTTAATGTATTAAGCAGATCCAAATCTCTTTTTTTAGGGAATAAGGTAGATATCTCCATGTTAAGGAGACTTAAATACATTTTGGATTTTGAACATGAACAAACTGAACTGTGGTTTGTACTTAACTCTTTATAATTTGATATAATGGTCCTGAAACGAAGCACGAAGCAAGAGAAACTTGTAACTAAATCATAAGGTGGAAACGAATGTGCTGCTTAGATAAAATAATGTGATTACTGCTTTCCTGTGCAATATAATTTAGACGTGTAATAGAAACAAAGTGAATTTTTATTAAATATTAAATGCTTTTCCATGTGTGTCAATCCACTATTTCACATGTTTCTTGTATTATTTGTTTGTTATACCGTCACATTATATAACATCAAACTTTCATGGAATTGAATGCATTACTTAGCTTAAATAATTCATTTTCCAACTAATTTATTCCATTTTTTGGGGTCATGGGGGTCTGCCAGTGTCTATCTCCAAAGCACATTGGGCAAGAGGTGTAGGTACACCCTGGACAGGTCGCCACTCACACATTCACACCTAAGGGGATTTTCGATTCTTCAATTAACATAACCACATTTCTTTGGGTTTGTGGGGGAAACTGGAGTACCTGGAGGAAACCCACGCAAGCACAGGGAGAACATGAAGAAACTCCTTCCAGGAAGGTCACCGTTGAGCCTCGAACAGACAACTTTCTAACTGGAAGGCAACAGTGCCGCCCTAGTTTAAATTATTGACTTCCAGTATTTTTTTTGTTAAAAGACTGAGACACATCTGAGAACCACTATCAAGTCAAACCTAAACTGTTGTTAAAAATGATAAATCACATGTATCATTAATCAAATGTGTGTCCTAACTATTGAATACAGCTTTTCTGGGGTCTCAATATGCTTTATACAAAGTTGAGTCTCCTGTCTTACCCCCAGCACCTGGCCAACCTATGTTATGTAAACAGTGCAGCACATCTCGCTCAGCGCTGCTCGATGCAAAGCATCAAAGAGGAGGAGCCACACAGAACACAAGAGGGGAGGGGCTACAAACAGAATATGGCCTACCAAGCATAAACATTATTTCAACATTTCGTTTCTACATTTTAAGTCAACAACATGCTTTTTAATACTGTTGCAGGAATGATTTTTGTGTAGGATCAGGATTAGGTGTAACCCCTCCCATCTGTTGGTCTGTTGCCCCTCCCTTCTGGTATTCTGTGTGGCTCCTCCTCTCTGACGCGCTACTTCTCCACCATACATTGCTTACTGATTGTTTGGGTGCCATAAAAATTTGAGAAGGATGACTGATATTTTCAAAAGCACATCATGAGATTTTTTATGACCTCACAGAGAGAAGCCTTAGGTATAGCATCTGATTAGAGAATTTTTAGAGGTAATTCTCATACAAAACCACAGAGAGAGCACCCCCTGCTGGCCTTTAGAGACATGTTTTTTTTCCATCCAGATTCTAGTCAAGAGCATCCGGGTCTAGCTTTAGGGTGTACCAGAACTTGGACTGCAGAGAGACATGGCCCCCTTGAAGATCCCTGCTGAGGCAAAGGTGTCCTACCTTTCCAGCTCCTCTTGAATTGAAGGAAATGTGCTACCTTACGCATTGAGTTGTATACGCTACAATTTTGTACAAGAAAATTCAAATACCTAAGAAATATTAAACTACAAAAATTATTTAATATACAAAGAAAGAAACATGTTGATGCACAGAATATTTAACATATTTTACAACACAAGTTATATATGTATTTTTTTTTTTTTAGAAAACTTTAAATAAGCTTTTTGCAGATATCCATGCGAGGGTGAGCCTTCAGTGTGTGTTTATCCATATTCTTTTGATGAAAAAAGTTATGTTGACCGTGATAATAAAGATGACCATTTCCAAAGGTAAGCTGTTATTTCCCCGTTACTGGTACACTTTCACATGAGTTCGAATGAGAGTCTTAATAAAACAGTCAGAATAAAAAAGATAGGTACATTTCTCCTACAGCAGCTTGTCATGGGAAGTCTCAAATGGACTTGTTGTTTGCCACAGATCACGTACGCTAATGAACAGGTTTCCTTTTCCATTTTAGGAGAAGATTCCATACTATTAATACTCAGACAAGTAGGAATGGAGTCCTTACCAAAACTATTTGCTTGTCTGACTTTATATAAATGTGTTAATAATTCAATTCACAAAGTTTAGTGTGTTGGCCAATCCTTTGCAGCTATAAGAGCTTTGACTTTTTTAGGAAGGCTTTCCACAAGGTTTAGGAGTGTGTTTGTGGGAATATTTGAGAAGTCCATGAATCTTTGATACAATGCAGTAAGACAAGCAGCATTCTCCTGCAAACCCAAATTCATCCATTTGTCAGAGAAGCATAATGTCATTTCCCTCACTTGCACCTTTGTATTACTCCTCTGAATTTTACTCCAACAAAGGGCCCTACTGTGATACAGTGAGCTCCTGAGAGCGGCCCATTCTATTACAATTGCAGCCTACTTTTCCAGCTCCTCTTGAATTGAAGGAAATGTGCTACCTTACGCATTGAGTTGTAGATATGCTACAATTTTGTACAAGAAAATTCAAATACCCAAGAAATATTAAACTACAAATATTATTTAATATACAAAGAAAGAAACATGTTGATATGTTGATGCACAGAATATTTAACATATTTTACAACACAAGTTTGAGCATAAATGTCATTCCCCTCACTTGCACCTTTTTATTACTCCTCTGAAATGTACTCCAACAAAGGGCCCTACTGTGATACAGTGAGCTCCTGAGAGCGGCCCATTCTATTACAATTGCAGTCTGCACATGTGTTTAGTTTACAGTGTAATATAGTGTGTTTGTATTTATTCATAAACTGAGAGTGCCTTAAATGTTGTTGCACATGTTCACTGACAGATAAGACTCGTGCTTAAATAGATATTTTGTCTCGTAACTAGAATTAAAATTCAGAACATTTGCTTTGTTATGGTTGTCAACAATCGCCCCCGAAAAGTAGTCCTGTATTACTTGAAATGATCTCTAGATGGCAGCAGAACACTCCTGCTTTCTCATCACAGGCTGCTTGCGTAAAATCCAATAACAATACACCAGGTTACATAAAACACAGCCTTTCCTATGACATTTCTATTTTACTATAATCATTTCTGTTCATACTTCCTACATCATTCTCATTTTTCGCTGCATAAAAGTCTTTGTTTGAATAAATGACAAAGGATTGACTCCTGAAAATGATCTGCTTTCTGTAATATTGTTTTTTTTTTTCAAACGATTTGGCCGTTTTAATTTTTTTTACCTTTGTCTGCCAGACAGATTGACAGATATACAGACAGACAGCAGGTAGGTAGGTAGGTAGGTTGGTAAGGTAGGTAGGTAGGTCGGTAGGTGATAAAGAAAATAAACCACGAAAAATTTCACTTCTGAAGAAGAAACACCCCTGCAAACAGATCCATATATACGTGTCATTTGATCAAATGAGACAAAATTGACAAAACGAACTGTTACTAGGACTTACGTTCTGCGTTATGTTTAGGTAGGTATTTATACATTTTATTTTTTTCATTTTACGTTTTTTTATTTATTATTATTATTATTATTATTATTATTATTATTATTATTATTATTATTATTATTATTATTATTATTATTATTTTTCTTTCTCTTCTTTTCCTCTTCCTTTCTTTCTTTTTCACCCATGTACCTTCACCCTTCCCCAATCCTTTATCCACTCCCCCTGTCAGTTAAACGCCGTCTTGTCCTTAGACAACTAATGTGAACTGACTCTCGGGAACCACAACTAATGAATATTTACATACATTTAATGTTTCAATCCAGAGGAGAAAACACCACACCAGGTGTTTTACTCCCCTGGAGAAAGCAAAACTGTCCAACTCAGCAAGGCATATACTCTCCCATGTGATGGCTTTTGAGGAGGACAGGACAAGGTAAAAAAAAAAAAAAAAAAAAGAGACAAAATTGGTATTTTAGCTCATAGAGATGTTGTTTTTAAAAAGAGAGGCATTTAACTCAGAAAACAGTGTTCCTACAGGAAAACAGGGGAGTATTTTGCTGTGGGGATGTTTCAGTGCTGGGAAACGTCCCGGGGTTGACAGAAACATGAAATTTAAAGACTATGAGATGATTTCGAAAGACAACTTCAGAAAACAATGTTCGGATCAACATGTTGTGTTCCAGCATGATAACGACCCAAAAGACACTTTAATTCTGGTGACTAAATACCTCAAAATTAACACAGTGATTGTGTTTGACTACCCACTCATAACCTAAGTCTAGCATCCAAAAGAAATCTCTAAGGCACATTGAAGATCAGAGTTTGTGGCAGGAGACCAAACAATATGGAGGATGTTATATTAACATTTATTCTAATACAAACATTCTACATTCCCAATGACATCAACGATAGTAAACTGTTATTAATGTTTTAGATGAAGTATTAAACCTACAATTTCAGTGGGGGCCAAATAATTTGTCTTCAACTGTAGATTATATAGGTAGTGAGCTTTTTGCGCATGCGTAACATCCAAAAGAGAGTGAGGGTGACCGAGAGAGAGAGAGAGAGAGAGAGGATTCAAACTTCCGGTGGTGTGTCATGGCGGCGTGGTGGAGTATGCTTGGAGTGAAAAACTAAACCAAACCCCCCCACCTCCCACCACCTCCTCATCTCTTCTCCTCCTTGATTATTTTACGGAGCGGTGTCGGGGGTATTTGGTGCCCCCGGGGTGATTCTGGAGCAGGACTCGGCGTCGCAAAAGTGATTGATAAGAGACATAGCGGCGCGCGCATCCGCCTGAGCATGGCGGCGCACAAGCCCGTGGAATGGGTCCAGGCCATCATCAACAGATTCGACGAACAGGTAAAGATAACAATACATACGCGGCTGACATTTCAAAGCCTGAAAGCTCGCTCGCAAACGCCGCTATTCTTGGTGCAGAAGCATGTATTCGCACCGTTTGCGTTGAAGATGCGAGTTTGGTGATTTTGGGCTTGCAGTGGTCAAATAAAATACGTGCACGTCTTGATTCCGGCCTTATGTGTTGTGTTTGTCTAGTAAAAGCAAATATTGTGGAGTGAGGTCGTGAATGGGTTGATGAATGTTGAGCTGAGCAGCTCGCGCGCACTGGCTAAATATAAACAAAAGGAATCAGACTCCCTCCGTGCTTGTTGACATCCAGAGAGATGAGATCGCATAGCTGGAGCAGCCTCTCAGGCATCTACATGAAACCTGATTTACTCCAACATGGACAAAAGAAGCGCCCCAGGTTCATCTGGATTCGCAATTGAAGGAAACTATCTTAAACTTTGGTGCATTTGTGTGCAGAGGTGGCAATAACAGACAGAACAGGGGTTTCGCTTTTGACAGCTTGTCATTTTCGTGAGCTTCTAATAATTGTTAGTGGATTCTCTGTCTTCAAATGTGACTTTTTTTTTTTGGCTAATGTCTTTGCATCAGCTAAAATAGTCTCTTGTACTTTGTGAATATTCAACTAAATGGACAAAAATACATTTTAAGAACCTAAAAAATCCGGTCACATGTAAGCTTTGGTTTCCTGCAGCATCCATATGAGAAAGTATCTACTTGTGCATTATTATATTTCAACTTTCACTGTTAAAAAGTGCTTTTGATAGTAGATTTTGAATGAACCACTCTTCAATAATTCCATTGTAGAATATCTACAAACTATGTGTCATCTATGGGCTCGAATTGGAAGCAATTTCATTTCCAAATACAACATGTATCAAAACGTATTAGGGGTGTAACGGTACGCTAAAATCGTATTCGGTTCGGTACAGTGTCTTGGAGAGCTCGGTTTGGTTTATTTTCGGTACAAAACAATAAGAGCTTACAAAATCTTTATTTTGAAAAGCTGCCAATACACAATAGAATTCTTGCATACAATATATAAAAGTGACACATTTGGGTGATATTTTAAATAAATTGCACTCTATAAAGAAATAAAAGTTTTCAGGTCCTAACTAGTTGCAGTATTTAATTTTTTATTTTAAAAATGTATAACACTAGCAACAGCTTCAGCTTATATATCAACAAAACTAACTATTCAAGTTTTAAGTTTTTGGCTAAAAAGATTAACCTATCCACTGAAGAGAGCGCAGATCTGGTTGCAGACAATATCTCCAGCAGTAGAAAATGTTAAATGTGTTGCCTGCCACAAACCCGATCTCCGTGGAACAATGTCGGCATACATCTTTAAATTTATCCACTCGTCTATCCCCGTTATGTCTTTTAACAGAGAAGCCAAAGTGTTCCCAAACAGGAGACCGTAGTGAGGTGGGAGGGTCTTCAAGCTTTGGCTTCTCTTTCGCTGTTGCCATTTCTCAGTTACTCGTGCAGCGCTTCTGTGCGTCACTCATTAAGTTCCGTTCGGAAACTCGCCTAGGAACATTGTTCCGCTGCGCTTAATATCGCGCTAATAATACATTTATATTATTTAATAAAAAAAATATAAACCGAAACTGTACGCAAGTACGACAAAGATGGAAAAAGAACAGTAAACAAAAATGTCACTGTGTGCCAGCAATGTTTTATCAGATGTAATAATTTCAAAGTAAAACACAAGCGCTCATCTGCTCCATTATCAGACACCTGTTCCTGGTTCAGGACCCCTAGGTGCCGTAACTTTTGTCTGCCTTAAATCCCTCTCTTCCTGCACTAATCCGCTTGCTGATGAAGAAGTTCATGTCCACAATTGTAGGAAGTTATATTTTGTGAAGTGAAATTTTGTGAATGGCCATTATTTTTCTCTTCATGTGAACCATACAAAGAATGATTTAAAAAAAAAAAATTACAATTTGCTAAGCCATCAGAACCAAACCAAACCGGAAACTATGCTTAAAAATCGTGGTATGTACCAAACCTTGAGCTTTGTGTACCATTGCATCTGTAGTAATAACCAAGGTTTGAATGGTCTAACAAAATGCTGCTGTTCACAAAGAACACTCATAGTTGTGATGAGATGAAAAAATCAAGAGTTTATTGTTCAAGTTCTGCAACTCCATAAGCTTCCTACAATGTTAACGACGTGTCCCCTGTTACTGCATATTGAAAACTTCAACTGGACTTTCAATAAAGGGAACAGGAAAGATGTTCTACAAATCCTCTCTTTTCTCCACATTTTTATCGAACAGCTTCCTGTGATCAACCAACAACAGTATAAACCGCTCAACATCCATTCCCCCTCTCAAACAATGTCCCAGGGTACAACGTTCTGCCCTTCTGTGTTCTTGCCACTTTGTTCGTACACACCTATCGATGTTGGGCTAATATCATAAAAAAACACACTAGTATTCCCTTTAAAACGTTATACCACCCAACCCTACCCCCTTTCCTGAGTTTGAGTGGCAAAACATATGCAAAAGTGAAAAACTGAGTTTTGTGATGATTAAGTGTTTAAGATAAAATAATTATGACCAGGGCTCTAGACTAACTTTTTGCACTGGTTGCACTGGTGCGCCTAAATTTTTTTCTTAGGTGCACCAGCACAAAAGTTAGGTGCACCCAAATTTTCAACAGCATCACATTTAACACCGCATTTTCACAAGTTCACTTTATTTATTTATTTATTCATTTATTTTTTAAAGTTTTTTTTTAAATCACTGTCCATATAGACAATATTGACTTGTAAATGATTTGCTAACAACATGGTCAATATAAAGTTCTTTTTTTGAAGCACAATTCTACAAGAAAGGTAACTAAAACTTACTGAAAAGGTGTTTAAAGTGCTTTACTGAGCTGAAATTTAGATGAAAATATTTTTTTTTCATTTTTAAGCATCAGAATATTATGGTTATTGCAGTAACGAGACGGTAGGCATATTATTGACATAGGCTCCATAACATGACATGGTTTACCTTGGGCATGAGCATGCTCGACCTCACTGTGTTCAATAATATATTCACCGGTCTTCCTCTCCGCAAGATACAACTGTACACAATGATGCATTCCTTTGTGGCGATATATGTGTCTCCGTCGATCAGGAATTCCATGTACGCACTGTTCACAATTTGCACAGACGTCTTTTATTTTTCAATGTATCTGCGATGACTCCTATAAATTGGGTGCGCGCGACATCATTGCTGTACGTCGGGTTAACGTTCAAGCCATTTTTCTTCATAAGAGTTATTTCGGACTTGAATTTAGTGAAGGGGAGTTCTTCTTTAGCAATATTGTAGGCAACGTAAAACTTAATTCTCATCTCGGCCGCGTCTGATGATCTGTTTGCAGTTGCCTGCCGCTGAAAGGCAGCGGGGAAAGGGGACACTTGAGCGGTGCATTTATCGCGGCATGTTATGTGTTTTATAGAAAATTCTGAAGTTTATAGTTTCGATTCTAAATGTATTAGAGCCAGTCACAGGGGAGGTTGATGGCTCCGTGTCAGAGCATTGGTTATGATTTTCACGATCAGGCCCTAACTTATCTTTCTTAATGAAAAATCTGTCAATCGTTCTTTTCATCTTCTCTCGTAATGCGCGGCTATATCCACTGTTTACCTGATGGACTCACCTCTCTCTGTCTGACTGCATCACATGCATTTTCAAACGTACGTTCACACACATACAGGAATATCTGGATCAGAGGGGGGGTGGGGCGGGATACGCTCTTCACTATCTCTGATTGGTTTAGACCACGATATGGGCTTAATGTGTGTCTGTTGTTGAACAACAGGGAGACTCACAGAGTTTCGTTTTTTTCCCCCTCGAACGACAGGTCGCACCGTTGCAACCTTTGATTTTTTTTTTTTAGTCGCACCATTGAGAAATTAGGTTGCATATGCGACCAAATTGTTCGCACTCTAGAGCCCTGATGACTTATGATGCATTAAACATACAGCCGTCTTTACTGGGTATTTGGCCACAAATTGAATTTACTCACTGGAGGTCGACCAATGTGGGTTTTGTCTGGCCAGTTTTAATGCTGATATTTGAAAATCTTTGTAGTCGAATTTACGAGCAGGATGGCTGATACAGATTTTTTTAAAAGTTGAAAACAGGACGATATATTGCCTCTACTCCTGACATTTTTATGTTACTGATTTCAGTACCAGGAGAGTACACAAAACAAAGTTTAAAGTTGAGACATTAAAGTGATGAAGACGTCTATGGACATTCTGGTTGTATTTGGACAGATATGAATAAATAATCTTTATAACCATTGAGAAGCCATTGATTAGCTAGGCTTTTTTTTTCTAAACAAGGAGACTGATAGTGTGTGCATTTGACGTTAAGTGTTTTTTTTTTTTTTTTGAGAATAACACTGTTCCCGTTTTAAATCATGTTTGGCTTAAGATACAATTAAGGATCTTATATTAAAGTAAATTATCACTTTAGGGTTTGCCTATGTTAAGCAAAATTGGCATCGCCGATCTCCTATGTTTAATATGGAGTCAATCACCAACTTAGAAATGTTAACATATATCCAACGTTACTGAGAGTATTGCTGCCTAATAAACAATGATGCAACAATATTAGCAGTTATGATAAACAACAGAGCATTGCGCATAACACCTGAAATTTGCTAATAATGGCGAAGAAACACCATTAATAACACACACACACACACACACGATTTAAAACCCCTACAGTATTTGCATGTAAAATGTTTGCTGCATACACAGGCTTCTCATCACTGAACCTGATGGATGTGTGTTATTTCTACTCGTTTATGGTGTATTCATTAGCGTCTAAAGAGATGAGACTTATACTCTTTGATGCACTTTGGATTTTGTTTCTGTCCCTTTTCAGCCCGGCCGGCACACAGAAAATTCTCATTACAACACCTTTGTCCCGCTCTACTTTTATACACAGCCATTAAACACTGCACATTGCCCCAAATTCTCTAACTGCAGGTCTCAAGACAGCATTTTGTAAACAAACTCCCAGCAAACCCCATTCCTGCAACATCCTACCCAAGAAACATAATGCAAACATCGCATCCCTGAAATTAAACTTTGCTGAAAAAAGATTTTTTTGTGTGAGCAGGTTGCTGCATTGGTGGGAAAAGGGTGGGACTTGGCGATGGATCGCGAAGCCGGTTCAGCATTGCGATGTCAATTGTCATCGCAGATGGGTGATGTCATCGTTCATCAACCCAACCCTATTGCACATAACATAAAGATGCCAAACATTTCATTTATGATTACAAATATGTTTATTAAGTCAAAAGCCCGACTTATCAGACACTAAATTGGTGGCATTTGTGTATTTTCTTTTGTAAATGCCTTCAAAAACACGACATGAATTGGAAAAGCACCATAAGCAGCACCTGTTTTTTTGCTAAACTAACTCTGGTTATAGCTGTGTGTTCAAATTAAAACGTGTAATTTTCAGGGTTTAAAAAAAGTTGCATTTGCTTGAAATGATTGTTAATGGTTTAATCCCTAAGAAACATTCTTTTACACAAAATCTTATAATGTTGTTGGCACGTGGCTGACCGATCAACCACGTCTCAACAATGAGGTTTTGATATATGACACTGCATAAAGTTATGTTTAATTTTTATGTAGTTTCAAATAATCAGTCAATTCAAAAAATTTTTTTGAAGTTATTATTTTCACAATTATATAATGAAATACAAGTATCCTATAGTATGTTCATGTAGAAAGGGACTTTACAGTGTTTGGTGTGTTGTGCTGCAGATTAGAGGCTCAAAACGGTTTAATGAAAGTGTGAAAAGAAGTTTAGCCTGTTTTAACAGTAAGCCGGCTCAGTGTGTTTTAAATCAGAGAGCTAAAGACACTTACTGGGTTTAAGTTTATGCCAAGTAAATCTTGCTCTTTCCCAGTTAATGATCTAATGATTTGAAAAGCAACTGCTTTCTAGAAACGCCATAACAAGCACATCACAAGTTGTGGAATTAAATAAAGGCGCATGACACTAGGATGGATTGTTTAGGATGATTGTCAGTGACACATGGGTTTTTCTTGCCTGTAATAAGCAAGTTCCCAGTGCCGGTTATTGCCTTGTCAGCAGCTGTATGAATGCTAAGAGCACCTTGAAACAATGACCTCACAGATGCCATTGCATGGTCATGGAAAACTAATCTGTTCTCTCTCAGGGGAGAACTCTGAGTCAGGATGAGAGCTTGATGATGCATTGTGTTACACAGATTCAGGCTTGAGAGAGTTTTTGCAGCTTTTACCTGAGTGAAAACCACAATAAAAATAATTGAAATGGTTGTTGCATGGTCATGAAAATTTTTTCTTTGTTGCTTTTCAATGGCATAAATCGTATAGTCATCGATCATTCATAGGGTGTAGCCAGACACTTATTTCAAGACACAATATGTATTGCAATCTTAGCTTTGCATTAATCACAAACTCTGGTTAAATCAGAATCATTTTGATTCAACTGGGCGAAGTGGCTAGTAATTCGTCTTTTCTAAAAGATTTTAGTAAAAGCATGACTGCTTTGTTTGGCTGATTTCTACTTGCCATAGTTCACCTTTGTTTCCACTGACTTTCAATATCTGCTCTGACTGGATTTCTTTTCTTTTAACTTCAGTATATTCTTCTAGTTCTGCCTGGTGACATTATAGTGAGAACAGAAATGTACAACCTCGCCATAAAATCCTAAATTAAAAGCACACAATGATGAGCATTCTTAACACGGCACCAGAGAGCTTCGAAGGAGTGGTAAAGGTAGGTGGTTCCTTTCAACCAGGGAACCTTTTCAACCTTAGTCTAGAGCTGGGCAATTTTACATACAAATTTAATCCCTGATTTGTTTCCGCAAAACTTGGATATTCTAAAGCTGTTTTATTTTTCTTGAAATTGAAAATAGAGACCCTATTTTATAGTTCCTCTTATGGTGTGTTCAATGTCTGATGATGGAAACCTGAACCATTTCCGCACAACTGAAGAATCTGTGGAAGAATCTCTGAAGCTCTGCGAAAATTTGAAAACTCGAAACTCCACACAAATTTGACTTTCTACAGATTAATTACTACTTTAATCATGCTTTTGGAACCAGCTTGAAATAGTAGGGTAAAAAGAACAGCTGGGGATAATAGTCTGTGTTGGGAAAACCCCTGAAAAGTAGTCAACGAAACAGATTGATGGAAACAAGACAAAATTAAGTTCAAGCTCCTCACTTGCACCAACAGTTCTATGCTGCTTTCCTCTTCACTTCCGCTCCAAACAGTTTAGCCAAAGTATTTTATCTTTCATATTCCAAATCGCCATTTCCATCCTCAAATCTTTTATTCTGCTTCCTGTACGTATTGTTCAATATCTTCTCTAAAGTAAGTGTCTTCTATTTAAAGTAATCATCTTTCATGGGTGACTCCTTGTGTAAGTGGTCAGTCACATTTACATGTTGATTGAAGTTGCCATATTTTCAGGCTAGGAGAACTAGTCGCTGGCTGGAATAATAGAATTTTTTTTAAATAAAACAAAAAAATTTTGAGTCTTGAAACTTCTGCTGTAGCTTTATTGTTCCATCAGCTCTTGTTTTTTGTCAAAAGTGTTCAAAAGATCAATTCATGGTGCCTTTAACATGACCAATCATCATTTTTATTATTACATATACATTTTTCTTCATTTTCATCGACAACAGAAAAAAAAACATGTTAATGGGACCTTTATAGTTTTTACTTGTGTGTGAACAGATCAAGCACTTGTTCTAGCTCATGACTCACTGTGTTGTTTCGCCCCTATTCATTCACATTTCTTTTCTCCTGAAACTACTTGGTTTATACAATGATTAGAGAATGAAAGTCAGTGCAGTCTTACATTGTTTGGATTCCAGCATTTTTCATAAGTGTGTTCATGAAAGAAAAGAAAGCCAGACAGGTTTGAGCAAAATGTTTAGGATGGTTTTAAGGGATTGTGGGCTTGTGTTTTTGAATAATGGATAAAAAATAGTGGATTTATTTTACATTTATTATTCATTTACAGTGTCTGGTAAGGAAAAGTACAAAGTGCACGAGCGAGCTCATTAGTTAGTACCCACTTCAGAGTCTCATTTCACATACTGGTTCCTAGATACCAATTTCTTTTTCTAAATCTACTCTGACTCGATCCCTATTTTAAAGTGTGTACATGGGTAAATTTTGAACATTCTATGTTATCCATAATGTAGCCACCACCTGACCAACCATTTATCAAATTCTCATGGAAGCAGTAGGTCTTCCAGCTAATTCTTGCTCATTGATTTGTCCGTTTCACCTACTTTTTACAATGCAAGTCTGCTGTTTAAAATGTCCATGCCCCATCATTACTCATTTTTCTTTATGGATGTCCCAATCCGATCATGTGATCGAAAATCGGGCCCTGAGCAGCAGCCGGCTCGCGTGTCTTCAGCCGGTGCAAGCGCACACATGACTCTCTCTGTTCTCACAAGAAGAGAAAAGGTTTTCGAGATTATATTTAATTTTATTTTAAAGCGCATATTTGTTTTAGAACTCTTTCTATGCTCTTTTAATAATGTTTAAATCAAATTAAAAAGCTAAATTGTTGTTCTTTGTATTGAAAAAAAAAGCAGTGTCACATGGGTTGTATGCATATGAGTAAAGTATTGGATTGGGACTCGGTATTGGCAGAGATTCTCAAAATCAGAATCTTATTGTTTAATTTACAGTCTTCAAAATATAATAGTGAGAAAAAATAAGTCAGTAAAAGGAGGCAATCTACTTAATTTCCTTCACTCACTGTTAACTTTCTGCTAAGCGAAATTACCCGTCCTATATTGTGAGGGCAGAATAATCAGTGATACATATTTTTTTGCCTCATTACTAGATGACAGCTCTAGTTGTATTTTAGGATATGATTCATGCGGTGTTAGAGTTTTTGGGCATTTTACCTGCCAGGTTGTTTAAAAATGCTTAATGATAAAACATGAACTATTTTAAAATCACTCCTTTTGGTTTCTCTTCCATTTGCCAATATTTGCTATTTGTGTAAGAAAAACAGTTTGAAATATTAGTACCCCCGAATTGAATCTAAACATCTGCAACTCCTGGTTGTTAATAAAATAGAGCAGTTTAGTACACTATTGACTTCTGCCATTTGAATTTCATAGATGTATTAGTGGATTGATTCCATTGTAACAAGTAAAAAGACTAACTGATTAAATAGGCCTTTTAGAACATTTGGAAAATGCTTTTTCCAACTGAGGAAAGTTGTATATGTCTTATACGGGCACTCATCAAGGTTTCATTAAACTGTAATCCGAATTTATTAAAGTCAATAAACAGTAATATTAATAATTTTTTATTTTTATGTTACTACACCATCGGGTCTCCATGACACACACGAGTTCAGCAGACTCAGCCAAAGTGCACATAAGGGAAGCGGATGGTCCCTGACCTTTCTGGAATTTTAAACCATTCCTGGGAAACAAAGTGCTCACTGTCCATCGGCATCCTCCATTAAATGGATGTCAACAGGGCTGGGCTGTGCGTGCTGAGAGAGTGCATGAGTTTTGTTTATGTGCAGGCAGTGTGTGCGCTGGGTGCTTCTCCGGTCTTGAGACTTTCATTTCCAGCCACGCGCTTTTATCTTAGAGGCACAAAGTTGTGAGCCGGAAAGAAGGAGGGAACCTTAGGGTTTCTCAGAATTCTTTTGACGTCCTACAGTGGTCATTGCAAGGCCAAGAAACTAATAGTATTTGGCTGTCTTGCATCACAGATGTAGGCCTGACATAAAGCCTTACCTAAAGCAGATTAACAGCTGTGAGGTTGTTTTATTCCAAATTTCAAATTCGAAAAGGCAGAATCCTGCATGCCTGGACACTTCTTGATTCTTGATTTATCAATTCTTGATTTAAATTTTCAGTTAAGTTTGTCTTTTTAGAGATCAGCTCAAAAGTTGTTGAGAATAAAATCATTTATTTGGTTGTTTTGCATGCTCAAAAGTATAATATGCATGTTATACATCTCGAATCCACTTGCATTCTGTGAAAGATTGAAAGCAGTTGAGTATTTGCATCATTTTAACATTTCCTATGATTTTGTTAAATCAGAGAATTTAAATAAAAGTGCTGTTTTTTTACCTAATATTCATGGGAGTCCATTTATATGAAACATAACAAAAACATGGTTTCTGAAGAAAAGGCCATTTTTCTGCCCATTTTCCACTGCATGGTCCATCTGAGGGGGTGAGAGAGAGCTCTGCTGCTTGACTGGTCAAAATTTGCAAAAACATGTTGCTCTCTGCTTTAAGCTCTGTCTGTTGCTGATCATTATTTATGATCTACTGATACAGCTTTATTTAATGGGTAATGTAAAAAAAATTGTGTTCAGAAGAGTGTTGTAGATCAACACAGAAGGAGTCAGCATTGTTTGTAAGATGACTCGTTCAGAAGCTTGGTTGGTGTTATCAAGCTTTTATGTGTGCCTTATTTTCTGTGTAATAAAACTGAAATTGCTCATGCAACTGAGATACTTCTGACTCCTTATGCTCCCTTGTTTTTGAAATGGTTCATGAAACGATTCATGTTATTGTAGAACAGTCATTGACTCTTGGATCTGTTCGATTGGTTGGATAAGACCCATGACAATATCTTTATGAGTTGAATTTAACAAGTCATTTTTAGGCAAGAGCTTATCGATAGCTATTCTGAATGTTGTAGTAAAATATAATCTCCCAATTGGTAGATTGGGTTTTTGTAGAATATAAAAAGTGTTCATATTTGTAATTATGGTTTTTAGGTTGATTTAAAAAATGCAAGTGAACTCCAAAATATTTTTGAGCTTTCATCTGATGAAAAACTTCATGTTTTGAATATTTTTGAGGTTATGCAGCCTAAACATTCTCTATTCATTGACCTGAATAGGAATTTGTGTGTAACAATGTAGTGGCACTAGGGCTGGGCGATATGAAGCAAAAAATATATCTTGATATATTTTGCTATATCTCGATATACGATATATTTCAGAAATCCTTGTATACATATTATAAAACAATAAAGAAACTGTACCATTTAGGATATAAACAAAATTCCTGATAAAATAAATAATAATTTAACTGTAAAATAATACACATTGCCTTCTTTTCATTCAAAAATAAAACAACCCAACTGTTGTAAGTAACCTTTTCCAATTCAGCAGCAAGCCACGCTCTCTCTGTAGTGTACAGTCGCGGGAGTTCCTGTCTCGAAAAGTAATGACGACTCGGTAAACTGTATCTGACTGGGATCAAGTGTTTTTAGCATACGTTTAAAGCCACGTTGTTCAACGACAGATATGGGTGCCATGTCCACCGCTTTGCGAAATGCCATAAACTCTGTGACACTACACCTTGCGCTCTCCGCTCTGTCTTTCATATTCTACACTCCGCGTTATAGAACTGTGGAGATTGTTGAGCTTTGGTTGGCAGCAACTTTCACGGCATTCACGGCAGTAGACATCTGTCTGTTGTTCGTCTGACGACTTAAAACGCAAAGTATTTCCATATAATGGAGCCAGCTGTTCTGTTTTTGCAACAAGTTCTGTAGCCTCCAGGCTAGTTACGGGCGCCGCCATGTTGATTGAGACGACAGGCAAGGGAAGCGGGAACAAAAGCAAGGAGGCGGGGACGAGCGCAGCACAGAGAAGGCACACAAGCAAATTGGCGAAAATTAAATATAGACATTATAAAAGAAAAAAAAATATAGACATTATATCGATATGTACGATATGCCAGAATTCATATCGAGTTTAAAAAATATCTCGATATATTTTAAATATCGAGATATCGCCCACCCCTAAGTGGCACCATATATTTTGGTATCAAAAAAGCATAACATGCATCTTGGAGTTATTATAGCATCCTCTCCAACAACTTGGCAACAAGTATGGGTGTTTCATATTTAACATTAATCAAAATGTTCACTGACTTGAAATTCTGTTTGTGGGAGGATTGATTGTTCAGTGTTTCCCATACTATTATCTTAGGGGGTGCCCCGAAGATGTTATTTTTTTTTTATTAGCTCTAGAGTTTTGTTTTCACCAGCTACGAATGCTTTCTGCTGGTATATATAAAAAAAGGAAATCCCCTGTTCTGATCGACTCCCAGGCTACTAATCTCCCACTTATGTTTTTTTTTTTTGATTAAGCTCCCAAAGGAAGAGTAGATTCTTTCTGGAACTCTTCTGGGTCCCAATGTTTGTCTTCTGTCATAACGTGGGAAACAGTACCATTACTAATGTACAACTTTACATATAATAAAGGACTATTGAAAAAATGCACATTGAAATTTGTATAAATGTATGGGAAGAGTCCCACTTAGCGGCTTTTTTACGTCCTACCTACGCTTTACAAGAGCCAGCCATTCATTTGCCGTTGTCCTTTTGAAAAAGATAACCAGTACTGCAATCCGAAACTATTTTAATTATTTTTTTAGGTATTTTTTTTCCCCCATTGACAGCCACATGGTTTTTGATCGGATCAGATTGTGGCGTAAATCTTCTCACTGAAAATTTGGGTCTGTGTGTTTTGGCCTCAAGAGCTGTTTCATGACCGAGACGTCACAAACACACAGCATGTTGATTTCCTTTCATGACCTTTCAGTTTTGCCATGTTTTAATTTGAGTAATTTGACACAAGTGCTGCAATCTCTTGCCGTCAAGCAAGGGAAAACAAGATCAAAACATTGTAGCCGTGATGCCTATAAGATTATAATAATCTCTTAACCAATTTTTCGTCAATAAACATTGTTATTGTTTGGTAAGTGGTTTTGCATACACAAACTGGTTTCCAGTTTGAACTATAAATTTGGGCATAATTTTAACTTAACTGAAGTGTTTTGAATCCACGCCGATCACTGATGCATCTGAATAGTATATAGTTTAAATGGATGACTTAACATTTTCAGAGCTGATTGGATGCTAAAAACATAAATGAATGAAGGCATGACTAATCAAATAAATAAATAAATAAATAAATAAAAGATTTATTTATGAAAGGATCAGTTTTGACATTGAACTTCTTTGGTTTCTTTAAGTTGTCTGTCTGTCTATGAATGCTAAATAAATTATTTAGTAAAGCTTATATCTTCTTTTCAGTGTATATTTTTTTATTTATTTTTGCCTTCGATATCATGATTTACATTGCATCATGTGGATGGTATCTAAATGCATCATAACATGAATCCAGTGCATAGTTATACCCCTTGAATTAAATAATAAAATTCTAGTTAGCGTCATGCTACATGCTACATATCATGTCCATGTGATGTAACTCTATAGACCAGTCATTGGTAAGAGACATTCTGTCCTCCCTCCACATTCTGACCTGTATCCTGCACATTTTAATTTGTGTTCTAGGCCAGCAGTGAGGACAATAACTCTCATTACAATTCTAAACTACATAAAAGGTTTGGTTCAATATTTGTTGTAGAAAGTTAGCGCTGTAAAGTTTGATAAGACCTTTGGTGTTTTTGAGTTTTTCACAATCTGTTCAACTTCTTTCTCAGTCCAAGTTCTTTTGATCCATAGAGGAGCAATAGTACTCCGAAACAGGGAAGAAACCCATGAGGGAACGCTTAGAGGAGGTGTGGCCTCCACCCCCTCACTCCACATACGCTTCATTAAGACAGCCAAGCCGTGTGTGTTTTCAGCACTTTTAACTGCTTGTGTGTGTTGGAGAAGACAAGAGCAGATGTGCTAGGCCGCAGGTGTGCAGTGCAGGGCGGAAGTCTGGAGACCTGCCGGCGGTTTATTTTAACACCTAAAGTTGGAAAGTTTTGAACCCTCAATGGGTGGATTTAGGCATGAAGTGCTGGGATGTGCTTTATGCAGTGGGTGGGTCAAGTATAAAAACATTTTACCTCTGTATCCAGGGCCTCTACATCTTATATACTACAAGCATTTCTTCACCCAGTGCTCTCTGTAAAGCTATAGTAGAGGCTTCGAAAACTGTGCCCTGGAATCAAGCATTCACACCTGCTGACCAGACCCAGTGGCATAGGCTATTCAATTATTTTTGAGGCCTTTGGTGGAACTAAATTTATGTATTCAATATGCGTGCGTGCGTGCGTGCATGTGTGTGTATATATATATATATTGGTGTAACGGTACGCTAAAATCGTATTCGGTTCGGTACAGTGTCTTGGAGAGCTCGGTTTGGTTGATTTTCTGTACAAAATAATAAGAACTTACAAAATCTTTATTTTGAAAAGCTGCCAATACACAATAGAATTCTTGAATAAAATATGTAAAAGTGACACATTTGGGTGATATTTTAAATAAATTGCATTCTTTATAAAGAAATACACATTTTTTAAATAAAACATTAAATACTGCAACTAGTTAGGACCTGAAAACTTTTAACACTAGCAACAGCTTCAGCTTATATACCAACAAAACTATTCAAGTTTTAAGTTTTTGGCTAAAAAGATTAATCTCCGTGGAACAATGTCGGCATGCGACTTTAAATTTATCCACTCGTCTATCCCCGTTATGTATTTTAACAGAGAAGCCAAAGTGTCTCCAAACAGGAGACCATAGTGAGGTGGGAGGTTCTCCATTTCTCATAGCTACCCGTGCAGCTCTACTGTGCGTCACTCAATAGCGTCCGTGCGGAAACTCGCCAAGGAACATTGTTCTGCTGCGCTTAATTTTGCGCTAATAATAAATTTATATTATTTAATTAAAAAAATATACCGAAACAGTACGCAAGTGTACTGAACCGAAAAGGCCGCACCGAAACGGTTCAATACATCCCGGTGAACCGTTACACCTCTAATATATATATATATATATATATATATATTTTTGCATGCATACATACTCACAAAGAATTTAACTGGAGCCTAATTGATATTTTCCACAAGATACCGGTTCCTAAATGGTTCCTAAAACATACATGTAAATCATTGCGAATAATCATTTATATTTTGGAAACAGATTTTAAGAGTATTGTCGTGAGGAGTCTCAAATGTTTAGCAACACAAGGCTTCCTCACGCTCTGATTTAATCATGTTAAATGTCTTTGAATGAGAAAGGATCAACTTGTATTTGCTAAGATACAAACAATTCTCCTAATAAAACTCAGATATTTTTATTTGCCTCCCACACGTAAAACATTTGTTCTGTTGTTTTTGAGTCAGTTTTACAGATATTTTCAACTTAAGATTGTAACCTATTCTTATCAGATCATTGGAAGGATATGTCTTATTGAATATTTTTAAGTGATTCTCTTTGTGTTTTGAAGGAATTCGAAATTTTAAAGATGAAGTCTTGATCTTTGTGAGGTCGCTAAGAGTTCTAGAACATTTTCCAGAAAAAGAACATTTTCCTTTAAAATCTGGTTTATTGCAGTTATGTTGTTTATGAGAAAATAAGTGTTAAAAATCAAATTTTGAATGTAAATAGTTTCTTTGTCTTGAGTTTACATTACATCTTTTTAAAAGAATTGTGATTAATTGCAGAAAAATTGTGTTTTTTTTTTATCGATTGACAGCACCACTGAACATAGTTTAAAGAACATTAGATACAACAATACCATAAATTTGTAGCCAATCAGCAGCAAGGAATCTGTGGTTACTGAGTAACAATTGTGTGTTGCATCGCTATCAAAATGGAGCAAGGTTGGTGGTGAAATATTTGTAGGCTGCATGCATGAATTTAAACTCCCTGAAATCACCTACCCTAACATTAACTAAATCTAAAATTGAGAAAACAGACATGCATGATATTATTTAAATTGTGCTATTTTAAACTAGAAGGCCCAGACCACCCTTTTAAAAATCAACATGGCCTACCTTTATGCAAGAATGCTGCAAATAATATTTTCTTGCATCGGTTGATTTCATTTACTAATATGTATTTCTCTTTTCTGTCTCTTTTCTTGCACAGCTCCCCATTAAAACAGGACAACAGAGCACTCACAGCAAAGTCAGCACAGAACACAACAAAGAATGTTTGATTAACATCTCCAAGTACAAATTTGCCCTTGTTATCAATGGTCTCACCAACATACTCAAAAATGTGAACAACATGGTAAGTCCACTTCCTTTAGTTTACTGAGTGTTGTCGTCCAGGTTGGAATACTTTTGACTTGCTTTGCTGAATTTGGAGTATTTCTCTTTTACAGCGGATCTTTGGTGAAGCTGCAGAGAAGAACCTCTACCTCTCCCAGCTTATTATCCTGGACACACTTGAGAAGTGTCTGGCAGGGGTGAGCTGCTTGTTTTGACTGCCTTGTGTCCTGATGACACTGTTCCATGCTGTGGTTCAGGAGGAATTAGGAGAATTCTATTCGTCAGAAGTAGAGGGTTCTTACATTTTTCTGTTTTTCCCCTCGTGTTCGCTAGCACATCACCAAGAAACGGTTAAAAACTCAGTCTACTCTATTTTTGTTACATTTTTAAAACAATATCGATAAACAGAGAGGTTCCCATTTAAGACTCAACTGAATATTTCATTTAATGTATAATAGAGCTGTGTTCCAAACACATGCATGAAAGTTTGTTGTGAACTCCACATTTGGGGCACTTTAAAGTTCCACCCCTCTCAAAAATGCGTATTGGTAAATTTTATGCTTCACATGTTTGATATTAAGGATTTAAATATTTTGATTAAGTTAAGTGTGATAGTAAAAATAAGTAGTTTCAGACTTTTTAATTGTTAAATGGTAGCAAAGTTTTATGGAGTAATTAGTTTGAAAACTTGCTTTAAACTAACAATGAAGATTTATTAACAGAGTTCGGGATGACCTTGGTGTAAGCATTAGAATGAATCATTAATCAGTGATGCTACAGTTCAAATTCTGCATCAAAAGATGGCCCCGATCTCAACTAAAATAAAACCATTCTGTTCACCTGGACCCCTTCATTGGATACTTTGACCTAAAGCACTGTCTTGCACAAAACTAAATTTGCTTGTGATGACCTTGTAAACAACTTCTCATACATGTGTTTATATCACACTTGTAAAATAAAAAGGACAATTTTCTGTTGTAAAATGTCACACTTTTTTTTAACAGTAAATATAACAATATAAAATAAAAATAGTAACAAAACTGAAAAATTATAAATTTCTTCACCACCACATTTCTGTTTTGTGCAGGGTGCACAACAGTCACACAGCTCTCATTACTGTATTTGCAATTATATATGATTTCTCAATATTTGCAACCTCCGAAGGAAGTGTAAAACGTATGTTTTGCCAATTGCAACAATGTTCTGTCAGTATATTAGTGTCTTTCAGTATAATGTCATCCATGTTAAATACTTCCCACAAACAACTTTCAGACTCCATGATTTCCATGCAACTCTTGTTATAAAAATGCAGAGAGAGCTGTAACAAGCAAAGACATTGCTACAGTCCTTATATTCAGTACCAATGACAATTTAAACCCGGTGTTTTTATCTGACTGTCTCCCGTTTGAAAGGAGAAAGAACTAATGATCCGATTTGATCTCCTGATCATCTGTTTTCACAAGATGCCCAATAAATGCATTAATTAAACATCCATTTTATAATACTCTGTAATAACACAGTTTATAAACACGCTCATATTAAAAATCAAGATAAACATATGGCAAAAATCTTTGTATTGTGCTTCTGATTTATATAATACTAGATGGACAACCTCAAGCATGAAGCATTGCAGAATTTGTATACATACACTTACAACAATAATTAAAAAAAAGCCTTATTTATTATCAGAAACAGTAACTTACTTTAACTTGTATTGCTACAAATTATTGCAAGGACTAAGTATAATACATTGCAATAATCAAGTTTGCGATGTGATAAAGGAGAACCTCCAGTTCTGGAGACTTTAAGATATTAATTCCACTGATTTCTTTTTACATTATATGCACACAGAGCTTGTTTTGGATTTTAAAGTTCTTTCTGAGCCTTGCTAAAACACTGACTCTGCTAGAAGGATTAAATCTTTAACTTTTTGCTCCCAGACAGTGGGCTTTGAAATGGCCCTGTCAGGAGATTATTACATTTGCAGGTGTTTCCTGGATCTGAGATTGTCTGGATTTTCCGGTGAAGGTTATTAACTTTTGCCTGCCCAGATGCTGCACAGCTGTTCACTGTCCTGTACATTTGGTTTTATTTTCACAATTTTTTCATTTTTTTTCCTCCCTGTTGTCAGTGTGTGAGTGAATGAGGGAATACTTGTGAAACATTTTACTTGTAATGGATTTCTTTAATGTTGTAATGAAAACATTTCAGTGTAATTTGTTATTAAATGTGTTAAAGATAAAACTCTAAGCATTTTTGTGAAATTACACAATTTTTTGCATTTAAAAAGCTAATAATATAATTATATACAGGTCCTTCTAAAAAATTAGCATATTATGACAAAGTTCATTATTTTCTGTAATGTACTCATTAACGTTAGACTTTCATATAAAGATTCATTTACACACAACTGAAGTAGTTCAAGCATTTTATTGTCTTAATATTGATTATAGATTCAATTTCTTTAGAACGACCTATAGATAGATAGATAGATAGATGGATAGATAGATAGATAGATAGATAGATAGATAGATAGATAGATAGATAGATAGATAGATAGATAGATAGTAGGGGTGTAACGGTACGCTAAAATCGTATTAGGTTCCGTACAGTGTCTTGGAGAGTTCGGTTCGGTTCATTCGGTTCGGTACAAAACAATAAGAACTTACATATTCTTTATTTTAAAAAGCTGCCAATACACAGTAGAATTCTCGCATAAAATAAATAAAAGTGACACATTTGGGTGATATTTTAAATAAATTGCACTCTTTATAAAGAAAAACACATTTTTTTAAATAAAAAAATGAAATACTGCAACTAATTAGGATAGATTACCCATCCACATTTTCTGAAGAGAGCATAGGTCTGGTTATAATATCTCCAGCAGTAGAAAATGTTGATGTGTTGCCTGCCCGATCTCCGTGGAACAATGTCGGCATACATCTTTAAATTTATCCACTCGTCTATCCCCGTTATGTATTTTAACAGAGAAGCCAAAGTGTTCTCAAACACGAGACCGTAGTGAGGTGAGAGGGTCTTCAAGCTCTGGCTTCTCTTTGGCTTTTGATATGATTCCATTTTCCTACTCACGCTCGTGCTCGTCAGTCAATAGTGTCCGTGCGGAAACTCGCCTAGGAACATAGTTCCGCTGCACTTAATATCGCGCTAATAATACATTTATATCATTTAATAAAAATACTGAATACCGAAAAAGGTACGCAAGTGTCCCGAACCGAACAGGCCGTACCGAAACGGTTCAATACATACCGTGAACCGTTACACCCCTGATAGATAGATAGATAGATAGATAGATAGATAGATAGATAGATAGATAGATAGATAGATAGATAGATAGATAGATAGATAGATAGATAGATAGATAGATAGATAGATAGATAGATAGATAGATAGATAGATAGATAGATAGATAGATAGATAGATAGATAGATATAGATAGATAGATAGATAGATAGATAGATAGATAGATAGATAGATAGATAGATAGATAGATAGATAGATAGATAGATAGATAGATAGATAGATGTATAGGTCCTTCTAAAAATACACACACACATATACATAGATATATTAATAGATAATAAACAAATTTATTTGTCCGCTAATTAAATATCTTTGTCTTTAGGTTAAACCACTCTTGACCAGTGACCCACCAATTTAACCACTACAAAATACATTAATAAATGGTTATGTTTAAAAAGTTGTGGGAAAATGTGTAATTTCACAAGGGTGCTAATTCGTCTTCAACTCTATACAGATTTTCTATTTAACAATTTACTCCATTCAGACAGTTATTTGGCACAGTACTACAGCCGTTTTGACTGCTGTATTTACAGGGTGGTTAGCTTGACTCTGCGTGTGCTGAGCATTGATTCACTAATGTGTTTGGGGGATGCTCAGTCATTGGATTTCATTTCAATTCTCTTGGCTTTTTCAGCTTCCAGTTCATCTAGAAACACTTAATGGCCATTTTGGTTTTGGCTTAGTTTGTATGTTGGAGCGTTTCTCAGTATTTAGATAAATGATGTTTGTCATATTAAAAAGAATACATTGTAAGCTATGATTGCTGCTCACGTGGTACACACATTCTTCTGTAGATTGTTTAGAAAGGAGATGAAATATTTCTCTATGATTTATCAGCAACCCAAGGATTGCCTGAGGCTGGATGAGGCCATGTTGGTAAAGCAGTTGCTGCCTGAAATCTGTCACTTCCTGCACTCGTGTCGTGAGGGTCAGCAACATGCCGCTCAGCTGCGCAGCTCTGCGTCTGCCGTGCTCTTCTCTCTCAGCTGCAACAACTTCAATGCGGTCTTCAGTCGCATCTCCACCAGGTACCTTTTTAATACATAGAGGTCTCCATAGAGTTTTATTTTAAGACCAGGAACAAGATTACTCTCATTGAGGTTTTACTTCGTATAGTGGTATGCGTAAATCATAGACTTTAAAAATATGCATGTTAACAACAGTGCAGGAAATACCACTTTGTGTGGGTAAAGTAGCAGATTTCTGCTCCAGCCACTCCAAATCAGATTCTATTTCAATGCATCTGACTAGAAATGCCAGCCAATGTGATAGTAAGTTAAGCAACTGTGAACTTTGATCTGCAAAAACACATTTTGTGACATAACTCGAGCCGCTTAATTGAAGAACTTGATCCAGATCTTTTCATAACTCAATTTAAACCATTCACGTGTACTCGGTCCCAGTTAGGAATTCCATATTTTCAAACAGTGTGACCTTTATGACACCACAACCACAGAGATCTGAGAACAACTCATTTTTGAAAGCGTTAAATGTCAGTGATGGTAAGAAACCCCTGGACCCCCAAATATTTAAGGCCCATTCCACACGTACCTGGTTATTTTGAAACAGGGATTTGTATGCATGGTTACACTGTTCCACACGTAACTGCAACACCGTTTTCAAGTAACCATGTGTTTTTTTTAACAATTGCCAAAGTGCAATTTTGTGTGACTGTGAACAGTCGAAACTGTGTTCACAGGGGTGTTTGAGGTGGAGCATGTCATCGTCTTTTCTTTATTTATAAAGACCAAATCTAAAGACTCAGATGCTGGAAACTTTTTTCTGATTGACTGATATGACTTGTAATCGAAGTGCACCTGTTTGTTTGGTATATTTTTCAGAGCGTTTTTGTGTGCACATAGTTTTTTTTTTTATATAATCATCTCCCAAAGATGCAGTTTTTTATTTATTTATTTTTTTAAAACATGGTTTGTTTATTAGTTATTACCCTATTTCCACTACATCAAGCCACTCCCATCTTTAATAACTCCTGCTGTTCTAATCTCTCGTTAAAGATTGCAAGAGCTCACCGTTTGTACTGAAGACACTGTGGATTTCCATGATATTGAGCTCATCCAGTACATCAATGTAGATTGCTCCAAGCTAAAAAGACTTCTGCAAGGTAAAGCTTCGTCACATTTTATTACAAAATGATTGCTTGTTACACATTTTCAACAAGGAAATTAAATATTTAAAGTTGTTTGTTACAGTTTGTCTTTGGTTTGAAGTTATTCTACAATTAGCTTTAATCAAAATGCAATTTCACTTGTCTTTTGTTGTAACTTGTAGACATATTATGTCCAGTAAGGATGTTTTTTTTTAATTATTAGACACATGGTCTTGATTGCTCAGTGTACACTTTCCTTTAGAAACGGTACTTAAGTTTAAATCACTGAAGAAACCAGCCCAGCTTGCAGTTATCAGCAGTTTGGAAAAGGTGTGTTCAAATGAGTTCTTTTACTTGTTTCAGACGAATCATTCAAAGGTTGGTTCTACTGATTATATCTGATGTATTTTGGACAGGCTTTCTGGAACTGGGTTGAGCACTACCCTGATGAGTTCACTATGCTCTATCAGAGGCCCCAGGCTGACATGGCTGGTGAGTGACGCTTGTTTCAAAGCACATTGTAAATATTCCCAATGCTTAAAGTCTGTGTCTTCGGTTTCAGACTGTGCAGAAAAGCTATTCGACCTGGTAGACAGTTTTGCAGAAAGTTCCAAGAGGAAAGCTGCTGTGTGGCCTCTTCAGATCATCCTCCTCATCCTCTGTCCCGAGATCACTCAGAGCATCACCAAAGAAGTAGGGGGAGAGGAGAAAGCCAACAAGGTCTGAGAACTCATGGCAAAGTACACAGAATTTCCTGCAATTTCGTAGACTTTGACGGTTTGTATCTAACAGAAATCATTCGTGGAGAGTCTGCGGAAGGCTCTGGGACAACACAGTGGAAGCAAGCAACTGACAGAGAGTGCAGCCGTTGCATGCGTCAAACTATGCAAAGCTTGCACATATATCAACTGGGAGGACAACTCTGTTATCTTTCTGCTAGTTCAATCCATTGTTATGGACCTTAAGGCAAGTAGTTTGTAATTGAACGAGTTAGATGTGCATGAAGAAGGTAAATCTGATGAGAAGATGATAATATGTGAGTGTTTGCTCTCTCTTGCTTCCAGGGTCTTCTGTTTAACCCCACTAAGCCATTTTCCAGAGGTGCTGGCTGCCAGAGCGCAGATGTGGATTTGATGATTGACTGCTTTGTGTCGTGCTATCGCATCAATCCTCGGAACAACCAGCATTTTAAGGCAAGTATGGCATCGCACTCTTATAGCGATGTTAAGTTACAGAAAATTCCTGGAAATTTCTTTGTTTTCCTGATCAGATTTAGCATCGATTAATAAAATACTTGTGTTGAAGGTGTGACAGAAGAGCAGTGCTCAAAATGCTGTGTTCCAAAGTTGGAAAGTGTTTTTTAAAATTAAAAAAAAAGTAGGGTGTTCAAGCATTGCCCAAACACTAGACTAGAACCACCACTGCCCAAAAAGTGACTGAATTAATGAAAATGCACAACCAATTTTTTTTATGTAAACAATCATAACATGTTTCTTTTTAAAACATATGGACTTCTTTGATGATTATAATTTTTCCATTAAATTATATCATTGGAAGTTCTTTATAAAGGTAATATAGAATGTAGTTTTGTCACAGACTGCCATTTAATATCCCTATTGCATAAATTGTCTTGCAATATAATAAATTGAAGATGTTCTTTTGCACAGTTGTTGTTTCAGAGAAATCTAAAATTTCTGTTCTAAACTTTTTTTTTTTATAAAGCCTCTAATTCATACTTTTGGAACCAAGCCTCAATTTTTTAAATATGTGATTTACCAGATTCTCTAAGATGAGTTGTGAACAACTCACTAATAATTTGTTATTACAACAACAACAATGATGAACAAATATTAAAATGGAAGCTAATGAAGGGGAACATTTTGCTTAATATTATTTATTAGTATTAAGCTTTTTTCACGTGTTGATTCTTTGTTAAAACAAAACTAAATAAAAAAGAACACTGGCAAATAATGACATAATACAAAAGCATCAATTGTGGAATAGAGAAAGCTTTAACTTCTCAAAAATTAAGATTACATTATAAAAGTCTTTAAGATGGTAAATGTAGAATACAAGAATACAATTTCCTGAATCAATATTGTTTGAAAATCCATTATAGTTAGTGAAGTTGATTTTTAAAAGGCCATTTTGTCTTGTTTTTTTTAACTGTACTACAATTCATTTAATAAAACATGGGTTGTGCAGTGGTTGAAAGTAAAACAAACTTTATCTGTGACTTAATTTGCAAAGATGATATTAAAGAATTGTAAGATATGAACCCAAACTGGACTGTCATGTTTTCAAATGTGAATGCGGTCACCGTAACCCAAGTGCTAAAAAGATGGCACTCTGTCAACTTTCAAACGAGACCTGGTGCATTTTTGGATGAACACAGACCATGTCTAACTAGACCAAAAACAGGAAGTGATATCACAAGGTGCAACTGCTGTAACACAGATCACAAGGTGTAATGAAAAACTCTCCAATTACAACAGCTTTTTTTCTCCCCCCAGTGTCTTTTTGTGCTGTAACCCCATGAAAACCCTGATATTTTACAGTCTCCATAACCTACATATTTCACAGTGGAACTCACCATCCTATCATAGTGTGAATGAATCGCCATGCTTTTAGATGTGTTATCCGTAAGTTGCCAATAGGTCGAATGAAACTAAATCTGAATTATCTGTTTAGACTTTCATGAAATTATCTGGTTCGGGTCACACTCTGATTTCGGCCAATTCAGCATATAGTCAAAATAAAGCCAAAATCTAGTCTAAATGTGAAATGCACTTGGGCCAAATGTATTGTTTTGTTGTTTGGTCTGAAAAAAATGTAACATGGTGTGGTAAAACTTCCACTCAGATCATTTTTTAATCCAATTTTCTAGGTGTGCCTGGCTTCAACGTCTCCTCCTACTTTCCATTTTGTTCTGGTCAACTCCCTTCATAAAATTATTACAAATGTAAGTAAAAGCCATTGATTCTTCTGATTTTTAACTACATGGAATTATTGGATGTTTGCTGTGCAAAGTAATATGCATTACAAAAATATATTTAAGATTGATATAAACAAGCAATTTACTCAAGTTACTTTTTTGTTAAATTTTGTTTAAGTGCCTTGTTTGTCAGAATTTTACCTTTTTGGTTTGGTCAGAATAAATAATCCAACAATGAAAGTTCTGTCAATGAAAATTCTATATATTTTTTCGCTTCTCTATTTGTGTGACTGCTTATGTCTGGGGTTAAATTTGTAGTCTCACCTTGACTGGTGGCCGAAGATTGATGCCATCTACTGTTATTCTGGAGAGCTGCGCACAATGTTTGCAGACACTCTGGGAAGAGTGATTCAGAGTCTTGGTGCTCATCCGCCTCTACGGATGACATCGGTGAGAGAATCATCATATTACTGCGTCTAAAGACATCAATTCCAAATATTATATGTAAGAAACACCGTTGTTTTCATGCAGAGTCTGACTTTTAAAGAGAAAATGACAACTAGCTTAAAGTTCAAGGAGAAGTCTACAGACCTTGACTCTCGTTCTCTGCTGCTGGCACTGGTTAAACTCATCCACGCTGACCCTAAACTGATGCTGCATGTGAGTATAAAGTAATTTGTCAATGAAATGTTCCTCTAGTTTTGAGATTTATTCATTTTTTTATTTTGCAAAGTAATGCTCATGGTTTCAAAATTCAACATTTCGATTTAGAGTTTAATTTTTCATTTAACTTAATTCTCTCAATCTAAATTTTTTACATTTTGCGGCATCAACTGAAACATTTTTACATGAATGTTGTTAACTAAACATGCTTTCTTGAAGAGGTCAAAAGTAGTTGAAGATTAACAAATGTTAAGTCTTGCCTTTTTTTCTTTTTAATCCTTGTAATCCAGTGGTTTCATGTTTCTTTCAGTTCAAATCTGGATGATCCAGATTAGGTTTTACAAGTGGATAACAGGGTAAAGACGGGGGCTCTGTTCATATGAATGCACTTATTTTAAAATGGGTTAATATACTTTTTTTTAAAGTCACTAAACTGTCGGCTAAGTCCTAACGGGGAAGAAATTGACTCAAAAATGTTTTTTTTAAATATTGTATTTATGAAATACAGGTACTAGGAACACCGTTCAAAAATTTAAAAATGTATAATGTACACAGTTATTCAATGCAATGTGCTTGTATCCATGTCCCTGTGCCATGACCAAAAAGAGATCCTACATACTTTGTGTCCAAAACGAGCTTCCTCTTTAAAAAAAAAAAAACGGGAAGGAAATCCAAAATTTAGCAATTATGGTTTTATAGAGTTTTGGCTCAAATATAAAGAACCTTAATGTTCTTACAAGTGTAGTAAAATGCAAATAATCGCTTTATTTTGTATGACACAAGCTTCATTTCTTTATTTTATTCCAATATAAATGTTTTATCTTAATGTTACAGAATATAAAACCCTGAGACCATAACGATTGCAAGTTCATTCAAAATTGGAGCTGGATGTACTCCCGAAATTCTATAAGTAATAGAATTTTTATTAATTTTTATTAATTGGGTTCTTTCCACTAGAACCCAGGGAAACCTGGACAGGAGATCCAGAACAGCACAGCTGAGCTGATCAAGGGCCTGGTTCAGCTGGTTCCTCTCACACACAGCACTGAGCTCTCACAGGAAGCCATGGAGGTGAAACTCTTTGATTGATTTGGCCTCTGGTTGTTCTTCCATCTATTTTCATGTTGAAATAATCATGCAAATATTTAAAATAATTTAAAACAACGACGTTCCATGTCCAAACCAGTTACTGTTCTCTGTTTTACCAGGTTCTTGTATTGTCTGGTTATTATAAGGTTATGGTTGTGATTGTGTTCTCACTCAGGCTCTGCTGGTGTTGCATCAGCCTGACACTATCGAGCTCTGGAACCCGGACGCACCTATTGAGACCTTCTGGGACATCAGGTGGATATCAGCTATGTTGTGGTTATTAAGCTTAAGATAATCTCAACTAATGCTCCTTGTTGTGCTCTCAGTTCTGAGGTCTTATTTCTAATCTGCAAAAAACTCATTGGGCATCAGATGATCAACAGCACAGAAATCCTGAAGTGGCTCAGGGAGATTCTCATTTGCAGGAACAAGTTTCTGTTAAAGAAAAAGGTATGAACTCTGTTTTAACATTTTTATTTTTAACTGTATGTTTGTAGTTCTGAATTTAAGTTCAAGCAATATTTGATGAGTGCATTAAAGTCATGTTTTGTTCCATCATTCACCTGTATTTTGATCAATTTTTTATACTGTGATTAAACTGTGTTTTTGAGGCAAAACTAGATGGCTGAAGTTTGTACACAAACATTGACCTTGGATGGTAAAAGTGCTGTTCAAAATTACATTTAAAATTGTTTCCAGTCACTGTGAATAACATAAACTCTCATTTCTTTATGATGTTTTTTTTAAATATAATTTTTTTGCCTTTTCCCATTTATTTTCAATGGCTGTTACTGTCAATGGTAAATATTTACCCCTTCTGTAGCCTGGGGTTCAAATACTTTTGCTCGGTGGTTGGTAAGGATGGAAGGAAGACCTCCACAAGTGTGGTCAGTTTGAAGTTTCCATGAGGAAACTAAGGCTCATTCTGCTTCTGTTCCTCTGTGGGATTACAGGAGTGTGCCACACAGGGCAGTCTCATCCCCATCAGCAGACAGGCTCAAACCAAGCTTGAGGTGTGCATCTACAGCTTCCTCTGGAGCCCAGATGCAGAGGCCGTGCTGGTGGCCATGTCTTGCTTCCGTCATCTCTGTGAGGAGGCCGACATCCGCTGCACGGTGGATGAGCTGCCTGTGCACACGGTGCTCCCCAACTATCACACCTTCATAGAGCTTGCCTCTGTCAGTAATATGATGGCCACTGGTGAGTGGAGTCTGCAGCTTGATACCAGCTCTCAGTTTCTACACACTTCAGAAGAATCATGAACCAGTCAGGAAATAAGTGATTAACTAGAATAAGTGAAGTACAATATTTTCAAAGATCATAGTGATTGGGATTTTTGTTTATTAAGTTGATATAAATGTACTTGTAGCACATCAATAAATGTATTTGTAGCACTGATCAATATGCACCTTTCATATCGATTCTGATCTGTTTAAAGGGATCGTTTTTCCATTATTTAAGGTCTCATCTTAAAATTACACAATTATAAGCAAGTTGCAAATCAACACAAATTCGGACGTAAATCTATTCAGTTTGTCATCGAGATGCAGTTGATGCTCTTGTGATTTATTTGTTCAATTGTGTTGTTTTTAAAGGTGTACAGCCTGATTTCTGCTTTTGCAGTGGACTCCCAATAAAAATGTGCCACCCAGAAATTGAAACTAGGCATATTGTCATCGAGGACCACAAGGGTTGGGATTGGTTGGCTTGATGGGAGAGCATTTTTGGAGTAGCATTATACATATCCGGCATTTCTTCCATGAATATGGACATTGACCAAGTCCCTGAGTGACTAATAATATGAATAATGAATATAACTATCTGTTCAACTGGTAGCGGACTACAAAGATGGTAGCTAGTTAATCAGATTTCCTCTAAAAGGGCCTTGACACACGTCTGTTTCAGGTCTCTTCTGTCAGAGATCATTTTCAAAAAATGCATACGAATTTGGCATGTCCTTATGCAGAAAGTAGGAGGGAAGGCGTATGTGTGACTATGAAGAGACACATGAGGAAACTACCTTCATGACACAGCCCACAGTAACGCAAACATTAAAGATTGATGGTAGCAGCAAAAGCATTTATCAAGTTCTCCTGAGGTTCTTCTCTCCACCTGAATCACCGGCCTAAACAGAGACACGCTTAGGTATACAGGTCCTCTTGCTTAGCTTTGAACTGTTAAAACCCACCAGAACTTGACAGAATGTGTCATGAGTTAATTAATAAACTGAGTCCCATAGGATAAGTGAGCTCATGACTCATGAATAATTATGAGGTTCCGACAAATGGATTAGAACAAAAAATGTCCCATCCTTAGAATTTTTGTTTTCACACAGGGTCAGAAATGGCGAATAAAAGTTTCATCCAAAAATAAACGTAAATGACGATAAAATTTACTTAAATTCTGTTAAACACATGCCAATCTCAGAAATTCTAAAAATGTTATGATATAGCAAGGCTCGAGCACTTTTGTGGCTTTTGACACTGGATTTGTGCATTCAGGACGCAACACCCTTCAGAAACGAGTGATGGCACTGTTGAGGAGGATAAAGCACCCAACAGCTGGAAATGTGGAGGTTTGTACATTTCTCACTGAATTGTAGAAAACTATTAATGCAGTGTCCGCGATGTTAACTGTTTTATGAGGAGTGGATTAGAACTAATGCATTGTTCCACTGAGTCTTTAAAAGTCTTAAAACATTTAAGAGCACAACTTTTAGGCCTTAAAATGTCTTAAACTTAATTAAATTAGCTGTTCTAGTCTTAAATACTTTTTCACAGGTCTTAATTTTTCATGACACCAATTTGTCAGGTTTGGTTGTTTGTTCTATGGCAGCCAACTTTGTTATTTGTTTTTGTTGGTTTTTATGTAATTAATACACATACATGTCTTAAAATAGAATTTAAATCCCTTTAATAGCTCATCAAGAGAATGCCAAGAGTGTGAAAAACAGTAATCAAAGCAAAAGGTGGCTAATTTGAAGAACCTAGAATATGACATATTTTCAAAAGTTGTTTCACACTTTTTTGTTATGTAAACAATTACACAGGTGTTAATTCATAGTTTTGATGCCTTCAGTGTGAAATATACAATTTTCATAGTCATGTAAATAAAGAAAACTCTTTGAATGAGAAGGTGTGTCCAAACTTTTGGTCTGTACTGTAGGTCTGAATAATTTTGAAAGAAAAAAAAAATCATGTCACTTTCTATGATTGTGGGACTTTTTTTATCTTTATTAGATGCTGTTGGAGAAATGTAGTCATTTTTGTTATTTATGTTCACAATTTTTCTAGCTGCAGGTAGATCACTTGCATGCAATATTTTTACAGTGATTTATATAGATTGTATAGTTTTATATAGTTTATGGCAGTTAAATAAATTAACATAACTTTGATGCAGGTCTGTGGGCAATGCATGGATGTCAAAAGCAAAGTCTAAAATCACCATGTTATTGCTGTCTTTTTAAAGCTCAATGGATAATCAAGGCTTTAAATGACTTGAACAAATGAACATTTGAAAAAATTGAGATGCATCCAGGAATGGCTTAAATTCAAAGGATATTCTTCAAACGTGGTAGTAACATTAATTCATTTTTCATCTTGCCTGTTCCTTTCTGGGTCTTGGTGTCTGCCGGTGCCTAAATATGATGATGTATATCTGTCGTTGGGTGTGTTCCATTGTGGCCATTGTGTGCTGTCTTTATATTCAAATGAGGTATAAAAACAACAACTCTGTAATGAAAATGGCACTCTTCCCCGTTTGTCATCAAGAGCAATACTTTCATTAAATTTAAGAAACCTTTGCCATTAGTTTGTGGTACTATTTTTAGTTTATACTCGAAGTTTTTTTTTTCCCTAAATCTTAGGCATGGGAGGACACGCACGCAAAGTGGGAGCAAGCAACTAAACAGATACTCAACCATCCCAAGAACAAAGTAGAAGATGGACAGGTAGCCACCAACACTAAGAAGTCTGTTAAATAAGTTTTACAGCTTATTATTTTCAGCTGTTTTCTCTGTGTCCTCAGGAGTGGATCAACATGACTGGTTTCCTGTGTGCTCTGGGAGGGGTTTGTCTCCAGCAGCGTAGCACTCCAAGTCTGGGCACCTACAGCCCTCCCATGGGCCCTCTGACGGAGCGCAAGGGATCCATGATCTCCATGAGCTCCTGCGAGGTGAATAGTGAGACGTCTTTGAACCGGTTCCTGGAGCGTCTGCTGGCTCTGATGGTCTGCACCCATGAGAAGGTGGGCGTGCAGATTAGAACCAACGTTAAAGACCTTGTAGGACTGGAGCTCAGTCCTGCTCTCTACCCCATGCTCTTCACCAAACTACGCAACAGCATCGGACGCTTCTTCGACACTCAGGGGCCGGTAAGACAGATATTCATTGTGTTAAATAAGTCTGGATCTAGTTCTGTTCTTCAAAAAAAAAACTCCTGCATTGATCAATATTCCAAATCAATTATGTTCAATGCAAGTGTAATTGCATTAAATGTACTTAAATTGTTTTTAAAGTATCTAGATTGGCTTGTCTGACTGCTACAAATCGGCAATGCACATATACAGACACAAGGTGGCGGTCAACCTTTACTTCAAGACCAAATCACAGCCTGGAGTTGTTTATTTTATCTTCTCAGTATATCAACCTCATCTCATTTTCTGCTTCAGGTTCCTATTACAGATGCAAACACACTGTTTGTAGAGCAGACCATTGCAATCATGAAGAACTTACTTGATAGTCACACTGAGGGAAGCTCTGAGCACCTAGGACAAGCCAGCATTGAAACCATGATGCTCAATCTGGTTAGGTAGGACTGCAGTTCTCCATTTTTTACTTTCACTTTACTGAAAAACACCCTCATCTAACAACTTTTTGTAATCCTCAGGTATGTACGAATTTTAGGAAATGTTGTCCATGCCATTCAGATAAAAACCAAGCTGTGTCAGCTTGTCGAGGTGATGATGGAGCGCAGGGATGACCTCTCCTTTTGCCAAGAGATGAAATTCAGGTGAGCCTTTCCTAGTGTTCACAAGTAAAGCCTGTGCAATCATTAAGTTTAATTTAATAATTAAACACAAATAAGACTGGATGGAACCATTAAGGCAAAAATAAAGTTTCATAGATTAAAATGTTTTTTAAATATAAAAATCATCTACTGTATAAAATGAGTATAGAAAGGAAAGCCTTGTGAGATGCCACCTCCCCCATGCTGACACTTTTATAAACCAAGAACAAGACACAAATTCTATTTACCGTGCTAGAATGTGCTTCCAAAGACAGCTTCAGGATTTATTGAGAGATAAACCTTGCATTGTGTCAACAATCCAATCCTGATGTGATGAAAGAGTGGATACGTTTAATGTGTATAATGGATGCTTTTATAGAGAGTTGGAAATGTTTTGGGACACAGAATATATAAGGATAACCAGATCAGTCAAGAAGAGGGGAAGGACCTCTAAAGTCCACAACATTGTTTAGCAATTCTAGCAAATAGTCTGGATGTAGGAGGATACAATTATATAATTATTTACAATTATTTCATTTTGAGTGAAATTTTTTTTTGACTGCGTCCTGTTATACATGCAACATGCACTCACTGTATTTCGTACACTCAACACTTGATCATCATTTAACATTGTTTTCATATGATCATTTGCCAGGGTCATTTGAAAAGTTTCTTTTATTACAATGTAAAGGGAGTAAACATTGTTTTCTGACAAGAAATGGCTTCATCCAACCACACTAACCATGGTTGGGAATTTTTTTTGTGTGTTATGTTTTATATTTTCTGAAGAAATGCCCCAAAAATCACAACTATAAACATATATTTGAGATTGTTCAGAGAAAATTTTCAGCTTTTCTGTGTGTTTAGCAACGGTATACTTTGTTGAACTGCTGCCTGGAGTATGTTTTTTGTTTTTTTGTTGTTTATTAACTCTCACCAAGTAGATGGGGTTTGATACTGATCCTTACAACTTGGTGTGCAACATGGCCAGTCAGAGAGTCGAGCTTGGCAATCAAATCGTTCAGAGATCGTTTCAGATTTTCTTCAGTGTGCAACAGAAGTGCAACATTTATATAATTAGAGCAACATGAACATTTCATGACCTCTAAACGAAAAAGTATTTCTCATCATCATGTGATAATGAGTGTATTTTAATAATTGAAAAATGAGTTAATGCAACTATGCTTTTTTTCTCAGGAATAAAATGGTGGAGTACCTCACAGACTGGGTGATGGGAACGTCCAATCAAGCAGCAGATGATGATGTCAAGTGCTTGACTCGGTAATGTTTTGGCAGCATCACAACGATAAATATTTAGCCCTGAGAAGTCTGTTGTTTTGTCTGCTGGTAGCTTTTTTTCTCACACTGAGTTTGCGTGATTGTACAGGGATTTGGACCAGGCCAGTATGGAGGCAGTGGTGTCTTTGTTGGCAGGTCTTCCTCTGCAGCCTGAGGAGGGTGATGGTGTTGAGCTTATGGAGGCCAAATCTCAGCTCTTCCTTAAGTGAGCTCATTCTTCCAGCTCTTCTGGTTTGCAACAGGAGATTCGTTGTGGTCATTAATCTATAAACGTCTTCCTATAGATATTTCACACTGTTCATGAACCTGCTGAATGACTGCAGTGAGGTGGAGGAAGATGGCCAGCAGGTTGCAGGCCGCAAACGTGGAATGTCTAGACGCCTGGCTTCTCTACGACACTGCACGGTTTTGGCCATGTCTAACCTACTCAACGCTAATGTGGACAGTGGGCTCATGCATTCCATCGGTAAGAAGACCAGACTTTATCAAGGGTTCCTGGTACATTAACTTTTTTGGTTTTGTTGAAAGTGAATGATTCTGGTACCTTTAAACAGGTTTAGGGTACCATAAAGACCTACAGACACGGGCTACTTTCATGGAAGTGCTCACTAAGATCCTTCAGCAGGGGACAGAGTTTGATACGCTTGCAGAGACTGTGCTTGCAGACCGCTTCGAGAGACTGGTCGAGCTCGTCACCATGATGGGAGACCAGGGAGAGCTGCCCATAGCAATGGCCTTGGCTAATGTGGTTCCCTGCTCTCAGTGGGTGAGAAAAAGCAACAAGTGTTACGCAAAAAAATAAGATAACAAGTTTATAAATATTTAACCCTTTTACCAAAATAATTATCCTTGCATAAATGTAATGGTATGGTAATTTGAACAGCTAGTAACATAACCAGCTTTTTAAAGTCCTTTCATAAAGTTATGAACTGATTCACTGTTCAAAGTAGTGCTGGGCAATAATTTTGATAACAATAACTATTGTGAAGCTGTTTTGATGTCGTGCAGCACACAATAGAGACTCATTTCCAGGCGCTACAGCAGTGTGGCTCAGCACAGCCTCAAGGAACCAGTCAAGTTCAGTCAACAAGCCCATCACTGAAAGTGTTGTGGGGGGGGAAAAAAACAAGGACACATCAGTTGTCTGTGAATATTTATTTATGAAAAATTTATTTTTGCAAATTGACGCAAAATAAAGCAACATAAATTGTAAAGACGGCCCTTTCATACAAAAACAGTCAAAACGGCAAATCTTTTCTACCGTTAAAGCATCATCCACCATTCTGAAAATAAAGATGCAAAAGAATTGCAGTTCGGAAAAAGGGTTAGTCCTGAACCGATGTACTCAGAGCCTTCTATGGGTTAATGTTGTGGTCATTTTCAGGATGAGCTGGCTCGAGTGTTGGTGACTTTGTTTGACTCTCGGCATCTGCTGTATCAACTGCTATGGAACATGTTCTCAAAAGAAGTGGAGCTGGCCGACTCTATGCAGACCCTCTTTAGAGGAAACAGCCTTGCCAGCAAAATTATGACTTTTTGCTTTAAGGTGATGTGCAGCAATCAATCAAAGACTTCTGTGTCTTAATGTGTGAAGTTAAGCTTAAAATTCTCTAAAAAAAAACCTCTATTTGTAGGTGTATGGAGCTGCATACCTACAGAAGCTTTTGGAACCACTCTTGAGGGGAATTATCACCACACCCGAGTGGCAGCAGATCAGTTTTGAAGTGGATCCAACTAGGTAAGTTTAATTGGTGGTTTAATTTAAATACACACTGCTTATGTTGGATATTACGAAATCATGTCCCCGAAAAGATGTGCAGCATAATATTTAATTAAAAAGAATTTTTAACCAACTCTTATACATCAAACCAAACTTAGAAAATACATTTGAATTTAAAAACTCTTAAAGTTTAAAAGTTTAGTTTGATTTGTATTGAGCATTTAATATCATCCACCCACTAGGGGCAGCACTAAGATTTGCAATAGGCCAACTTTTGTATAAGTGAAGGGGAGTTTTATGATGTTCATCTAAGCAAAATACCAGTAAAGCATAATTGTCTCCTAGTAAATATTAAAAGAAGTGATTAGAAGCACCATCGCTACAAGAAGCAAATACTCTTCAGCTTTTAGTGACATATTTCAGTGACGCTACAGTATGTGTTGACAATTTTGTTTTACGATATTTTGTGCCACTGTATATTCTTACACCCTTAGTTTCTATTGAACATTTAAAATGTATATTTGCTTTAGAGATTAGCTACTTTTTTCAAAATGCATATTATATTAAGTTGTATTTTAAATGCATTTTTAATATTTAGACTTGAAGCATCGGAGAACCTTGAGGAGAACCAGAGGAACCTTCTCCAAATCACAGACCGCTTCTTCTTGGCAATCATCAACTCTTCGAGCGAGTTCCCTCCACAGCTGCGCAGTGTGTGCCACTGTCTGTACCAGGTATGCTCACCGCCTTGTGCCAGCCTGCTTTTCACCTTTAACACTGCATCTTCTGAATGACTGCATTGAGGCTGTCTTTCATGCTTGGGCATCCACTGCTCAGTCTTCCAGTAACTTCTAACAAGGGAACTTTTCTTCATAACCACTGCTCGCCTCCTTCAGTCTGTGTTGGAACATTTCATTTCCCCGTTTGAAAATATTTTAAGATCCAGGTTTGTTCAGGATAAACTTTCTTAAAGACTGTAAAAAAGGAAATTTTGTTTGGGAATCTCAGATAGTGTTAGACTAAACTATATAAATATTTATCATACCTTGTGGCCTTGTTGTGTGTCATTTCCGTAATTTTTTTTTTTAGTAATCGAAAAGTGTCTCTATGAAAATTTGCATGTACTTGTTTTTGCAGCTTTGGATTATAATCATTGTTTAATGTTTCCTGGCTGAATTGCACCACATACAGGACTTAACATTAGATTCTAATGCTTTACAAGTTAGCATGTCAAAGTTTTGTTTTCATTCTGTGCTTCAAATAATTTAATCTTGAGCAGATAAAAACATTTTTATCCCCTATATTTTATGAATTTCATATTATGTATATTTTGAAGGATCACTCCATCACATAACTCAAATTACTATCGTGTGGTCAAATTAATATCGTGGTCATAGCCTGTAGAAAATATGGGCAACCTGTTACCACCAAATGCAATTGAGCAATTTTCAGCTAAATCCTGGTGGCCTGACGGCGGGTCTGCACAACCTCTGATGTGGTAGTAGGTGTAGCAAAAAAAAAAAAATAAATAAAGCTGAGATTTCATGCTTCACCCTGGAAGTCTGCTTTCTCCACTCAGCAGTTGCTGTTTTTTTTGTACTGAACTGTTACTATTGCCTTTTATTAAAACATTTGTATAATATAATGGAAGAGGATTTACTTTTTAAAGCTAGATTTAATTGAAGAATATTTCTATATAGCAGCCATGCTCCAGCGGGCGATCAGGGTGCCTTCGGTCTCATACAGTAACTCGTGTTTGACACACTTAGCCATCCCACTTATGATCCGAAGCTACTTGAGAGAACTATAAACCTGTTATGAATAGACTTCGATGTAGTCAACATTAAAATTAACATTTTATTTTGCATGGAAAAAGCTTTGTTCCTTTTAATTGTCACATTAGCTCTTTAATGAAAAGTACATATGTTTTAAAGTTTTTGAACTGATATTGAATATTATTTCAAAACCAAGTAAGAAAACTGACATCAAGTTTGACATTTTTAGAAAACGCAGCTTTATTTAGCTTAAATATTAGAGATGCAATCAGCTAAACATATGCTGCATTGAGGAAAGAGAGAGATACAGAAGATGGGGGACTAAAATTTCTATGTTTACTCTTTAAGTTTTCAACATTTTAATGCCATGATTTACAAGGCTGAGCCTATAGGTACTAAATAATTAATTTTATATTAAAACTCACATACATTACTTCATGTGTGTTTGTAAAACATTTTATTTTTAATTTAGTTTTGCAGAATTGGTTCCGAAATCATTCATTAAACATTATTCATAATTTTTCTTTCAATCTCCAGCAGTGGAGATATATTAGGCATACAAACTATAGCAGTTCCCCTGGGAATGAGTAGTTGTGTAGGGAAAATCGATCCCTCATAAAAGATGGCAAAAATGGGTTTGAAACATTTATGCAGATGGAGAAGAGAAGCGTTGTTGCTAGAGTTGTTCGACGCTTCCCAAGGTGATTTCTTAATACCATCTATATTTTCAAGCTATACAATCTATCTGGATATTTCATAATGATGTTACAGCCTCTCCTACAATGTAAATACTAACTGTATTGGGATTATGTTTTTTTTTTCTTTGGGCACCAATTCATCAGGCCCTCCCTGTTCACACACATGCTTGACAACAGTGTTTATTTACGCTGTTAAAAACTTGCACACATTGTTCTGTAATGCAAATTTTATGTTAAACTTGATGCTTGTTTGATTGATTTACTTGGAAAATTAAGCTTTAAAATGTTCCAAATTTTGACCATCACTTTCAAAATAATAATAATAATAAAGGTATTCCCTCTAGTTTTTAACAGATCCCCAAAGCTTAGCATTTCATGATTTTGTGTTCAGACAAATACCAATGAAATAAGCAGCTTCATGCTCGTCTTGTCTCCATGTGTCTGCAGTTTGAGTTTGGAATGTGTCCTCGCCGATACACTGAAGTGTGTTGTCTATATGGGAAGCTAGGGGAGCTCATTTTGATCAAAATTTGGATTGATTTAGGCTATTTGTATTACTTTTTAATAATTGTTTTTTTTTATTATTATTTATTTGTGGATTTGCTCATTGAACATATTTTGAAATGTGAAATAGCGAAGTTCAGTGTCTGAAACTGAAATAAGTTTCAGTTTCAACTATTTGTGTAATGAATGGTTGTGGGGGATTTGGGTGCCATGAAAGTTATAGATGAGGTTCCTAGTGAGGGAAAGGTTGCTGTTGAGGTGGGCAGCTAAACAATCTGATTTATCTGTCTCTCCAATGGGGAAAGACAGGAAATGCAAGTGAATATCTGGATTGAGAGGACTTTTAGAGAGAACTTGAGGTCCTTATGCCTTCTCGTTTCTCTCACTTTCCCTTTAGGTCTCCCTCTAAACCTACCCCTTAGCTCTTGAAACCAACAGTTAAAGAGTTGTATTACTTTTTTACTTGCCACAAGTGTTTCAACACAAAACTGTGCTGTAAAAAATTTAATTATTCCAATACAAAACTAAAAACAACTGTATAAAAGATAAAAGCGCAAACATTACGATTGAATTGTACAGGTTTAAACTATAAAAAATGTTAGACTTTTATAAATGTATAAGTTACAGTACAATCCTGTTAAACCGATCACAGAGCTACTGTGTGTTTGTTGGGGAAGTCCTGGCAACCACAACTGCTGGGTTTTTACTGACAAATGTACTGTTTCTTTTTTTTCTTACAGTGTAGCTATTTTTTAAATAAAATGATTTCTTATTGACCTATGTGCAAAATAACATAAAATGACAGTTTTCAGCATATTTAAACTTTTAGGTATATCAAAATTATATTTGTTCGTCTTTGATCACTCTATTCAAGTTTTTACCCATTTTCAAGTTTGGTTCATGCCCACACTAGAAACACAGCCCTTCATTTTAGCCTTTCATTCAAAAGCGATTTAGGATACCCCTTCACCTAAAGTGAAAAACAGAGGGGAAGGGCTAAGGCATAGACATGTGAAACTCTGAACAGCTGTTTCACCATCTGTGTCCCCAGAGTGATGCACACGTATATCTTCAGTTAATCTTTGGTGTTTATCTAATGAGCAGCGGTTGCTGATGAGGAATTTTAACCATAAATGAGATTTTCTCGTTTTTTTAGTCTCATCAATGGACCACATTTCACCACAGTACATCAGTCTCGTTGAACCTGGTGCCCTTCGTTTAGTCATGAGGTGTTGCACATGGAATAATTGTAAGAACTTGATTAGAACTCTTCCAGTCTCTCTTTTTTGTGCATTTTTTTATTCTCAACAGTTCAGTTAATGTTCAGATACAGATTTTAGTGATGGATCTTTTCTTGCCATTTTTCTTTCACTTTGCTTTGGAGGTATTTCTTGTTTGACATAATGCTCGTTCGATTCCTATTGAATAGATGAAAAGAGGTGTGTAGTATCCCTGGGGGTCAAATCAGCACTAGTCAGTGTTAATATTGGTCTGGCTCTACTTTGTTTCTTTTGCATGTTCACTTGCATCTTCATTTATGCCAAAACACCTCTCGTCTTTTTGTGGTCTTTCAGCTGAACCGTAAACCTTTCACTAATGACTTCACTTCTCCTTATACTTTCACTTTGTTTGCTTGGGCTGAGATATTTCTCGCTCCCTTCTTCACAGAATCACCTTTGCGGCTTAAGCTTCACATTCTGCTTGGGGAGCATCAGCCAGTGTTTCTTAATTCACTCGTATGAAGCGAACTTGTGTAGGGAAGCGGTGGTTGTGTTGTCTGCTCTCTCATTGTGTTTGAATGCCCTGTGGCTGTGCCGAGTGCAGTTGTGTAGCTGCTGTGACCTCTCTGTGCTCATCTCTGCCCTGTAGGCTACTTGCCACTCCCTTCTGAATAAAGCCACTGTTAAAGAAAAAAAGGAAAACAAAAAATCAGTAAGTGTTTTTTTTTAGCATTTAATTTTTATTGAGCTGCCTTTTATTATGAGTTTGGATTATCCATATCATAAAAGTATGGATTACTTTATTATTTTTTTAATTTATATTTTTCATGTTTTTAATTTGCCTTCCACCAAAACATGTTCAGAAACTCATGTGTTAACAGTGTTGTTGGTAGCATGAAATTTTCTCGTGATTTTCAAAGAAACAATGAAGACAAGAGAAGAATAATTGTTAAACTTATCAGATTTGGAATATCGAAATGGACGGGGCCAATTTTGGTGGATTGTTGGGATCAGTGCAAATTTTTTTTCCTATGAATGGTTAGCAGAATTATCAGTGTTTTTGTATCATTAAACGCAAAGAGCTGGTACTCCTCGTATCCACTAGTATACCCCAACCTGTAATCACAAAAAATCTACATAAATTTGCATGCTGTTGATGCATTCTTATGAACATGTTGGCGCTGCTCTGGCTTTTGTCGTGTGCTGGGTAGGTTTTCCATAAATCAATGGTTTGCATGATTTCTCTTTGAGAAACCATTGGTTTGTACGTGTGTGCATGCATCAAAATAAACGTCTCTAATTCCACCTTTAACTTTCAGTGTTTGTATTTAGTGTCTTTCGTATTTTGTGAGATTACCAAATGAAGTCAACTATTAATTGGTAGGGCAATAAACACCATTTAAAAAAAATGTTTGACATTTGAAAAGACCATAATAAATTTACCAAAAAACACAATACCTGCTGGGTAATGCAGTCCTGGTTTGTCCGTTTCTTTTCAGAACGGCATTAAACCAAGCAGAGTGCAACACATTGTACGTCATGTAAACATGTTAGCATCTCTAGCTGGCCCTGTAGAAAGATTTTGAGGTAAAAAAAGAAAAACCATCAAACCATGAATACTTTTAATGGATTGATGTTGTCGTTTCTGCAAGAGGCTGAAAGTGAGAACCGTTAATACGTGGGATTAGATTCTTGTTCATGTGTTTGAGGTAGCCCCTAGACAATATATCCCAGTATCTTCATTATTGCGTATTGACATGTTTTTTTTTCACGATGTATTGTATATATTATTACCGTATATGTGAAAACTGTTTACACGAGACCAGCTGTGTTCTGTGACATTTACCATAGCATGTACCAGTTCAACCATGACCCGACCCCCTCTCACACATATGAATCTAATTTCTTGAAGATTTTTAGATCTCGTTGACTCTTTCGTGAAGCTAATTCTTGATTCAAATTAAATCATTTGTTTATTATACAAACTCTAAGATGTTCAATGCTAGTATGTTTGTATGATTTTTTTTTTTAAGTCTTTATTGTTTGATGTATTGATGTTTAGGACAGTGGACCTTGAATTGAGATGGGAACAAGAATTGAACCCACACACCAAACATCCAGTGCACTGTACACTACACCACATGATTAGAAATGGCTTTTTATTCTTATCTGTACATTTTTGGGAAAACTTGTACAACAACTTGTTATACAAGTTCACTAGTTGCTACTTATAACTTGAGATGAATATCTACTATAAAAAATAAAATAAATAAAATAAAATTGTCTGTCTGTCTGTCTGTCTGTCTAAATTGTATTTATAACATTTGTAGGCTATAAACCTTTGCAAGTCCCCATATTAAGATTTGTCTTATTTTCCTTTTTTGTGGTCAGGGACATAATGGAGTAAATTGTTTAAATATAGCTGCAATTAGTATACCTCCCTTTCCTCTGAGATTTTACTATAGTTTAAATTGCCTTCATTTACTTGCAAGGTGTTGTTGGATGAAGCTGGAGATTGGTCCTCTGCATCCATGTACCTGTTGTGTATGGATTGTGCCATAAAAGTTCCTTGATTATTATGCTGCAATGAAGTATTGATCGAAATAGTCCCCCAAATATATGAGCATTTATATTTTTTGTTTCTATTACAACACAATCCTAAAACCTTGAGTTCTAAATAGTAAAAATATGTTGGTAATATAAAAACTTGTCATTTTGACCTGAAACGGTTATTCTTTGGTCTACGCTAGAGCTAAGTTCAATCGCCAGATCTGGAGAATGACTGAATAAATTTAAAAACCTTAAAACACCATCATCTAAGTGAAAGATTGAGAATGAGTTCCTGTGAAAATAGTGTTTCATTAAAATTCATTCATTCTTTTTTCAACCCGCTTATTCCCTTATTGTAGTCACGGGGGTCAGTCTCTCCAGTGCACGTTGGGCGAGAGCGAGGTCGCCAGTCCATCGCTGGTTTTGTTAAAATTACTTTGTAAAATGTGATTATTTACTGATTTGTGTATAATTAAAAAAAATGTTAAGATGTTTTTAGCCGTCAAGTGATGTCATTGCTATGAATTCAAACAAGCTTATTCATAATCACATGAAGTCAGTTTTAATAAGATAATTTCGCTGTTTTAAAAAGGTGTGAGCTTGTGGTGACCTCATCATCCCAATGTTATGTTGAATTGAAGCAAATCATAGTAAGTTAAACCAAACTGAACTAAACCAATGCCATTTCAATGATGCAAAACTGAATCTAATTTTTAAAAGAAAATCTCACCAAGAGTTTTAACATTTCACTGAAAACTTTATAATGACTTTTTTTAGGTGTAAATTTTAACATTTTAGGTGTAAGTATTTCAATTTTCGTCAGCGAAGTGAGGAATCTGTTGTTTGTCTATACTGTGCTCTCGTTCCCGTTAGTGTCAGATTTTACACACTATACTTAATATGGTTCTGAATAAAGCAGTCACATCTCTGGAAAACAGTTGCTGTACACTGGTTCTTTGCAATCTTTTTTTGTCTCATCTCGTGCTTTTTCACCAATATTGATTTATTTTGCTCTTTTGTTCAGACTTTTGTTTTTGTTCCATTTTGCCATTTTTTCATTGTTGTTAAAGGCTTCAAAGATGTTGAATGCACATCTCTTCCAATATAAATTAGTAGTGGCAAAAATCTATTGATAATAATCGGTCACTGACCCTTAGTGCATCCTTCCTGCTTTCCTTCTTGTGTGTGTGCAGGTTGTCAGTCAGCGCTTCCCACAAAACAGCATTGGTGCAGTAGGAAGTGCCATGTTCTTGCGTTTCATTAACCCAGCTATCGTGTCACCATATGAGGCTGGCATCTTGGACAAGAAACCCCCACCTCGTATTGAGCGTGGCCTCAAACTCATGTCTAAAGTATGTCTGAGGAAGCTAGAAGTTTCCATTTCATCCACAAATCTTATTTTATCAAGGTCTCTGTGGTGACTAATGGTCCACTGTTCTTTCCAGATTCTGCAGAGCATTGCTAATCATGTTCTCTTCACAAAAGAAGAACATATGCGGTCCTTTAATGATTTTGTCAAAAGCAACTTCGATGCATCCAGAAGGTACAGACTTCATTTGTAGACCAAGTATAAACATTGGACTGTAAGATGTTCTTTAAGCCTAAACAATTGCAAGACTACAGCGTGTTTTTCAATTAAAAGGCATCTTTGTCCTCCTAGGTTCTTTTTGGATATTGCCTCTGATTCTCCACCAAGTGACTCAGTGAATCACAGCCTGTCTTTTATCAGTGATGGCAATGTTCTCGCTTTGCATCGCCTGTTATGGAACAACCAGGAAAGAATTGGCCAATACCTGTCCAGCAATAGGTAAAATATCTTATTGAAATACAAACTGTTTTTATTTGTTATTGTTTTAAAGACTTTTGTTGGAAACTAACTTTCAACCATAGGGACCACAAGGCAGTTGGACGGAGACCATTTGACAAGATGGCCACCCTCTTGGCATACCTGGGGCCACCTGAACATAAGCCTGTGGCAGATACACACTGGTCCAGCCTCAACCTCACTAGCTCAAAATTTGAGGAGTTTATGACAAGGTAACAGCAGTGCCCCCGCCCCTTGTTTATCCAACAGCAACATTACTTTCCCATCATTTTTGTAAACCGAAATGGTTGAAGTAACAATTTGTCAACTTTGTCATAAGTGATCAGATTCCCATTGACAATTTTAAAGTGCTCAAGGTTACAGCAGAAGAAAACCAAAGAAGAGGTTACAAAGAAGAAAAGTTTTTTTTTTATTCATCACTAGTGTTGACCTTCATAGCAGCTGTTGGGGGTTGACTTTGTTTTATTTAAAAAAAAAAAAAAATTCGTATTTGTACACCAGGGGTGCTCACACTTTTTCAGATTGCGAGCTACTTTTAAAATGACCAAGTCAAAGTAATCTACCCGCTACAAAAATGTAACATCAATCAACAAAAATTATTTTCAACTTAATTGAGAATTGACAAAACACACATAATAATTAACTATTTAAATTTTTGTAATAACCTGAGTTTAATTTGATGACTTGCACTGAATTGAATCACCCAGGGATACATAGTCCGGACAGTAGCTGCTGACAGCCAGCCTCAAGCACACATCCAAATGTTCATCAGTCATTGTGAAACGATATTTGGAGTTTCATGATTTTCATGTAGGACTTAATGATTTACTTGGTCCAGCTCCTTCACTCATTTTGGTGACCATAAACTTAAGCATGGGCTAAAAACTGGACGTAATACGCTGATTAGCTTAGCATTAGCTTAGTGAGTGTTGTAGTAGGTTAAGCATTAGAACAGTTTTGTGTGACCTGAATTTGATGGTAATAGAGTGATTTTTATGAGAGCAATGGAGCTTTGATCCAAATATTCAAGAATAAAAATTATGCTCTAATAAATGTTTTAATTTTTATTGAAACTGAGTCGTGCAGTACAATATGCAGGTGAGGAGTGGTGTGTTGCTTGATTTTGGTTGTAATAGAGCAATTTAAAATGAAGTTATGAAGCATATTCTGGGTAAAACATATTTTGGATCTGGTAATTTGCAGACAGTCCCTAAGTGATTCCATGTCAGCGGGTTTCACATAGACGGTAATGTGTTTCTGCGAATGCCGAGGGAAACTTGTTTTAATAAAAAACGTTTAGTAGTTTGTTCGCTACATAACACAGATTAAAAATAGGTATTATTTGTTTACTAAGAACATTCTGGTCTTGAGCTATTGAGCAGAGAAAACCGAATCCGTGAATCTGCAGCTGACTTTACTGAAATGAGACGGGATGGATGACCGGCTGATATTGTTTCAATTTCACGCCGCGATCAACCAGAAGCACCTCTGCGATCGACGTAATGAGCACCCCTGGTGTACACGATAACTGTCAGTTGACAGTTTATCAAGCCGATAGTGAGAAATCCATGCCATCATTCCAATATCATGATCGTTTGCCTCGATAACAAGTATTTTGGCCATGGTTCATTAGTACAGAGAGGTCATCACAACTAGCATGCAGCATAGACTTGTGTGGGACATCCTGAAGATGACAGTTCAGTAATTTTTTGCAACAAATGCTCGAAAGAAGTTCCACAAGGAGGGAAAAATTGCGTTTGAGGACAGCTAGGCTGCTAAAAATGTTAACAAGTGCACCGCTAAGAAGCTAACAGGCCTTGCAAATATGCATAAAGCTCTTGGCCAAGACTAAACAGTTAAGGCTTTTAAATGGAGAATTTAATCATTTAAATGATGGTGGTTGATGACCAGCCATTCACCCTCATTGAGGACAGAGGCTTTTCTCACTTAGAGCCACGCTTCAAGACGTTATTTAATGTTAATAAATAAACAAAAACTGTGATATTAGTTGGGTGTATCTCTCGAAAACAAAGCAACAAACAGACCACAAATGCAGGATTCTCAACCCTCACGCATTTAGTCTGATACTTACATTTTACTGTTCTCAGACACCACACGTACAGTTCCGACACACAGAAATTGTGATATTGAACTGCATATTGAACATTAAATTAAACTGCTAATATCTAATATTAATCTAATAACAGCAGAAAGACAGCTGTGAGTTTTAGATGCACTGGTTCGATTAGTCATGTGTTGACAGTGTTTTATGCAGTTATTTTTGTTTGGTAATTGTGTGAATGATTTATACTTTTTTTCAGGCATCAAGTCCATGAGAAGGAAGAATTTAAAGCTTTAAAGACCCTAAACATCTTTTACCAAGCAGGCACGTCTAAAAATGGGAATCCTGTGTTTTACTACATTGCACGCAGGTAAGAACTTACAGTGTTTTGGTCTTATAGTGGTTTGTTTTGACTTGATTATCAGGCATGTCCTCGGTCACATTTGGATCCTGTTCCTCATGTTTATTCTCCTGCTACTGGGTTTGTTCAAGTATTATCTTTCTATTTGGAGATTGATGCAATCTTTCAGGTGCTTTATATAAATGCTCATTATGCCAAGGTTGAGTTGCTTTTATTTTTGGTTTATTGACAGGTCGGTCATTATGTATTTTTATGTACATCGACACATAGATGCATACATGCCTTTTGTACGTACACAGTACTTTTTGCATAAACATCCATCAACATCAAATAAACAATCAGTTAATTCTGTATATATTTAATTAATTTTTGTAGTGTCCTGTATACCTGTTATATAATAATTGATGTAGGCTGTAGTGAATGTACATTGTAGGTTGTTAATCCTTTCTAGATAATGGTCAGATCTGGGTGGAAAGTTTAATTACTGCTGCTGCAGTGATGATGTAGAAAAGAAGTCCAGGCAGTCCCATTATACCTATTGGTGAAAATGTGCCACTGCTTGGGCTGCTGCTCGTGCCGTTGGTTGGGCTGCTGCTCGTGCCGTTGGTTGGGCTGCTGCTTGTGCCGTTGGTTGGGCTGCTGCTCGTGCCGTTGATTGGGCTGCTGCTCGTGCCGTTGGTTGTGCCGTTGCTTTGGCTGACGTTTGTGCTGCTGATCGGGCCGACGTTTGTTGAGTTGCTAGTCCCTGAACCTTGGCTGCAGGCAATCATCCCAGCTAGTATAACCAATAGTATTTCAGTTTTGGAAAACATGTTGGTCACTGTTTTAAATGAGAAAAATATGTCATTGAAAATACATACATTTTCACAAAAACAATAATCTCTTGTTATAATGAAAGACCATGTTTTAAATAAAACACATTTAAAATGTAATACCACACCTTTGAAAATACAGAATAATCATAGTTACCATTCCCCATGGTCTTTCTGTTTTGTCGAAGGATGTTGTGTCAGAGGGAGTGGGAAGAGATCCCTTTTGTATTTGAGCTTTGCGTGTTGAGCAAACACTCTTGAAGACGTAAGATGTACGCAACCACAAATAATGTTTAGACACGCCTCATCAAATTATCCAAGTCAACACAACTAGTAGTCTGAAGAGTAGAATAGGACATAGGAATTAGGAATAAGTTTGAAAAAATCCTTTAACAATAGAACAAACCTTTACTTCCTATCAATTATCTGCCAGACCTCATCATTCTGCCAGACCATATACATTTCAGCTTTCTGTTTCTTAAGCAATTCTTTTGAAATGGCACACCCATATTCCTGGATCATCTCCCACAAGATGGACTGGTTCGTCGGATCCCTCATTTATTCACTATGATCAATCCATTCTGAAAATTGCTCAGTGAGGGTCAGTTCCTGAGACTGCCCACTCTATCGCAGGCAAAACTGACCCTATGGTCCAGATATTTTAAAGGTGTGTTCAATCATTGTCTTGTATAACAATGATCTTTAAAAGTGATTTCAACTGTTTTACTACGCAAGTCTTTGAAAAATTGTGACCCCTTGGCTTCTGGCCATTCCATTTTCTCTTCTGTCTAAAGTCAGCACAGCAGCATTGGCTGGTGAAGAATGGGGTGTGAGTAGGCTGGACTTTGTTGATCCGGTAATAATGGACATTTTAAGGCCAATACACACTGACGCGAATTTTCGGTGCAAAGTTTCGTGCAACAACACACCATGTTCGAATACCATAGGAGTATTGGATCCGTTTTTGCAACGAGAATGAGCAATGAACCCCAGGATTTTTAGACTACGTAAGTAGGAGGTAAAAGAGCCGCTCTTTGGCGATCATTAGAGATGTTCCGATCCGATACCTGGGTGTGTATCTGTATATACAGCTGTAGATACTACTAGCCCTGTATTAATTGACATTTTATGCATTTTATAATTTAAAATAAATTATTTTATGTTGTGCTTCAGATATACTCAACATGGCAATGAAAATAATCAATATGCAGTGTTTCCCCTAGGATCATGTCCTTGGGGGGGGGGGTTGTGGTGTTATGGGTGGTGCGGCAAAACACTCACACAAACACTTAAGTGTTTATATGTTTCTTTTAATTGCAGTATACCAATATATTATAATGTCTGAACAATTACTGTACAATAACTAAACAACTGTACACTGAACTAAACACTAAACATCAAATTTAATTTAATATGTTAATTATTCACAAAGTGTGCAGCCTTTGTCACTGCAGTGCATCTTTCTGGGCTTCTGAAAGAACATTTCCAGAGCATCTTGGTATGGATAGTCTGAAACTTCTGGCCCATTTATTGAGATCCGCATGCAGGCTGCAAGATGGTCCCCTTGCAGCCTATTGCGAATGTCTGTTTTGACCTGTAAATACATTAACTGTTAGGCTTTAAAAGTGATAACTGATAAAAAAAAATTTAATAGACATACCCATCTTTGAAACGTGGATACAAGAGAGTGGCAACTGCATACAAGGGCTCTTCCTCGATGGTTGTGAATCGTTTCTTGGCGGCCTCAACAAGGGTGTTTTTCATTGTTTTTACACCAGTGTCCTTTTGGCTCTCATGAACAAGTAGCCGTTTTAGAACTGTAACTGAGGAGATCACTTCCGCTACAGACGAGGTGGAGGAGCTAATCTGTTTTTTCATGTTGCTTGCGTTTTCGCGCAAAATAACATGAACATGGGATTTAGAAGTATTCCATTTCACAAGTATACCCTCGATTGATTCAGCTATGGACGCATGCGAGCCGCAAAACTCGTTAGCCTGCAGCATTGCACTTTGAAGAGTAAGAGTAAAAAGGCGTCACTGTGTTTACCCAGCGTGTGTTTACCCATTTTTTTGTGGTATCGGCAGCATTTTCGATACTGGTATCGAAATCGGAACAACTGTAGCGATCATTGACATTTTTTTTATAGGGACTTCATTTAGGAATGGAATTCCTTTTCTCCACATCCAAATTAGCTCCCTGTAATCAGCCACCAACAGTATACACCACTCGACATCCATTTTTTTTTACGTGTTCTATGATTTCTTCTCTGTCGTCATCTTCTTTCCTGTTTCCCCATGTGGAACAGAGTTCACCTGTTGTACCATCAGAAATCCAGTGTGAACTAAATTCCAGCAGAATTTACAAATATCTAATTCTTTACACAAGATGTCGGAAAGGTTTTTTAGTGGAAAAAGAAATGCCACCATAATGCAAGTACATTTTTGAGGAACTATAAAAAAATTGATATTTTGAAATTAAACTGAAATTGGACTGTTTACTTGCAAGTGTATATGTATATATTTGTGTTATATTGTATTGCATTGTAGCCAAAGCTGCCATCGGGGCTTAATACAAATCATAATAGAATTGGTGACTTCCTTTCATTTTTGGTTTATTGATGAATCATGCATTTTGTAATATTTTCTACATACATATACATACTTACGTTCTTTATTTTACATTATTGGGTACATGCTCTTTACAACACCCATTAACTGCTTGTCATTAATTCCAATTACATTCAGTATGTGACTTTCCCTTTATCTAATGTATCACCATATAGTTTTAATTGATTACATGGTGCCGTGTGTACCTGTTACATAATCAATGTAGGCTGTATACTATTTGCATTGTAGGTTGTTCGTCTTTCCTGGATGATGATCAGGTCTGAGTGCAAAGTTTAACAACTGTTGCTGCGGTGATGTAGAAAAGAAGTCCAGGTAGTCCCACGATCGCTTTTGGTGAAAATGTTCCACTGTTTGTCATGGTGGTGTTTGTACTATTGTTCAGGGTGTTTGGCTTAGTTGGGCTGGTGTTTGTGCCATTGGTTGAGCTGTTGTCTGTGATGTTGATTAGGTTCTGAAATAGGTTGTTGTTTAAGCTGTTGTTTGGGCTGTTCATCAGACTGTTGTTTGGGCTGTCTGTTAGGCTGTTGATTGTCCCATTGTTTGGACTGTTGAGTGCGCTGTGGATTAGACTGTTGAATAGACTGTCGATTGTGCTGTGGTTTGGGCTGTTGATTAGGCTGTTGTTTGGGCTGCCGATTAGGTTGTTGATTGTCCAGTTGTTAGGGGTGTCAATTGCGCTGTGGATTAGGCTGTTGAATAGACTGTCGAATAAGCTGACGATTGTGCTGTTTGTGCTGTCGAATAGGCTGTTGATTGTCTCGTTGTTTGTGCTGTCAAATAGGCTGTTGATTGTCTCGTTGTTTGGGCTGTCGAATAGGCTGTCGATTGTCCAGTTGTTAGGGGTGTCGATTGTGCTGTGGATTAGGCTGTTGAATAGACTGTCGAATAAGCTGTCGATTGTACTGTTTGGGCTGTCGAATAGGCTGTTGATTGTCTCATCATTTGTGCTGTTGAATAGGCTGTTGATTGTCCAGTTGTTAGGGGTGTCGATTGCGCTATTGAATAGATTGTCGAATAAGCTGTCGATTGTGCTGTTGTGTGGCCCACTGGCTGGCCCGTTGTTTGTACCATTGGTTGGACTGTTGTATAAACTGTTGGTCAGGTTGCTGTTTGTCGATGAGGTGTTGGTCCCAGCACCTTGGCAGGAAGTAATCACCACAGCTAGTATAATCAGTAGTAGCTGTTGAGTTTTGGATGACATGTTGGTCACTGTTTTAGATTAAATAGAAAATTTTAATTACATTTTTTTTCAAAAATAGAATGTCTCATAAGATGTTGTAAAGGAAATGCAATTTTATCCTACAGTGTTGAAAATACAGAATAATCATATTTACCATTCCCCATGGTCTTTTTGTTCTGTAGAAGGATGTTGCGTCTGAAAGGCAGAGGGAAGAGATCCCTTTTTATTTGAGGGTTGCATATTAAACAAAAACCTTTAAAGGCGTAAGATGTACACAACCAATCAAATGTTTAGACACGCCTTCTCATCAAATTATCCAAATCAACACACCTAGTTGTCTGAAGACTAGAATAGGACTGTTGGAGTTAGGAATGAGTTGAAAGGGTGTTGGCTATACGAGATAAATAGCTCGGTATAGTCTTTGTTTACTTCTGGAAAATGATGACAAGAAATGTACAAGAAATGTACATCTTAGCTGCCCGCCATTCCGTTTTTTTCATATTGCCCTAAGTCAGGCGCTGCAGGATTGGTAGGTGAAGAGTGGGGTATGATGGGGCTAGACTTTGTTAATCTAGTGTTTTAAAATAATGGACAGTATTTTACTAAAACTGGAATCTGGCACACATATCGTACATATTTAAAAACCCTTTTGCCATTTTGTTCAACACCCATTAATATGGCTAAATAAGCACGAGTTGCTGTGTCAATAAGCACTGAACATTTGTATTTGCTCACCATTTGCCTTTTGTGTATCTTTCGTCACTATCGAGCCAGCTATTAGAACTTGTACTGGGAAATTCCCCTTTATTTGGACTGGCATGTTAACAAACTGTTGAGAACATGTACAATGCTGAGCAAAAATGTGGACACCCCACTACATCGTTCATAAAACTTTGTGTCTTTTCAGAATATCTCATGTTTTTTATGGGATATTTTGCTACAAAATACTGGAACAAATGTGAGCCATTGATTGCAAAAACGATTTTTTAATTTGCACACACAAAACTGTGCAATTTTTTCTAATAAATGAATTCAAGCACAAGTTGCAAAAATTAGTACACCCCAATTATAGTCTTAGTAGAAAAACACAATTGAGACTTAAATTGTAATAATTAACAGGTGTTCAACCACAGGAAATGACCACAGGAAACCACACGCTTTCCTGTGGCTCAGTTGGTAGAGCATTGCGCCAACAACGCAAAGGTTGTGGGTTCAGATCCCAGGGAAAGCAAGAACTGACAGAAAAAAATATGTTCATTCAAATGTAAGTCGCTTTGGATAAAAGCGTCTGCCAAATGCATAAATGTAAATGTAAATAACAAAGAAAATCCCTTCCCATTTCATGCTGTCAGCAGTGGCTCCCTATCTCCCTAAGAGAAATATCACAAATGTGAGAAAGGAAAAAAATTAACACAAATATCTTAAGGGCTTCAAGATTATCGGCAAAGGTTCACATGTCATTCAAAATATGATGGCAAAAGTGATCTGATGGCCATCCATGGAAGTTAACATATTCACAGGAGTGAGTTCTGAGGAGAAGGGTTGGAGAAAATCACCATACAAAATCGCTGCAGTTCGCCCAAGCAGCAGAAAGCTAAACTGGATGGCAAGCATGGGTATCTTCCATTAAAGGATAATGTTTTTATATATATATATATATATATATATATTATTATATATATATATATATATATATATATATATATATATATATATATATATATATATATATTACATATATAAAAAAAATCATTCCAATATGGCAAAATATATTTGCAACTGATGCATTGCTCTGGTACTCAAAGAACCTCATTAAACACAAACAATAGTTACTTTATGCCTGGTCCAGTTGCAGCTACCAAATCACTTTATACCGAATCATAAAAGGTTCAGAGTTTGAAACATCATAATCTGTCATAAAAGTAAGTAAATTATTTGGGTTTTGAAAATTCCTATGCAGTTTGCATTGATGTCGTAAATATGTAGTAGTCTAACCAGGCATTTAATACTCTATATATAAGCACCTTTTTTGATTTTCGAAAGTGCTATTTAGAATCAACGATCAAATGTATGAAAAAAATAAACTTTGCATGATGTATATGGCCAGCATCTGTATATTGCATCTGTATATAAAAATAACTACTTTAGAACCACAAATACAAAAAAAAGGCATAATAGACAGGTAACAGTAACAAAGTACTATAACATTATCTCAAAAACCACAAAGAATTAGCACCCCACTCAGTGTGAACACTGAATTAAGTGGTATTTCAACTCATGTAGTGTTAAATTAGCAATTAGCACATAGGAAATGTTTATGTAAGTCAACACCATTGCAACAAGTACTACACTATGAATTCTGTTATGCACAGAAGTAGGGGTGGAACTTTATTGGAATAAACAGGAGAGATGAGAGGGACTGAAGGAGAAGTTAATAGAGAGAGAGGAGGGGGGGCTGAGAAATGACAATTGGTTTGGGCTTTGAACCTGCTTCACCCTGCGCATACATCTGTAAAAGGGTGGTTTTTATTTTTTCGCCAACAACCAGGCACATATCACAACACATAATCTTCAATGACACTAGTCACACAATTAAGTGATTCAGTGGGATTTATTTTCTTCTAGACTCAAAGCAGTGTAATGCAACTTAAAAAAAGGAGTCGAATCACACAGCACACACGAAGACCGTTGTACATAAAAGGCTTGAAATTAAAATTTCAGAGCAGAAAAAATGAATTGGAATTGGAATGAAAAAGGAATTGTTGATGCTATGAGCCCTGCTTGGGAGAGCTTTCTTGGTGCTACGTGTTCGGATTGTTGTGCTGGACGGTCCATGTGGGGTTGATGTAAGTAATCCCCCACTCATTATCAGTACCTGCTCCCTTTTCCATGATGTATTAACAACAATTGGACTGTCCACTACATTAAACTGAGCTGAATTGGACCAATACCCTGAAGTCACTGCCTGCAGGGGAACTCGACCAGGATGGTTAATGCCTCTCTCCAGTGGTGGTTCCGTGAGCGTGGAAAAGTCCCAGGTTTTTTTTGTATCCAGGTGCCTCTCTCCACATGTTGGTCTGATGTAGCAAGGACAGCCCAAGACTTTGGCTGTGGTTTGCTGCATCCATGTCAGCAAATATTTTATACTGTCTTCATCCTCACAAGCCCAAGGATTGTCTCCAAGTGAGAGGAGCTGTAGACCATGAAGTTCATTGAAAACACCTTCACTTAACAATGTGAAACGATTTGCATGTAGATAGAATCTCTTAAGTCTGGGAAGTCGATTAAGCGAGCCAGGCAGTATCTGCATCAAGTAGTTATGACACAGGTCCACCATCTCTAAGTTGTAGGGCATATTTGTTGGCACAGTCCAGAACTTGTTATGACTAAGATTAAGTGTTTGGAGATTAGACAATGTGTTGTTGATGAAAACCACACGCTCCAGCAAGTTGTATGATAAATCCAGATTCTGAAGGTTCCAGTGATAGGCTGTATCGTTTTTATCCAGTTGGCGGATGTAGTTTCCGGAGGCATGTATATCCCAAAGAGCTCTTGGCAGGCCAACAGGAAAGTGGTCTAAATTGTTATAGGAGATGTCCAGAGTTCTCAAGTGATCAAAGTGTTTGAGGAGCCCATCTAGATCCTGCAGCAGGTTATGTGACAAGTTGAGGAAATTTATATTGTGCTGCAAACTGGTAGGAAGTATAAACAATCCTCTTGCCGAGCAGTTTACAACCCTATGGCCTCTGCTGCAAGTGCAGGTTGGAGGGCAGATTGATGCCACATGCACCACAAACAATAAGAGGAGCAGCAGGTTGGCCACCATGGAGGCTGCTATGGTCTGGGGTGTCCTGCAAACAAAAAACTGGAAATATGATCTACAATTTTTCACTGACAGATTACAGATATTGATTAAATAAGGCTTGAGTACAGAAGGTCCATGTTGTAGTTGCTCAAAGTATTGAAATATAGGACTGTCGAAATTCTACATTTTGTCATTAAGAAGAAGTTGTTATAACTCTGCCGTACAATGCCTGATTATTCGTAAATGTAAACAAAATTTTGGTAACCATGTTAACAATCCATGTCTGAACAACTTACTACAACTTACTCTCTTGGTTATAACCCCATCAGGTGGCCACAGGAAATACAGCATTGAACAATCATAGGTGACTTCTTTTTTTTAACAATTTTGACATATGCTACAGCTTTCAGTTTTGTTCAGTCAATTGATCAATTCTCGCTTGAACACGTTCTTCTAAATAAGGATTGTCCGTAGAGCGTAGCACAACGAACTGTCCTCTGAGAGGCGATGGTGCCAGAGGTGAGCAAGCCCCTTGATCACTTCTTGCAGCTTTAATTATTTTTGTATTTCTGTTTTGCATATTAAGATATGACTTTTTTTAAAAAGTTGTTTACCATAACAAGTCTAATGTAGGAACCTGTAATCTTGCATTTGACGATGATGTGATGCATCAAATGTGCTCTTTTGAACACAGTAACTATTGTTCAAATCAGAAAATAACACATCAACAGCTACCATCAGTATCTTCACTCATTTCAATTTACTATAATCACTCCTCAAGTGTCAGCAAATATTTGTGGTCATCGTCAAGATGAAGCTGTGATCCCACTTATGAACTTACAGACTTTCTTAAGAGAAAATGTTCTACAATTCATGCAGTGGTGAGGTTACAAACTGCACAACTTAAACTGCACAATTTCTTAGATGTTTTTTGGGGTGTACTTGCCAAAAATATTATATCTTAACTCTACCGTGAAAAGATTGAGAACAAGTTCTCCATTACATCAAGTATTCTCCATTATATCAACATCAGTATAGACACCATGTTTCATGGACATTTGTTATAAATCTTTGCCCATTGTTAATATTACGTCTCACTGTTGCTACCTGCACAGAGCTGCCCAGTTCTCTCCCCTAGTGTTTAATAGGTTGGTCTTCTGCCAGGGGCTTCCTTGTCATGCTGCAGCAGGGAACTGTTCTTTCACCCTGAGCTCCACCATTTCCTAGGTTTTTGCAGTGTTACTGCCTGTTTTGTCAGTACATTATCAATAATAATAAAAAGTCCACATTTCTTTGTTGCCTTGCCAAACGCAGAAAATGATATCAATGCCCAAATGCACACCAGGGATTCCATCACTCTCCTGTATCATTCAGAGGCAAGGTGTCGTTCTACAACAAACACGCTGTGAATGATCATCACTGGAAAGTAACATGCACTCTAAATGAGAATTATTTCTGTTTTAAAATGGAAGGCTAATTTTTTGACATTAACAGAATCGAAAACAGACTTCCTTACCTTCCCATTACCTTGTCAATATGCAGTTTTCTGTCTTCTTTCTTCTTCCCACGATATCCAGGCTAGCAGAAACTTATTGGAGTCACTTTGTGTCTTGCATGTTGTCTGTTTTTGGCTCTGTCTCTCATTTGTACCCATGCGTTACTTTGGCTTCCAGCCTCTTGTGGTCATTTCCCTCACTTTCCCTTCTAACAGACATGCTGACTGTAGGTATGCAGGTCTAGATTACTAAGGATGCTGCTCACAGCACTAGCTTTCTGTGAGAAGGGAGAAAAAGGGAACCAAAAGCCATCGGTTGATGAAGGACCATCGGCTAGTGGGGAGGGGAGGTGATAAAATGCAGCACAGGCTCGACCCATACTGCTGCTGACTTCAGTGCTTTATTCAGGATCTGCACACACCACTAAATCATCTCCCCCACCTCTCACGCTTACCCACCACCAATCACACATGCAAACCCCTTTTTTTATTCTCATGTGGTTGTCATATTTAGATTTCCAAATACTCACACAGAAAGAAGCTTTTTCTTGTTAAGTTGGACAGTCTGTACAAAATGTTACACAAATTAGTGAAACCACATCAGCAGTTAAGTGCTTAACACTAGGGATTTCCCGATCAGGTTTTTTGAGCCCCGATCCGATCCGAGTCATTTAATTTTAAGTATCGACCCATACCGAGTCCCGATCCGATACTTGTCTTTTCCTTGTGCTAATTCCACACTTTAAGTGCATGCAGGTTATTAAAGTATTCTAAAAGTTCAAAAAGCCAGCGGAAGCCAGTATTCTCTACCACAGAGAGGGGTTGATCGTCCAAAGCGATGAATTCAACGACCCTTTCTGTAATCTTTTTGGCCTTGCAGCTCTCAAAAGGAAATTTCTGACTCCTTTTAAAAGTTTCCTCCAGTGTGTGTTGCTTTGGTTTAGCCTTTTCCTGCGTTCGCTCAGTGAAGTCGCAATATTCTGTCGTTTCGTTTTAAGATGCCTTATCAAGTTGGTAGTATTAAAGGCTGCTTTGCTAGTACCACCGCGTGAAATGCTCGCATTGCAAACGTTGCATGTAGCTACCAGACTAGAATCACTTTCCAACTTAAAATACTTCCACACTGCAGACATCTTAGCACCGTATTGCAAGTAGTAAACAACATGCGAGTTTAACATGCGAGTTTGCGACACGTGCGTGACGTAGCTGACGTAAACATTCGATCGGTCCGATACATAGAGCCGATTCCGATCAGTTAAAAAATGCCTCGATCGGCCCCGATACCGATCTTTACGATCAGCTCGGGACATCCCTACTTAACACTAAGTAGTGGTTTCATTGCAGTTGTTTTTATTTTAGTATTGCAACTCTTGTTTAAATTTGTATTATTAATCAGTAATAACCTAGATGCCTATATATTCAAAGTTTTTATATGTACATGGAATGTTGCATGCAGGTAATGTGCACTTAACTATTTTGCAATATTGGCATTAAGAAATGGCTTTTAAACAAATAATTGTCTATTAAAAGCACCTGAGCTTACGACTGTTCAGTCACCAATTATTAATATTAACAACGTTCATTTTTGGAATGCCAAAGGCATTTAAAGATTCTGGCACTACCAACTCTGGCAGTAACCCTCCGGATGAAGAGAATTTGCTTGAAAATAATCCGGAAGGCAGAAAATAGTCTTGTGGTATAGTTTCCAATTTGGATTTCCTCTCTCACTTCTGCTGCAGACTTTCCACAGGCCCTCTATTCAACACTTGCAAGACACAGTATGCCTCTTTTTACCTTGTTGACCAGTAGTACCCTTGACTGAATTAATAGATCTCGGTAAATGACTGGCCAGTTTAAAAAACAAAACAAAACAAAACAAATTGTATGGATTTTTAATGGCAACATATTATTCAGACATTTGTTAAATATAGCATTTAGGAAAAGATCATGGTGCAACACTGGATTTTTTTTTTATTGTCTGCTGTGTGTTCTGTCATCATGCGTGTATGTACAGTTCCTCTTGGTTTGAAGTGCAGAGAAGCTTCCGCAACTGCTTCATGCAATAGTTAATGTCATGAAATCATCATGAATACATGATGATTTCAGTTCTATAAATAAAGATGATTTAAACATGGGCATGATCAACCTTAAATTTAATTTCACCAACCTGCTGAAATTAGACAGTTTTGTAACTGGACTATTTCCATATTAAACAGTGAAATTCTGCATTAATTTGACAAATGTTGGGGGAGATGTGAAGGATTTTTTAAACCAAAGGAACCATTAAATTTTCATTTTAAAGGTTGCTAATTTTTCTCTACTAGTGGTTGCACCTCCAAACCAAACTTAACCATATGGTTGTCGATTATTAGCCAGTTGCTAATAAATATCCTTCAGAGGAATACCCAAGTGCGTAGATAAGATATTGAAACTACGGCTTTCTCAACTGAATGAGTTGGTTTCTCTTTTTCTGAAATTCCCCCGACCTTAGCCCTTCAACTACACTAGCCACTAACACAAGTCATAATTTGAAGGGCTGAAAATACATGTGCATGAATCAGGACACTCCAATGAAGGCAGTCAAATGGTTCAGTGTACGAAAAGTGTTATTAGGCTAACAAAGCATTATTCTTGTAGTTAGCTGGTGTTCACTTTTATCGGTCACTGAATGTAAAATCTAACCTAATATGGTTTTTTTTTTTTGTCATTTTAAAAGTTTAAATGGCAGCATTTCTAACATGCATTCTAACTTTTGTCTCTATGGATTTATTTGAATTCAGATGCACATGTTGAATATTTATTGCCAAAGCAACAAAGAAAATAGATTCAGAGTGAACAGAATTGTCTGACTGTAGTATCAGGTGGCAGTGCCATTGCAGTACCAAATTCTGGGGGTTTCCCATAAGTAATCTGAAGCTTATACAAAGAAGGCTTTTTTTAGTCTGATATGAGACATTTAAAGTGAAACATCTTGAGGGAAGTGGTCCTTTAAAATGGAAGGTTGTGTTCTTTTCTGCATTTAGTTGGAAAGCAAGTTCTTAGTCACATGCCATCTAAGGCAGTGGTGGAGCGGGTGGAACAATACCAGCATTTGATGTTTGCAAGGTTTGTTTGGATTCTTCTCTGTCCAACTCAGATGCTGTCGTCTTCATGTGTAAAGAGCCAAAGGATGTTTTTCTTTCCTGGAATTTGTTTTCGGTCTCTGTTAGACTTTGGACAGCTGTGGTGTTCCCATTCCGGGGTTGTTCGTCATCTGAATTTTCCTTTCCAAATGTGCTACCTTGTATGATGTCACTCATAAGAACTTCTCCACTGGTCTTCCTTTCAAGGGTCAGGTGTTTGGAAAGTCTGTTTGGAAAGTATCTGGAAATGGACTTCTTATTGGTGCCTTGTCGATTGATGGTCTCTGATTCACACAAATTTGGCACAGAGGGGTTTACATCCAAAAATGGAGACGGTCCCGCCCACTCAGGATTTTCTTGTTGCCTTTTCTGTCTGATTTGTTTTCTTACAAAGATAATGACGATTGAAATGAGCATTAAGAAAAACGTGGTGCCAATCACAGCTGCCACAGCCGGACCTGGGTTGCCTTGATCTTTGCTTGATGAAGTAGGGAGACTTTTCTGTTTGGTGCTTTTCTTAGTTGTCATAAAAGTCTTTGACCTCATCAGAGTTGTAGTCTCAAGGTCAACTTCCCGAGCCCTGTTTTCTGTGACCTCTGTCTCACTGGTTCCCAAGCCACTAGTGCCAACAGTCCTGTTGGAACGTGTTTCGGTTGGTAAAGTGGAAGTCATGGATATGTTGTCAATCATTTGACTTGTCTCTTGTGTGGGATGGGTTTTTTGTCCATCTCCATTTGTATTGGTCTTACTGCTCTCCATGGCAGTGTCTGTTGTTTGAAGACCTTTGAGATTATCGTCCATGGAAACATTAGTAGCAGACATTCCTCCAGTAGCTTCCTGTGTCTCCAAATGCTCTTTGTAAGTTGTTTCTAATGGTGGCTCATCCAGCCTAGTGGCAGTGGGTGGTCTGGTTGAGACCATAAATTTTGTAGCATTGTCTTTCTGTAAGGAAGAGATTTGGGAGCTTTCAGTTGAACTTTGTGTTTTATTTTGTTGGGTTTTTGTCCTGTTTGACTCATTTTCATTCCTCTTTACTCTCAGATTTGACATCATGATGGGTTTCTTCAGCCCCGAATCACTTGTAAAATGTTGTGCCTGAATGCTTCGAGAAGCTGAAAGTGACACGGGTGACATTTCCTCTGTTGAAACATGCAGCCTTGCGATGTTGAATACTTTATTCGGGGCGTTATCATCGACTGAGTTTTCGTTAATCAAAGAATATGTTCTTTGTTCTTTGCTGTAGGTTTCTGATATCCTTTGTTTTTCCTCCCCAGTCATCGTTGCTTTTGCCAGCAATGTAGTCAATATTTCTTCAGCATTTTGTCTTCTCTTTCTCTTTTGTTTTGGCTTCTCCTCTTCAGCAGAAAATGTGTTTTGCTGTATGTCTTGGTGTGCTGAGCTCCTTATGAGACGTGGCATTTGAACAGTTTTTGAAAGTGAAACCACGTTGTATTTTTCAGAAACAGTGTGATCTCTGTGTCCTGGGCTATTATCTTTGTTGAGGAACTCGATAATTTTATGGCCATTGAGATGGCATGGAAGAAAGACGAGGAAGACAAGTGTGCAAAGGGTAGGCTTCATGGTGTCCGTTCAGAACTATACCAAAAAAAAATATTTAACATAAGATTCTAGAGACCATGACCATGATTACATAGAATAGCTCCGTAACAAGTTTTAAAATTCTATGTAATGAATTTTACAGGACTGTAAAAAAAGGTTTACTCTTGAGTACTCAAAGCATCTGTTAAAATGTATTTTATTTAGTAAGATTGGCTTAGGTTGAACAAAGCTAAAGAAAATGTACTCACCTCAGACATCCTCTGATGCTTTTGCTAAAATATGAAGGACAAATGAATGATGCGGAACAGTCAACTCACATGACAGGAAACGGAGCTGTGAAACATGTTAGTTTTTTTTCTTGACAGTAGTCACTTTGGTGAGTGGACTGAAAAAGGAAATGCACATCAGTAAGGCTTTATTTGAAGACTAGTTTTCAAATTTTATGTTCCTCTTGCTTATAGGAAATGCTGACTTTTTACATTGTGAAACAGAAATGATTTAATTTCCCTTCTTCCTCAAATTTGCCCGCTTCCTTTCACTGCACACCATTTATTCTGCCCCTACATACAATTGTATTCATCCTGTAGCAGGTTATCTACACAAGATATACAATTGGTCACACCAGTCTTGAACACTAATTCTTGGTAACTGGAGATTGGCCAGTTGAATGCATGTAGAATATTTATATTATGAATATTTTATTTGATTTCATTCACTGTCAGGAAATGTGTTTTCTACTTATTTTTATATCAAGTAAATCCGGTTTTACATGTTTTAGGAAACAATGGTAATAAACATTTTATCTATTATGATTCATTGGCTTACTCTCACTCTGGAAATAATTCTGTGCTTAGGCAAAGGTCAGAGATATCTATATATATTTTTTATTTAATTTGATTATATTTTTTTAATTAATGTTTAAATTAGTGCTGTCAAAATTGGTGTGATAATGCATTTGATTAATTTGAAACATGCAAATTATTTAACATGCAATGAACACATTTTTTTAATTTGTCCATGTTCAATCTGCAGTTAAGTAATGATAAGACCAAGGAAGAACTTTTGGTTTATTTTCGGCCGTTTCATAGTTTTCTCAGTGTATGCATTTCTGCCTTGGTTATGTGATGGAGTTCCATCACAGGATCACTCATTCTGCTTCCCCGCTGTCTGCCCCTTCCTGTCTGGTTTCCTATTCATTTTCATTACTCCGCAGGTGTTTTCTGTTCTCATTTGCATATATTCCATGCTTAAGTGAGCTTGTGCATATAGTGAGTTTGTGAACAAAGCCTTGTCATTTTGTTAATTTACTTTAGTTTATTCTTCCTTCTTTCGTTTTCCCTATGAGTGTCTTCTTTTCTTTTTGTGTGTATATTACTTGTTTTAGTGACATATTGTGATCAATAAACTATAATAGACATGACTTTTCAAGCCAAGAGTTAATGTGATGGTTTATTGCAGGCGAGTTGTTTAAATGACGAAATATGTTGATTATGAAAGCTTTGGCTTTACAATGCCTTTTTGTCACGCTGATAAAGCTGAATTTGAATTGCATTTGAATTTGAAATCAAGAGTGCGGTCACAGAGATAAGAGGCTCCGTTCAGAAAGAACAGAGTTAAATTGAGTTTAATTTTAAGTGAAACTCTGTGAATAACTCATAACTCACATTGTGAAGGGTGTATGCCAACTAATCAGTTACCCCAGGGAAAGCAAGAATTGGATGAAGCATCACATAATTATTTAGATGCAATAACAGGATTCTCTGCAAACATTTGCAGTTGTTGTTCATTTTGATTGGTTATTTGTTAGCCCTGCATGTAATAACTATTGTTCTTTAGTTGCCTAGTGATTTATCTCACATTCACAGAAAACAGCTCTGCAAAAATAAAGTTGAGACGTCAAACTTTTGTTTCTCTTTATTTGTTTCGTATTTGTTTTTATTTAAAAAATAAAAAATGAGGCAAAAATGCTGTTAATCTCTGTTTTACAATATTCACAAGCATGCATGGAAAGAAACTTTTCATCTTGAACATTTCTTTAAAATAATAAGATCAATTTAGAATAGATTATTTTTGTAGATAAGGATGCCTGCACAACTGTTTCATCTGTGAACATTTGTTAGCTAAACTAATTACCCATTTATTATATTTTTTTAAAAGTGTTACACAGCAAAAAAGATGTCAGCGTTATAAAAAGGCCTCATACTTCACACCACAGGGTGTTTGCTGTCTGAACTTATGTCTATGGTGGAAGCCTTGGAGGTACTTTGGACAATCTCAGAAGAGGTTTTGCTGGGGGTATAAATGTCCTTTCTGCATCCTACCGCTCCATCATTGACCTCTTCCTCCTCTCCATCAGTCTTCATTTCTTCCAGTAGAACACTGGTTTCACACGGTCCCACAATGCCTCCTTCTTTTCTCTTAGGACCCCAATAGCCTGTTCCACTCACTAGGTCTACGTTACTTCTGGATGCTCGAGGTGCCCTTCTGTTGTGCCGTTTCAGGCGTGAATTAGTACATGCCAGCACTATGACCGAAGTTAGAAGGATCAGGATGATGCCACTAGCAGCAGCAGTTATGATGAATGCTAACTGGGCATCAATAAAGCAGTTGACTGTGGAGGCACCAGTCACTGGAGAACTAGACGTCACAAGGGAACCGATGAGGTCTGCGTAGTCTTGGAGTGTGCTATTGTCCAAAGGTTGCTCTGTGGTCTGCATTGTCATGGTGTTTCTCTGTAGTAAACAAGGAACATTATGTTAAATTATAGATTAATTCTATCTTTGATTAGTTATCAGAATAGTAACTGACTTTAGCATCACACATTCAGCATACATTGGCAATGAGAGTGTTTCTTGGTTGTCAAATATGCTTTTTTTTAAGGAACACGACTATTCAAAATACATTTTTGACTAAGATTTTCAAACAGGCAAACAAATTCCTTTAATTTAATGCACATAACAGTATTATGTACTTTTTTCCAATAGTGTTTTTTTTTCACTTGATTTGCCAGTTAAAAGTAATAAAATGATTAATTTTCAGTAATGGTATAGTTATTGAATGATAAATAATTATAATGTACATGTCTGTTTGTCTTCAAAAACTTGAAGACGAAATATTTTACAACTCTTGAAGTACTAAAAATGATTTTTTTTAACATTGAAAATAAAATAATATTGATTTTTATTATTGATTAAATACTTTTTTAGAACTTCAAGAGTAAAAAATTTTGTTTTCAAGTCTTTCGATGTATGCCCAATGTAGGCAGCATGTCAGCGCAGTGGGCAACACTGTGAATGTTAGAAGGTTGTTGGCTCGAGGCTCATTGGTGACCATTCTTTTGTGTTTGCATGTTCTCCCTGTGCGTGTGTGGGTTTTTTCCGGGTAATCCGGATTCCACCACAATCCCAAAAACATGTGGTTAGGTATAACTGAATAATCTAAATTCCCCGGTGTGAAAGTGTGACTGAATGTTGCCCTGCAATGGACTGGCAACCTGTCCAGAGTATACCACCGCCTCTCGCCCAATGTGCACTGGAGATTGTGGGGTGGAATATGGATCTTTTACAAAAATTCAGCCTAAACTTTCCTTTCATTGGTAACCATTTTTTGTGCTTCTTTAGTTTAGCTTTAAACTAGGCTTTGTTTAAATGAAGACCTGTCTGGCTGCTATTTGAAATTGCCAATCCTAATCCAAAATGAATAGCATAAACTTTACGTATGTGTTTTTAGAACATGGCTCCAAGATTCATTGTTGGTCGTCTTTTGAAGCTAAAATGTAATCTGAAATTTTAATAAATCCTTTTCTTCTAGGTTCAAAACTGGACAAATCAATGGTGATCTTCTGATCTACCATGTGCTGCTGACCCTCAAACCATACTATGCCAAGCATTATGAGATCGTGGTAGACCTGACTCACGTGGGCCCCAGTAACCGATTCAAAACTGACTTCTTATCCAAGTGGTTTGTTGTTTTTCCAAACTTTGCCTATGAGAACGTTGCTGCTGTCTACATCTACAACTGCAACACATGGGTGCGAGAATACACCAAATACCACGAGCGCCTGCTGACTGGGCTGAAGGGCAGCAAAAAGCTTGTGTTTATTGACTCACCCACTCGTCTGGCTGAGCACATCGAGCCGGAGCAGCAGAAGCTACCCGCAGCTACCTTGGCCCTTGAAGAGGACCTCAAAGTGTTCCACAATGCTCTGAAGCTGGCCCACCGGGACACAAAGGTGTCAATTAAGGTAAGGGTTCATTGATCTAAAGGATAATTATCATAATTTGTTCCTTTTATATTTGCTGATGGTGATTTAATCCACGTTCAAGTGTTTTTTCATGTAATGTTCATTTCATAATTTGATGAATTACACCATATAAATATTTTTAATCTGCTTTGCTAATTTGTCAAGACCTTATCATTATCTTGAGTCCCATATCTCACATGCTGTTGGTTTAGTGAAATATTAGTTGGGCAGAATCCTTGAATCATTAAGAACTACTTGCATTTAATATGGAAGGTATTCATTTCCAGAATTTAATCAAAATTATAAAAATATTTGTTTTATATTTTCTGAAGACCAACATTTATTCTATTGTACTTGTCGGTCGCTTTTCATCATCGCTTTTTTTCCCCTCCCCTGCATCTTTAGGTGGGGTCAACAGCTGTGCAGGTGACCTCAGCCGAGCGCACACGTGTCCTGGGACAGCCGGTTTTCCTAAATGATATATACTACGCTTCAGAGATCGAGGAGATCTGTCTGGTGGATGAGAACCAGTTCACATTAACCATTGCTAATCAGGGAACCCCCCTCACTTTCATGCACCAGGAGTGTGAAGCCATCGTCCAGTCCATCATTCACATACGAACCCGCTGGGAACTCTCCCAACCAGATTCTATTCCACAGCACACCAAGATCAGGCCAAAAGATGTTCCCGGCACCCTGCTCAACATCGCTCTGCTTAATCTGGGAAGCTCTGACCCCAGCCTCAGGTAAAGAGGAAACCTTCTCTTTTGTGGTGTTTGCTCATAAAATATGAGTGTTTTGAAAGAATTGTCATATGTCTTTTTTTTTAGTTCAGTGGGGTTGGTTTTTGAAAATGTAAATAAATACTTCTGAAACAACTTACTAAATCTCCTTTAACAGGTCAGCAGCGTACAATCTCCTCTGTGCCTTAACCTGCACCTTCAACCTGAAGATTGAAGGCCAGCTTCTGGAAACATCTGGCTTGTGCATCCCAGCCAACAACACACTATTTATTGTGTCCATTAGTAAAACTCTAGCGGCCAATGAGCCCCACCTCACTCTGGAGTTCCTGGAGGAGTGCATCTCCGGATTCAGCAAATCAAGTCAGTGTTCCATGTTCTTATTAAATTTCATAATGTTTAATGAAAACCATACTTTATTTTACATTTTGGTAAACGTTTTCAAACTGTTGTTTGTCAGTACTTAAAGCAGTACCATTAATAGGCTTGGGCGGTATGCAAATTTTGATGCAGTCAAACTTCCTCCCTATCTTTTGTGGTATTATAGTGAACAATAAAAAAAATATGACTGAGCTCCAGTGAGTCATGCTTTCTTGCAGACTGATAGATGAAGTAATTATTTAATGAACGATGAATACATAAAAAATTAGTAGGTCAAATGAATGAATAGGCATAAGTAAACTATTTTTTTTATTCAGGCCTATTCATGCATTTGTTTAACGGAGGAATTATTTGGGATAAATCAACCAATAATATATATGTATAAATTACTGCATTGTCCAAGGGCACGTTTGGTAATTTGCCTCTGGTCATCCAATCCTTTTTTGCCATCCAAGTTTAGATTTAGACCAATGGTGTTAAGCCAATGTAGGGACCTGAATGTGGTGGGAACGTTGGCAGGTTTGTCGGTAGTTATGGCTACTAATTACCATTCCTGAAGTGCAGCTCTGAAGCGCATCAGCAAGATTGTCGTATGCCTCAGGAAAATACGTAATTTGAAGGCGGTGGACCTAGATGTTGAACTTGGGTCCATCCTCGTAGCAGTCCACCTTTTTGTTGAAAAATGTACAAATGGCCTAATCTGTATTTACCACCATAGAAATACTGCGAATCTACAGAAGTTGTGTTCGCGACTCTCTCTACTCCATGCGGTCACATGATTACAACCATGCATACGCAATTGATATTTTATCATTGCTATTTTTAGATCCCACAGTATAGCATTTTACTCTATTACCACCCTAAGCCTAACAATTACATCAATAGCCTCACGCTTGGGAGCATTGCTGCTTACAAGTGACTTAAGTTCCTGCTCATGTTTCAATGCTGATTTCATCTACTTTTTCCGGTCTTGTCTACACTGATTTGAAATGGGAGAACTCCAAAGTTATATACTGTACTAAACTAAATTAAATTTAAAACCATGTTTGCCATTGAAACCATGTTCACTCAATTACATTTTGTTTATAACAATAAATGTTTTCTCTTCTCTGGGGCGTCAGGTATTGAGCTCAAGCATCTGTGCCTGGAGTACATGACTCCTTGGCTGCGTAATTTGGTGCGCTTTTGTAAACACAACGATGATGCCAAACGACAGCGTGTCACTGCCATCCTGGACAAACTCATCACTATGACCATCAATGAGAAGCAGATGTACCCATCCATACAAGCCAAAATATGGGGCAGCTTGGGTCAGGTAAAGTCATAAAACCCAAGTAGATTTTCTGTTGAATATATTTTGATTTTCATGAGCTTTTTATTGTGCTTTTTGTTTCTGCTTTGATTTCACGGAGTCAGAAATTCATAATCAGTGGATACATTTTATGTTTCTAGATTACAGACCTGCTGGATGTTGTGTTGGATAGCTTCATAAAGACCAGTGCTACAGGAGGTTTGGGATCCATCAAGGCTGAAGTCATGGCTGACACTGCTGTCGCACTGGCTTCAGGAAATGTCAAGCTGGTCTCTAGCAAGGTAAGCTACTCACTAGCCTTTCTAACCTTGTTTTAGTGGTCTTTTCTAACCAGTCTGCATCTCTATCCATGTGCGATATACAGAGGTGTGTGGTAACTATTTATATACCCATTATATACCCCATTTTAGGGGTAACTAGCACTTTTAGAGTATTTCTAAAGATAGGTATTTTACTCAAGTACATTTGATGGTGTTTTCCCATTACTGACTGAATTGTAATAAATACAGAGTGTTTTTGTTATTATGTATGTGTATGAACTTGTTTATTTGTGTTTGCGTTTCAGTAGCCAATTACTGCTGAAGTTTTGTAAAATTCTGTAAAACTGATGGTTCAAGAAAGAACAAATGACCAAACGCATGTTTACATACTAAAAGGCAAACACAAATAAACAGGTTCATACAAGCATACAACATAACAAAAACACACACTTTCTCTTTTGTTCTCTGTTTGCTTGTTTACAGGCAGATGCTGACAAATTTTGTATTGTGAATGTAAAAATAGACAGTTAGAAAAGTTAGAAAAACATCTGGGTGTGTTAATAATCACAAATGACTGTTTATGTGATTTTAATGTGCCCATCACAGGACTGAAGCTTATGTTTTATAAAAACAAAACAAAGAAAATTTCAAGGAGAGGTGTGTGAAAGCTTTCCAAATAGTTTGAATCTCAAGGTTTTCATTTCATATCAATCGGATTAGAAGTAACTAGTAACTAGCTACTTGAGTAGCTAATACTTTTTTACTTTTACTCAAGTAACCACTGTATAAATTTTATCTATCTTGAGTAAAACAGCAAAATTGATGCAACTTACAGCTTCTGAAGTATAGTTATTACATTTAGATCATCATGGATATTGGTCTTTTCTACCCAAACAGAGAAGTGAAAATGAGAAAGGATGTCTCTTTTAAGATCCACTGAGTTTGCAGTTTTGTTTATAGTCAAGATTCCCTCTCTCCATTTTACTGGAAGTCACACACTGACAAATATTCTTTTGTCCTATCAAATCTTTATATATTTATTTATAACTATTGTTAAATTAAAAACACAGAACTCAAAACCTGTGTGAAATCAAAAATACCTCATAATATTTTGACTTGACAAACATTACTTTTAAGTAAACAGTACTCAAAATATCATACTTTAATATTTTACAAATTTTACTGTTTTAATAGGGTTCAACTCAAATGTTTTGAGGCTTTGGTTTTGCACAAAAGTGTTAATCTTTTTGAGTTTACAGCACTTTTACAATATATATTGTTTCTTGCAGAAGTTTACGCCATTTACAAAAAAATTGTTAGTTTTTTGCCAGCATTTTTTCAGGATTAAATCCAAATACCTCAATAAAAATACATTTTATAAATGTATTAAATACATTGATTAATTTATATAAAAATAAATAAAACAACTGATCAAATGGAACTCTGTATGCTTTAGCTCATCAGTTTAGACATGTGAAAAAAAAACACTTTTTGCAGGATATTGCTTTTTTCCCCATGTTGTGATAACAGTTAAAACATTATGAAGAGTATTTTCAGTCCTTGTTGATTTGTCTGTGTTTACTTTTTCCACCTCATAGATACTTTAAAAAAAGCTTAAAACTCACCACTTGAAGTCTCCCTGCCTCTTGTCCCTGAACCATTCCTCTTGTGATCTTGGCTGACTGCTCTTCTACACATCTATTATTCTAAGTTTTTTTGTACAAATGGCCAGCTTGTATGTGTCAGTGGGGCAGTCGCTCCTATTGTATGAGCAACTGTCATTTGTTCAATGAGAGACATTGTTAGACACTCGCTGCATTTGTTAAATATTCTGGTGACTGTCATTCATGATCATTCTTGGTGGTTAAGGGACTTATATTTAATAGTTTTTGCAGTTTTTGTTTTCTCAATGTGCACATCTAACTGTTTTTTTGGTTAGCATGTGCCAGTCACTGCTGATGTAATCAAGACAATCACAAAGATTTGCTTTGTCTAGTGGCTCATGCACCAGTGGGGAATCTGATGATCCTGTGAGAACAAGTGCTATCTTATAAACATTGATTTGACTTTTTTTTAAATATATATACACCGTATTTTTCGGCACATAAGACGCCCCGGCACATAAGACGCACCCAATTTTAAATGAGGAAGATCTAGAAAAAAAAGATTCTGAACCAAATACTTTTGTAAAATATTTTATATCAACTGTGTAAAAGTTAACAGCCAAACATGTAACATGAACAGACAGTAAACAGTAAAAGTAACAAAAAAAGGCTGTAATGTTTTTCTTTGCCCCCACTCATCACTCTAAAGTCCACCATTCGTTATCACCATCACTGTTCCAGTGCAACATTGCCCCCACATTAGTAATACCGTAATAGCCAGTAACATTTCCCCCACATTACTAATAATAGCTAGTAACATTGCCCCCACATTAGTAATAATACAGTGGTTCTCAAACTTTTTAGTCGAGCCCCCCTTTAAACCTTTAAAAGAATCTGGGCACCCCCAGATGTAAAATAATAATTATTTCATAATTAATTAATAATTATTTTTAATGTAAAATAAATGTAACTACTCCTTAATGTTAAATAACTCATTATTTATAGCTTATTTAAGTGACATATTGGTTGCATGCTGTTAAGATATGATCCTTATGCGCTCTTACCTGGTTAGGAACACTACCCAATTGCAGAGCACGTTACTTACGTTTGCTATCTAGTATGTACATGTGTGAGATGTACCATTGAGAGATGATTTGACTTTTAGTTTATTAAATAAGAGTTTCAGTCATTGAGAGCGTTTTGTTTTCCTCACGCGAGCAAGAGAGAGGGAGAGAGAGAGAGAGAGAGAGCGCTCATCTGTGCACCTGACGTCAACACATGGAAACAATTGTATGCTTGCTGTTCTAATATAAATCCTTTAGATTTTTGTCGGCTTATGAAAACCCACATAACTCCATTAATGAAGGATCAAACTGTCCAAGTTTGTGAAACTGTCCAAGTGAATGTTTAGTGGAAAAAAAACCCTCACAGACTGAAGACGATGCAGATCGATCATCATCTTATTATCAGGCTCAAGAAACATCGCAGATAAACAATTAGCTGTCCCCATTTCACATCTTAAAATGTATTTCAGCGTGAGAAATCGGGTTTGTAGCGTGAGAGATCACTCAAATGCGAGAGTCTTGCGTTCAATGTGTGAAACGGCAGCAGTTTCGCTCGTGAGTACGGATGCGGAAGCACTGCTGCGGCTACCGTAGCCAAAGGCATTGTGGGAAGTGTAGGTTTTTTTTTTTTTTGTTTTCGTTATGACCGCGCTATGGCAGAGATGGGTGATGACGTCAGCGCGCAGCGCTGGGTGTACAAATATGGCCGAGGCTTCGGCCTAGCTCCGGAGCTCTTACGCCTCTCATACGGCCGTGACCGGACTTCGCGGCGCTCTGCATTCGGTCTATAAGATGCACCAACTTTTCCCCCTCAGTTTTGGGGAAGAAAAAGTGCATCTTATGAGCCGAAAAATACAGTAATTCTAAAAACAGTAATATGAATTCAAGTACCTCTATCTTTAGTAAGTGATTAGACTCTTTGGACTAGTTTGGCATTCAAAATCAATCTATTCACACACTTAATCTCTCTAAACTCTCTAGTGTGTACAAGATTAAATAGCTATCTTTGAATACCAAGGACAAAACTGTAGACCTGTACAAGAGTGGGATGGGTTACAGGATAGTAGACAAATACCCTACACATTAGCCCTATGAATCCCCTGTGAGGCACCAACTATACTGGAGATGCCTCCTTGGGATTATTAACCTGTAGCTTACCTGCGAAGTTCCTCATGTTAAATGGAATTACTAGTGTTGGTTTTTCCTCCGGGTTTTCCAGTTGTCCATAGACATACACCCTAGGCCAATACATTTTCAAAAACGTAACTGATAGTTAAAAGTTTAACAAAAATCTGTGTTTTCACAATCATCTAAAAGCTGTTTAAAAACATTCTATTCCACAAAACATGCTCGCAATACAACTAGTCTACATTGTTTCGTCTTTCTTGGCTTTGACACATCATGATATACGATGCCCCCATTTTACCAAAATTGTTTTGGTATTTTTTTTATATTTTATTTTATTTTTCTGCAAGGTAATTGGGCGAATGTGTAAGATCATCGATAAGACGTGTCTGTCCCCCACACCGACCCTTGAGCAGCATCTGATGTGGGATGACATCGCCATTCTGGCACGTTACATGCTCATGCTTTCCTTTAATAACTCCCTGGATGTGGCGGCCCACCTTCCCTATCTATTCCATGTGGTAACCTTGCTGGTGGCCACAGGTCCACTATCACTACGAGCATCCACACACGGCCTGGTCATCAACATCATCCACTCCCTATGCACCTGCTCACAGCTCAACTTCAGTGGTAAGACACAGAAACACAAAAAAGTTTTAAAAGTGCTTAGAATCACATTCTATTTTTTGCATCAATAAAAGAATCTTTGCACCAGTTGCTGATTGATCTATGACCGGACTTTGGTGGCTTTCTAAAATTTCTAATGTTTTTATTGCTCTGGTGTTTGCTTTTTTTCCAGAGGAGACTAAACAGGTTCTTCGATTAAGTTTAACTGAGTTCTCCCTGCCCAAGTTCTACCTCTTGTTTGGCATCAGCAAGGTCAAATCAGCTGCAGTCATCGCCTTCCGCTCCAGCTACAGAGATCGCTCCTTCTCCCCAGGATCCTATGAGAGGGAGACCTTTGCTCTGTCTTCCCTGGAAACTGTTACAGAGGCTCTTCTGGAGATCATGGAGGTTGGTTTACACATTGGTGTCTTGGTATGCCTGGCGCATGTAGCATTCCCATAGTTATCTATAGGCCTCAGCATGGTAAAATGTTCCTTCCATTTTTCATTGGATTTAGAAGAAGCAGCTTTTATTCTGTTTAAAGATTAATTATTTAATGGTTTTTTTTTTACTCTCTCTAAGATGTATAAAGATGGAAAACCCCAAATGCCCCTGTTTCAAGAGCTTTTTCCTTTTTTAAATGCCTGTAAAACATCAACCACCTACAAAATTGTTCCAACGGATGAATTCGACTCTCATATCATTCTTGTCCCAGAGAGCTGTTTTATTTCATTAGAGAAAAAGTACATATTACATATATTATAATGCAGTCTGTGAGCGTTTGAAGTACTTCCAACACAAGGGAGCATGAATTCATCCATGAACAGTATGAATATTTATTCTTAATCTTGATTTATTTTTGTTTTTCTTTTGATGAATTACAACTAATACGTGCATATCGTCATCTACTGTGCTGGAGTGTGTAAATTGAGCAACATAGCAGATTATCTACCTACACTATGAAACAAAAAGGATGTATATAAACACTTACATTATATATTTCATTATAATACTGTAATTTTTTTTAATTGGCTGTTTTCGGTATGTGGGTAGTTGACCCACTTCTTATTTTTTTACTTCTAATATTAGGCTGAAATAATTATTTGTGTAGGTTTGACTGTAAGTTTCCAAATATATCCATGTTCTATTAGATTCAATTCTATTTTAGATGTTAAAAATATATATTTCTCTATCAATTTGCTGCACCAATATCTTAAATTATCATATGGTTTAAGAGAATTTATTGAAAATCTTGCTAAATATTTTCAAAAAATTCTCTTAACCTCTTAAGCCCGAGAGTCCCCGGTACCGGGGACTTGCCCCCTTGTGCGTTACATTTTCACTCATAGCTCACTAACCCTGAGTATAACCCACACATATTAAATACTGTTGTGTTCAGCGGAAACTCCTCTAAACACGTATCTAATTCAATTTCATATCCGTTAACCACAACTCGAACGCCATGCAAATAAACAACAACATATCCGGATTATAATTCATGACCGTTTTTGTTTATGTGCGATATGTATCCAGAATATAAACGGAAACACCCAAACCATGGCATCAAATGAAAGCTAACAACCAGCTGAATCCAGCGATATGCAACTCATTTACATTGCATGAAGTATTTCAGAGCAGGGAGCGAAAGTTCCCCGAAAAAACGCCAGCGAAAACCAAGCAAGCATGTAAATCTTGTCTTACCTTTGCCGGTTTTTCAACAAAAAGTTATTTCCATAGCGATAAAAGTCCGTTTGTTGTTATGTCCGGTCGATAGCTTCGCGGAAACTCCATTTTAGATTTTTTTGTTGCTTCGCGGCCTCATGACGTCACCAAATATGGAATGACTCCCCGTGCGTAAGAGGTGGTCTCTCCACGCTGCGCGTCGTGTGATTCGTTGGCGATGCTGTCCGTCTCAAAATGGTTGATCTCATTGGCTTCCTCAGAATCAGAGCTTTCCAGCGATATATAGAGCTCCCGGATTGGACAGATGGTCGGGGGGTAGGGACACGCAGAAGAAGCTCGACGTCAAAGCGTTTGTGAGTGAAACGTTCCCAAAAGCGCAGCAAGATGGGGTAAATGAGCTTCCACCTCCCTTTTACAGCGTTTCTTTAGGAGGTTTTTTTTGTTGAAATCATGTCCCGTTAGCAAGAAAAGAAGACTATGAACGTAGCTGAAGCTTTGGACAAGATTTTTTCCATATTTCAATTATTGTGCCAAATTGTGCCAAACTGTGCCAACATGGATTACGCCTGAACTTTGTTCAATCAAAACCTTGGAAAATAGGCCTCAGGGCTCAAGAGGTTAAACCTTAAGACAATGGTAAGAAATTAATTTAGAAACTTATTGATGCCAATTTCCTTGTGCTCTATTGATGTTTACATTGATGCATTACCACGAACAAAGCCTTTTTTTGTCACAATTGTCACACCATATGATTTTTTTATGTTTGGATCAAAAATACAAGTAGAAATCTTAATATACACACAGCTTTGGTAACATTTTACTATACATTGTCAAAGGAACAACATTTAAATATATTTTGTTAAATTACTTTTCTATCTCTATGTGACACGATCAGATTTGTGTTGTTGGTCAACCACCCATGTTTTGTTTTGTTTGTTTTGTCTAATAAATAAAAAAGCAATTTGCCCCTTTTTAGGGATACAAGTCCATGTCTTAAATAAGAAATAATTGGAGAAAATAAATATTTTAGTCGTCTATTGCCACTTCCCTCAGTTAATATTGACATAATTCCATTGATGCATGCTAAGTACATGTAAATGCTCTGGTGGCCTTTATTTTATGGTAGGTTCTATGGTAGTTAACAAGTTGTCTGGCATATGAAATAAAAATATCAGAACAGGATCCATTTTGTAATGAATAAGGTACATAATTTTTGTTCTCTCTGTAGGCCTGCATGAGGGATATTCCTGGCTGCAAATGGCTGGATCAGTGGACTGAACTAGCACAAAAGTATGTTGACATTTTTACAGCGGAAAGTTCCAGTAAAACTCACATTAAACAACCTCGTCTTGTTTCTGATCTTGCTCAGATTTGCGTTCCAGTACAACCCATCTCTCCAGCCTCGGGCGCTGGTGGTGTTTGGCTGCATCAGCAAACGTGTGACCCACGGGCAGCTGAAGCAGATCATTCGTATTCTCAGTAAAGCCAGTCCCCTGCTGAGCATAGACAGGGTAAGCTCTGATGGACTTGCCGTAGATATGATGTTAGTCTGCTCTTTTGTCCATGTTTTTACTTGTTGACTATTTTTCTCTTTAAAGCTTGACCATGATTTCTTAATATGCTTCTATTATGGGTAAAAAAAAAGCTCATATTGTGGTTCTAGTAGTCCCTAACAGGCTGGAATGCTTGAAATGTCAAAAAGCACCATCTTAAACATTTACTTGTATATTTTATATTCCAATGACTCCTCTGCATGACCAAACTATAGTATGGCCTGTTTTATTGTGGTTGGACTATAGTGTGCAATAGGGCTAAGCGATTTACCCTAAAATCTAAATTAACTACAGTATCTACCTCATATTGATAATTGAATTCTTTTTATTTTTTATTCATTAATCCATGTGCATTGTTTGTTAAAACAAAGTTCGTTATTATGGAAGACAATAGGGAAAGTCTGGTGCTACACAAAAACTAAAAATTCATGCCAATGTTGTTACTAATGTTTGATATTTCCAAGATTGTTATTAAAGGTAAAAATAATCCAGATCACAATCATTTTTCATATGAGAATGTCATGTAAGTTTAAAAAAATATCAAATCATTTTCTTAAAATATGATGAAGGAAAAATTTGTGGCCAAATTTAGACTGAAAATCACCCTGAAGTGGCTGAAAACATACCCAACACATAACTGATCATTTTTCTCTCATGGTTCACTTACAGGTTTGGTACAGTAAATGTGCTCACATATTATAAGTGAGAGAATTTTGAATAAAGGGTGCAGTAATTGAGGGAAATGGAGCAGGGTCATGTGACTCTACGCTGTTGTTTTTACAGGGAAAGTTTTGACATTTTTTATTTTGGGCCTTTTTGCCTATTTCAAAAGATAGGACAGTAGAAATGGCAGGAAGAGAATTGGGTAGATAGAAGAGGGAGGCTGAGAAATGACGACGAGTTTGATATTCAAACCCGCCTCGCCCTACAAAACCACTCTCATATATCTGGCGCACCGTCCACTATACCACTGAGCCAGACTGATCTGGTAAAACTGGATCGATTATAGGTCTTTTTTATTTATTGAGCAGCACTTGTTTGAAATGGAACATCAATCACTCTTTCAGTATTCATCCTTATTGCATAGCAATTTTGCTAATAATTAAGGTCATCATGGCTATAATGACTTTATAAAATAAAGCTAACATTTCCTCGCAGTACTGTATCTTCACAAGATGAATCTTGTGTGTTTTGGTGGGATGACTTTTTTTTTCCAGGGTGTTTGTATGGAACAGCTAAGGTTTCATTTAAACAATAATCTGTTTCAACACCTATTAGTTTACTTTTTGAAGGCAATAACTAAACGAACAGAGCACTCTCACATGTTAAACTCAAACCGCAAACTTAGATCCATGTTTTAGCGCACATCAATAAATTTTCCCAATAAATCCATGACTACCATCCTGTTGAATTGTGATCTGCATCCAGTTGGCCATGTGGTGCTCTAAGCTCACCGCTTTGGAGTGATTAGCTGGCGTCACACTCTGCTGCTCTCTCTGATTAATGCTGTTCCTCCTCAGGGGCTGGAGAGCTGCTTAAAGGGGCCTGATAATTACAACAGCCAGGTTCTGATTGAGGCTACGGTCATCGCTCTCACTAAACTACAGCCACTCCTCGATCAGGTGCAGGATTCAATTAGTTTAGCCTGTATTATCTCTACTGAAATAGTGGATTGATTTAATTCAGTTAAATGAAGTGTTGCAGTTCACTTTAGTGGTAAAGGAATCACCTACAGGATGAAACCTTTGTTTGTTACGGTGTGCAGGACTCTCCCATGCATAAAGCTCTATTCTGGGTGGCTGTTGCTGTTCTTCAGCTGGATGAAGTGAATCTGTACTCGGCTGGCACTGCCCTGTTGGAGCAGAACCTGCACACTCTTGACAGCCTTCGAGTGTTCAATGATAAGGTGCCATACCGATTTTATGATCAAAATACAATGTTTGAATATTAGAAATGAGTGGCATAAACATGTAGCTGCTAGTTATTGCTGATATTTCTGATTTTTTTGTTTTTAATCACCGGAGGGCATGATTGATGTCAGTATCACTTTCAGCACAAAGAGAACTGGCAGCTACTAATGTACAATACAAACAATTTCATATATCGTAAATTTAGTTAAAAGAGAAAAATTAACTGTCTAGAGTCTTTTTTTGTATATAAATCCAAAATTCAAATTTTGTTTATGAAATTGTTGTTAAAATATCTAAATAATGCTCTTCTGCATGTTTCACGATCCTCAAAAAAAGTGTTTTTGAGGATCTTTTCAGGATTTTTTATTCTAATAGGATAGTTTTGAGGATCTTTTTTTGTTGCAAAATAAACACGAAAACATGAATTTCAGGATTCTAAACAGAACTAACCTAAAACTACAGCAGTAACCTAACTAATGAGGGCAGCAAGTTAAAGTTGTGGTGACAGATTGTTCAGCAACAAGACTAACAGAGGAGGAAGAAAAGAAAGAAAGAAAGAAAGAAAGAAAGAACAATTGAGGGAACACAACCGGTGATTAATTACAAATTAATCAATCAATCAAAGAATTACTGAAGACAGAAAAGTGTAAGTGTTCTCACAAAGTTAACAGACATTACTATTCACTAGTCAAGTTCTATTGAAAAGGGCATGGCTGGTGAACATGCAACGCCACATAGATATAAATAATGAGAGAACCAGGTAGAACCATGATGCTTATCCAGGTAGATAATGATGGTTGTTTTTTGTTTGTTTGTTTTAGATTGACATAACGTCTAAATACGATCAAATAAATAAATTTGAGGGTATATGCCCATTGCAATCTGCTTCTTGAACTGGTTTTGGTGAAAACAGTTTGTGAGTTTTAATTTTGCACCATCCACTTGTGGTCTTATTGATTTTTGGCTTCATGATGAGTAATAGCTCAAGTAATTGGTTAATGATATTGTATAAAACATTCCATCTATTGTTAAACAAGTTATTTCATTCTTCAGAGTCCTGAAGAGGTGTTCATGGAGATTCGGAAACCCCTGGAATGGCACTGTAAACAGATGGATCATTTTGTTGGACTCAACTTTGCTTCCAACTTCAATTTTGCATTAGTGGGACACTTACTGAAAGGTAATTATTTGTTTGATAAATACAGGTGACGGCCATTAGAATATCATGAAGTTATTTGGAATTACTGCAGTAATACAAAATTTTATTTATTTCAGTAATTCCAATCAAAAAGTGGAACGGTATGTGCTTCTCTAAATTAGTGTATACAATATACAGGTTTCACAGGAATGGAATTACTGAAAAAAAAGAAATCTTTCTGTGATATTGTAATTATGTCCAATTCCTCTATGTACAACATTCTTCTAAAATAAAAAGCTATTTTAATATTGTATTTTAATGTAATTTTATCTGCGCTAATATCATGCCTCCCTTGAATTTAGTCCCAGCTGGAAAACTTCTTATGTCTAGCACTAAGTTTGTGTAGTTCTGAAGTTTCAGGTTGAGTTCCCTGTGCACAATTAGTCATGGCTGTGTGCATTGTAAATGGTTGTGGTAGTAAGTCAAGGCCCCAGACTTTCCTCATCCATTCTGCCCAAAGCCCGTATGTGTTTTGTTTTTCATGTGTTGAACACATTCAGAGTATTCCAATTCAAGTAGATATGAGTCAGAATCTCCATCAAAGTAAATATCTCCTGAACTTACTCACACAAATGTCTCTATGGTTGTTGGGGCACTTCCTGTACAAGCAGTTGTTCATGTTTTCAGACTTGTCATGTTCTGGCTGCAGTTTGTCACAATGAGGCTAGTTCCTTCCCATATCGGACAAGAAATGTTGTAGCTTTTACTGCTGGTTTTAACTCAAAAGTGAAAAGATCTAAACTGATCATTTGGTATCAAAACTCTTCTGGTCTAATCAGATAAAAAATTAATGCCTAAAGTGCTATCACTAAACTTGGTGAATACCAACCTCAGAAACTACATTTAACAATTCCATTTTGTTTTTAAAAGGAAAAGTTTATTCAAGGATTGCAAAAGTTCTAAGTATATAGCCCTGAAATAGGCATCCTATGAGGACTGGAAGCCCCTGCAATCAGCTCTTTGTCTCCTTTCTCAATCTCTCTGTCTTCTCCAACAATGCACTGCTCAACCAGTTCTGTTTCTTTGAAAACATGCAAATAATTCTTAATATCAACCAATCATAAAGTTATGGTTAGTGACAGAAGAACTAGCATTATTTTGTAGATTTATGTTGGGGGTTGAAGGGTTTCATGTCCTGGTACATTCCTTTATTGACCTTATATGACTCTACAAACCTCTTAAGGCTGCCGTAACCTGATCTTGTTTAGAAACTTCGATTAACAACCATAATGTTTTTATTTATCTTTTTCCAAAAAGTACCTCTAAACAATTGTATCATTGAATAAAGTGTTTCAGTTTTAGACCAGTATTAGATTTTTAATGGTTGGTTGCCTTTTTGTTGTAGGCTACAGACATCCTTCTTCCACCACAGTGGCACGTACCGTCCGCATTCTCCACACACTACTTGGTCTTGTGGGAAAACATCAGAGTTGTGACAAGTTTGAGGTGAACACACAGAGTGTCGCCTATTTGGCAGGTGAGCCACGCAACATTGTCCTGACATTACTTTAATTAAGTAACATTTGATTGATATTAAGTTGATCAACTTCGAGCCACATTTAAAGGATATGTTTCTACTCCAGCTTTGCTGACCGTGTCTGAGGAGGTGAGGAGCCGCTGCAGTCTGAAGCACAGGAAGTCATTGCTGCTCTCAGATGTAGCTATGGAGAACTTTCCCATGGACGCGTACACTGTGTATGACTCAGAACCTGGGTCCAGGTGAAACCCTTTCTTTTTGATTGTTTTGTTTATGCCGCTAGTATTTGTTTAACCCAGCTGTTTGTATAATAAATGCTTTTGGATGCACTTTTATCTATCAGACTGCTGCGGGAAAACCAGCCTTGGGCTTCTCCGAAAGCATCAGAGCGCACTCTTGCACCTCCATACTCTGCAATGGGGCAGTCTAGCCTTCGTCCACGTAAATCCATGAGTGTAGACATGGGTCAGCCGTCACAGGCCAATGCGAAGAAACTTCTGGGTACTAGCGGTCTGATGACTTCCTTCTTTCCATGTTTGTCTTTAAAATAGCAAAGTTTAAAGATTTGCCTCATGCTCATGATTTTTTTGTGTGTGTTTAAGGCACAAGAAAGAGTTTCGATCACCTAATATCAGACTCCAAAGCCCCAAAGAGACCAGACATAGAGTCCGGCATCACCACACCTCCGAAAATGCGGCGGGTTTCAGAAAATGATTATGAGATTGGTAAGTTTATTGCTGTTTTTCAGTAAGTAGAGGAATTGCCCGATCAAATCGCTTTTACCTAAACTGATAAAAGAACATAAGTTACTTAATTTTCATAAGGCGTCTTCATCAAAACCAGAGAATGATCAAAAGCTTTGTTGGCTGTTGATTATCCAGTTTTTCGTGACCAAACGAAACCAGACTCTGTGTAGTTATACAAATTAATTAAACGTCTGCCAGTTAATCAGAATCTACTATTCAGACAAACCATGGCAGAAACTGATATAACTTCTTCATTTTGGGCCTAGGAGGGCTTACACAAGAATAGTGTAAAAGAATAATTACCTCGCTTGGTTAAATCGAAAATCTTTATTTGTGGTGACAAATGTCGTAGGGGTCAGCCTATAATCTGCAGATGACTGCAACAATAAATGAGATCAGTTCCTCTTGTTCCAGACAAAAATAAACAAACTAGAGTTGTGAAGGCTTCCTAAACCATAAGAACCAGAGAAAGGGTTACCTTTTGATTACCCTTCCTTCGGTCATAGTCTTGCCACAAGCCCTGTAAACTAATCAAATTAGTTTAACTAATCAAATTTTTTGACTGTTGTGTTGCTGCCGTCTTCAGTTTCGTCTAATTGCACAGTGTGGCTTAATGAATGGCATAATGAAAATGTATTTGGCATTTATTTTATTGCAGAAACTCAGAGAATAGCCAATTCTCATCTACGCAAAGTGTCTGTGTCTGAGTCCAATGTCCTCCTGGATGAGAACGTTCTAACGGACCCAAAGATTCAGACGCTGCTCTTGACTATACTGGTGTGTTTTTTTTTTCCTCTAAATGTTTTTTATACCATATGTTCTCTTACAAATTTAAAATTCTGTGTCCCTGCAGGCGACACTAGTGAAGTACACTACAGATGAGTTTCATCAGCGAATCCTCTATGAATATTTGGCTGAGGCCAGTGTGGTCTTCCCCAAGGTCTTTCCAGTAGTGTGAGTGTCTGCTATGTTACTCGGATGGTTCTGTGAGGTGGTTTTCTGTTTAAAAACTCTCACTTACGATGAAGCTACGGTTATATAGTTTGATTAAAGAAAGGTCCCTTTCTGTGTTTTCGTTTTAAATATGAAAGTGTAATTAAGTCCAAATCTTTCTTTAATCTGTTTTTTATCGTAGTCACAATCTCCTGGACTCCAAGTTAAGCACGGTGCTATCTATGTGCCAGGACCCGAACCTCCTGAACCCTGTACATGGCATCATTCAAAATGTGGTATATCACGAGGAGTCTCCCCCTCAGTACCAGCCATCCTGCTTGCAAAGTAAATACAATTTCCTCTTAATAATCTCCCCAATCCTGATTCTTGGCCTAATATATTTGAATAGCTTTGTTGATGGAGACATGCTTTCATATTAAACTGCAGTTTTGAACCACATTCAAATCTTACACTGTTGTTGCATACAAAATATCTGAGCCAATATCGTGTATAGTTGCAAAATTTTGTTGTGTTGTGATGCTTCCATTTTAAATCCCTCACTCTTTCCATTTCACAGGTTTTGGTTTCAATGGCCTTTGGAGGTTTGCCGGCCCCTTCTCTAAGGTTTGATTAACTGTTCCCATAAACGTTTCATTTTCCATCAGCTCTGGATATTGTGATGTGCAGTTTTCTCTAGGATACCTACAATATTTAGGATGCTTTCTCACATGCCTTGTATAATTTGAGAATAGAGTTTGTTTTACCTTCTGTTATGGTTTGTTTGGGCAGGTGAAGATGCAACAAACAACTCAGTTTTGCACCAATAATGCAAACCAAGGTTCAATGCCCTCAGTATGCATCCAAACGAAATCTAAAGTTAGAACTCTAGTTTAACATGTGTCTCTGTGCATGCTCAGTTTGAGAGGATGAGGGGAAACCTGCAATACCGCAATAACCTCATGAAAAGCTACAGTATTTTCAGACAGGTTTGATTTTCTTACAACTATGCGATTGCTGGTCATGAGCTGCTCATGAAGGGTTAACTGTTACCTCATGTATACTGGATGACGCATGCATTGCTGAAAATTGGGCTGATCTCAAAAAAAAAAAAAAAAAGAATTGCTCAAAGTGGGTCAAAAATCACACAGTGTATGCCCAGCTTTAATGCCAAACATTGCCTTTAAAATTATCTTATAAAAAAAAAATCTAAAATGGAATTTCTAAACCAAACTTAGATTAATGATCTTAACCAAAAGAAGGTAACTTTAAAATTGAGGTAGATGAAAAAAAAAACACGTTTTTCATGTTATTAGCCTCTGACACATATAGACCCAACTCATTAATATGAATAAATATAAAGAGAAGACCGAACACTGAGCCCTGTGGCACCCCTGGAAACAGGCCGGAAACCTGTTCACCATGCAATGAATTTGGGAAGGTTTTTTTTTTAAACTTGGAGTAACCGTGTCGTTACAAACATTTGTCACATATTCAAAAACAAACAATAAAAATAAACTATAGGTACAATGGCCTAAAATCATGCAATACATAAAAAAATTCAAAATAGCACATATTGATAAAAGGCAATGTTTGGTTGCCTACAAGATCAAGAAAGTCTGTTATATTACTATTGTCGTATAAATGGAACTTAATTACCGGTAGTTATAGATCACACCTTGAACTGATGAAAATGTGTATAACCGCATTTCACAGCCAACATCAAAAAAAGTGATGGACAATTATACGCTTTCTGATTAAAATTATCTTTAGGGTTAAAGAACTTCTGTTTTTGCTCTCCAACAGCAAACTCAAATTCCAGACTATGCAGAACTGGTGGTTAAATTCCTTGATGCTTTGATTGACACTTACCTTCCTGGGATTGAGGAAGAGGGTGGTGAGGAGTCACTGCGAACACCCACCTCTCCCTATCCACCCAACGTTCAGAGCCAACTTAGCATCACAGCCAACCTCAACCTCTCCAACTCCATGACATCCCTCGCCACCTCGCAGCACTCACCAGGTCAGGCTCTCTTTCTTCCTCACACACGCTGGCACAAAGGCTGACTAGTCACTTAATTTCACACATCGAGCTACTCACATTAGCGAGGAGGGATGGTGCTAATATTTCATGTATGCTAGCTGCACAGTACAGAAGTGGTGCTTCTCTGTCTGCTTTTGTCTATTTGTCAGGCTTTGCAAGATGTGCTAGAAAAGGGGCTTTGACAGTGGTTGTGTGTGCATTTGACACCTTTGCTTTGCATTTGTATCTTCATTAACCTCACTGCATTCTGTCTCCTTTTCATTGGCAATGTGCTGTTGGTTCAGAGGGCCCTATAGTATATAGACGGTCCCCAACTCTCACCCATCCACGAACCACAGAGGAGGTGCCACCGAAAACAGCTGGTACAAACCTAAACTATAGAGCTGTGTTGGGCAATTAATGTCCAGTTCTATAGTTTGCACACTGTGGTAACTTATTTAAGTGCCTATTTCTTGTCTTTACTTTGTTTCAGTGGTGGCAGTGTGATATTTTTGAGTTAAAATGGCCTTATGTGCTTAATTGGAGGTATTTCTATAACATTTCTGTAAAAATCTTGTGCATCTTCCAGTGAGCACTTAAGTTAATGTCTAAGTCACAAATTTCTGCTTTTGATCAGTGTAATATGTTATGAGCTAATGGCTGCTACTGCTCAGCTTCAGCAGAACTCTTCTTTGATTAATGGTTAAGAGTTAAACTATTCAGACTCTTAAAGCTGCCATAATAGTTTTGATTTCCTGTTTCTTCCATTCATCTGTCCTTTTTGTCCTCTTTTGAGTTGTGAATGTGTCACTCATGTCTTTTTTTCATTTGTTTCTTTTCTACTCTCTCTGTGTGAAGCCTGTCTGCCTTGCTCTAAGTCGGCCGTATTCCCACCTCACCTCGTCCTCCCAGGTACTCATTGCCCTCTGCTGGCTGAACATTCTTGTGCAGTGTTTGCTCTTGGCAGATCATTTGGGAATCAATGCTAGATGAGTTTTACATGGAGCATAAAGTTCAGCACAGGGGGATTTTCACTATTGCTGAAGGCTTTTCACACTTTATCATTCTTTTTTTCTATGATTTGTTCAATTTTCTATGTCCAGAATCAACAAATGCACAATTTAGTGGCCAAAATCCAGCTGCATGGTGTGATAGACCAATAAGTTGGTTGTTTTTTGATGTTATTTGAACGCTCCCATTGATTTGGAATAATCAATAAAATGACAGCTAGTGACACAATTGTCACATGATGTAATTACTTGGCATCTTTAGCACTTTGTCTAATGTCTTGTTACATTCTTGGCCTACCCCACTGGTTACATAGATCTGAAAAAACAAACAAACAATTATTTATCTTTAAATCTAGAAGCAAAATGTGAAATTATGTACTTTTAGTTTCTTTGGCTCCCTTTTGTAAAAAAAAGAAATCACTAACATTTGAGGTCGTGCCTGCGGCTGTGTTAGACCGAAGTTAGCTTCAAGTTGATAAGAGTAGCCTTTAGTGACGAGTACGAGGAATTTCCTTCATGCCCATTGTCATTGTTTTTAAAATATACATATTATATTTGAGATTGTAAGTGCCCTGCGTACACTCGCACTTCATCCAAAATAAACTTCATCTTTCCTTTAAACACATCTGGATGAATTGGTAGCACTACGGATGCTGAGTGATTGCACACCCTTGAACTGAGCATCTCCTGATATCAAAGTATTGCTGCACAGTTGAAACTGCCACACTTGAATCTGTTTATCAAAGCAGATCAGAGAATGTGGGGTAGGATAGATTTGGCGGACAGCTTTAATTTCTGCAAGATTCTCTACATTTAGGCTCCTAATATCATTGCTGTGTATGCACATATTGTGTTTGTCCGTTTCTTCTTACTATTATTCTTCTTCTTCTTCTTCTTCCGATTCCACCATTGAAGTCATGGCAGCCCTATGCACCGTTTGCAGGAAAGTTATAAATTTTGGCACACTGATACAGTTGACCTTTATGAGTAATCTGACCTGATCTGAACCCTCAAACTCTGTAGCGCCACCACTAGTCCAAAATTGTACTTATGTATGTGCTAATATCTTCTGAAATGTATGGTCTAGAAAAAAATTGTTGATTTTGCTTAATCCTTGGCTTAGGGTAATTACAATGTACTATATGACGTCATTGTACATTATGCGCATTAGCCGCAATTTTTAATTGTCATCAAAACTGACTTTTGCAGGGGTTTTTTTTAAGTTCTCAGAAGTGAGGTTTTTTTTTAGTTCTCAGACACCTGATGCATCAAGGAAATTCCTCATACTCGTCACTAATGGCTAAAGTGAAGTCTGTTCTTTGCAACTTGAAGCCAACTTCAAAACATAGGTCTTAGACAGCCCCAGGCACGACCACAAATTAGATTTTTGTTTTCTCGACCGGATAAAATTTTTTCCCCAAATTTGTTCCAAATCATGCTCTGACGATGCTGACTAAAGTTATGCAATTTGACAAGGCTTTTACGAATGGGGTGTGAACATTTATAACTTAAAGCTCGCCAAAATGGTCGTAAGCTCATCTCAGTAATGCTGTAGTACAGGGGTGTCAAACTCATTTTCACCGAGGGCCACATTAGCATAATGGCTGTCCTCAAAGGGCCAGATAAAAAAAAAACAATGTAATTGAATGTAATGTAAAATAAATGTAACTACTCCTTAATGTTAAATAACTCCTTATTTATAACTTATTCAAGTGACAATTCAGTTGCATAGAAACAATTGTATGCTTGTTGTTCTAATATAAATCCTTTTGATTTTTGTCAGCTTATGAAAACCCACATAACTCCATTAATGAAGGATCAAACTGTCCAAGTGAATTAAGAAAATAGCATTTTTGTCATTTGTTTAGCGGAAAAAACCCTCACAGACTAAACACGATGCATATTGATCTTCATCTTTCATCATCAGTATAAAGAATTTTTTTTTTTTTTGACTCTCAAAACTTTTAAGCTCTCGTGGGCCACATTAAATTACATGGCGGGCCACATCTGGCCTGCGGGCCTTGAGTTTGACACATGTGCTTTAGTATTTCAACACCAATCTTGGTCAGTGTTACAATAACCTGAGTGCTAGTTTGGGCACTTTTGGTTTCTAAGTTTATTGCCCTTTTAATGATTTAACCCTTGAATTTATTTCACAGAACCTATGAATAAAATCAACCTAAAGTTAAATAGAGTGTGAAAAGCCTCCATTATAAAGGGAATTTGAACCCAGGAGAACAATGACACAGATAAAGAGCTTCTTATAGTTTACTCAAGAACAACCTTATAGCACACTTATCTTTGTCGCTGCACCATGAACACTCAGCAGATCCTTGAAGAAAGCCGCTCTTCATCTCTGATAATGTTGAGCTTTGAGACATCTGCGGCTCAGTATGTTCACTTGATCTCCAAGCACTGAAGCTAAGGATCAAACTAAACTCATTATGAAGAAATAGTTCAGTAAACTTTCGAATCAGGAAAAATCTGTGAATCTGTGGTGTTACATAAGCTCTCTGTCCTGCAGGCATCGACAAGGAGAACGTTGATATTTCTCCCACCTCCAGCCTCTCCAGTAGTGGGCGAATGCGCCATGGGTCTGCAAGTCAAGTGCAGAAGCAGCGCAGCGCAGGCAGCTTCAAACGGCCAAGCATCAAGAAGATCGTCTGAAAAGATCTCTGATTCAAGGCCGTCATGAGTCCTTCTTGCTCTTTTTAACAAGGTTCCTGCATCGAAGAACCGCTCGAGTGTTTGTTTTTTAATCCCAGTGGAAGCTTGCCATGCACTTGCCTAATTGAACCAGGTCGGAGAATGCACTGACCTCTGTGTTGCGCTCAACATTGGGACCAAACAGACTGTCCAGATGAGGCGTCAACTTGTTTTTTTTGCACAAACTTGAGATCTTGTTATCTTGGATGAAAGAAACACATGGAAGAGAAACTGATCTGATCAACCACTACAGATGACAGACAAGAGATCCTGGTGGAAAACACAGGAAGATCGTATGTATATTATACTTTTGATGAGAACAACGATCACATGTTTTGGGTTCTTCTTTTTATCCATGGTGTGCCTTTGTCAGGGTTTTCAGCTGTGTATAGTTTGTAAAATAGGCAAGACCTTGCTAACGAAGGGAAAACAGGTACTAATTATAAAAAACACGTTGGGGCTTTAACGTTGCCCATATTGTCCATGCAGTGTAACAGATCAGTGTGACCATCATATACCAGAATATCATATTGAGCCATCGATATATTTATTCTGTACATGTAGATAATCCTCACATGAAGGTTTGCTTTGCGACCATTTCATATGTACGTAGGATTTTTCCAAAAATGCACAAAATGAATTGGCATTAATTTTCATGTCTGTGGTGCAATATGTTTTTATTTTTATTTGATGAACACTATGTGCGTTTGCGTAAAAATGTGATCAGGAAATATTGGCACACTGTCGCCCCGCCTCACTAACAACCCAAACGTCCAACCCCAGTCCTACCAGACACTCGCATGCTAACATTGCACCAAAGACTAGCTTGCAATATTGTGAGGGGAAGCTGTTTTCAATTCCAGCATGTATGTTTTATGTTCTTTCAACTTTATACACCTTATATTATGTCTTTATTAAATTAAATGCTTTGGCGTTTCTATACAATTTGTCCTAGCATTTTAAACTATTGTGCCACTTGAATAAATGGTTCACTTTGGAAAATGTTGCTTTTTGTGACCTCACATGTCTGAGAACTTAAAGGAACGTTCCATTTTTGGAGCCTCTTTTCCCAACCCTGAGGTAATAAGAATCCATTCTTTGTTTCGCCATTTTAAGCATCAGATCAAAATTATTATTGATATTTCACCCGTTTAAAACTCGGCTCTTTAATTGTCCAGTAATTTACTGAAACCATCAACAAATGCAATGCAACTATAGAAGTTTATAAATAGGATAAATATTCACATTTAACAGCTTAATGGTCTATGCTAAGTGCTATTGCTAGGTCTAGAGAACAGCTGCATAAACTCCAGAAGTCACTCTAGGGGTGTTAAATAAAGAGTATATTTCTCAAAACAAGAAAAAGAAATTAAATAGTGGAGTGTTCCCAAAATTTGTAATAGCCTTCAATCTAAAATACGTAACTTGTTCTCCATTTTCAAACTTTACCACATCCTTCTGCAAAGAGAGTAGTGGATGGAAACATCCTGGATCTGTTCACGTTATCACTGTTTGAAAGACATACCAAAGGGAAACTTGAAAAGAACGGTACTAAATGCTTAAAGATGGGTTTTTTTGTGCATTAGTTAATTTGTTTTGCTCATGTAAAATCTTTCACACTTACGATTGGGACCAAATCAGTGTCACATTTTTGTTTAATTTTCGTTTGTTTTACAACTGAACAATCTCGTAGTATTTACAGTAGTATACAAGCAGATTTTAGATCTTATTTTTGAGTTATGAACAAATATGAAACTTGAAATGCTTGTTTGGACTCATCTTGCAATGGTTAACTCAAATTTTGCACAAATTGAGGAAATGAAGGAGCAGATCTGACCCATCCCACGTGTTTGAAGTGTAAAATGTGTCCCATTTTGCATCTGTACTGAAAAAAATGACTTACAAAATCACTCCTTTCTACTGACTTCAAACTTTGAGGATGACAACGGCAACTGTGGTTATACACAACATGCCACTAAGCCTTTTAAATCACACATGTAATTAAATTCTCTTATATATTCGTCATAAACAACTAAAAATTGTTTATTTTATGAATTAATATGCGTGTTTGTCTGATGCATTTGCCACATTTTTAATTGCATTGGTCATCTGTATACAATGTATCTGTCAACTGTAAATATGTTTGTGTAAAATTGGAAGTTATATAAATACATTGTAAATATATGTGATATTGTATTACTTGCTTTTTTGTAAAGCGGTTAGTTGCTGTACATGTATAACATGGCAATTTAATTATACCAGTGTTCGTAATAAAAGTTTCCCTCAACCCTGTTACCCAGCTTTCCACCACGTGAAGTCAATTTTACCATCTGTTCTAAATTACAAAGAAATCTTTACACATGATGGCATTTGAAATGTAAATGTCGATGCATTGTTGGATTTGTTTAAAATATTACATTTTCTTTTAAATGTTTAATTAAAGGGAATGTATTTTTAGAAACAAATTAGATTGATAAAAAAACAGCCTTATGAAAAGATGAAAGCAATCAGTCAGTGCTAAAACTCCAAGTGGATATTGTAGTAGCTGTAATGCCATCTGTTTTTGTCTAGACTCTAGTGCCTCATTGTTTTGACCATAGTTAATATAATATCTACAGGGATCAGTTCGAGTTAGTCTGCAGGCCAATCAAGAAGAGCAACCCAATTGTTCAATCATGGCAGCATGATTATAATGCCTCCAGACTCTTGAGAGCTTAAATTCCAAATAAAATCCAAAATTGACTTTTCATCTGATTTTTTTTGAGCAAGGTCCAGTTTTTTTTTTCTCCACAGCACAAGACTCTTCTGATGTCTCTGGATTTGGAATGACTAGACACGTACAATAAATTGGCAGTATTAGATGATGTTGAGCTGATTCAAATCACTGTCCATTTCTTATGAAGTGCTCCCAAGTTCATGAATGGATTATTCCCGACCGGTTTGTTCTTTCACCGATGCACATTTTCTTCACACATTTGGCTTCCACTCAAGGTTCTATAAAATTACTTGGTGCAAAGTACCATTTTCAGTCTTCTGAAAATCTGTCAGCATTCTTTTTCAAGATTGTAAACCTTTGCAGGTAAAATATTCACTTTTTAAGTCTCTGAATTAGGATTGGATTACAAGTTATTAATGTGTGAGGAAGTGATTAACAACTTTCACTCCGTAACAAACTATAACGTATGGCTTTCTTTTTATTTTCTAGATGCAATAAAATGGGGGGAAAATCTTATGCATTGGATGAGTTGCATGAATATATGTGAAAACAATAATTTTAATCTCTAATATTTCATTTTTTTCCATCAAGTTTTAGGTTTTTATGAACATGACAAACAAGGCCATAGCTATTATATACAATGTTTATAAATAATAAATTAGTCTACCAATAAACCCTTTTATCAGGTTAACAACATTTGGAAGCAGTAAAGATACATATATATATATAATGCTAATTTGTGAATATGATCTCTAGTTTTCTGAATGGAAACTGTCTATAATTCATTACTGTAAGAAAATTTTAAAATAGTACTTTGGGGTAGTAAGTGTATGATTAATGAAAAAATGTACTATATATTTAGGCTTATTTATTTTAAAGTATTTTAAGGCTAGCTTTTAGGAGCAACTTTATTCAATTAAATCTTTAAAATCCCTTATAGAACACAGATTGTCGGTTAGAATTGTAAAAGACTTTCCATTCAACTAGTTTTGCAATAAATGTAAGAGTAATTCCCAAAACAGATAACTGATCTTACATTATGAGGCAAACCAATTGACTGTAAATAACAGTGCAGCTCCCATCCGCGGCCGTTATCATATCCAGGGGCAAAGTTCAAAGTTTAGCCCTGTTGTAAGAACAAACAGCAAGTAACATATTTTCTCTCGAAAATTAAAAATAAACATAATTTCACACAAATTTCATTTTATATCATCTGTTGCCTTTCTTTTCTACATTATAAACTAACGACCTCTGTCCCGATGTGAAGTCATAGGCCACAGTAACATCGCGATGGTTGACTGTGCTCATACAGAAAAGAGACCTATCGCGAGATTTGATCAGCTGATGCGTCTCTGTTTTTAGAGTGTGCGTTCGGACGGTCAACACGTGGGGAGGAGAGACAAGAGGCGCACACAGTCATATACTATACAGGGGGACACGTTAGGATTGTGTTGGGCCTCAATCACGCAATAATTAATATTAAACAGTGGCGGTGCGTGGGACGCATAGACACAGTGAGTATAATGTCTTCGCGCTTACCGTGTAGCCTATGCTGAGAGCTTACAGCGCAGAGAAAGAGCCTTTTTTAGCCGCCTCTGATTAGTCGCGTTGTCTGCAGTTGTCCCTTGCTGTTTGACATCCACTAACTAGTTAACCATCTCGATTCAGAGTGATAAATTGACTGTATACAAGGAGTTCAACCTTCTCTGGTTCGACTGTGTGTGTTTGACATTGCGCTAGCCCTTTTCAGCTATCCAAGGAGCCCAAAGACGCGTTAGCTACAGCGCCTTATCACAAATGAAACGCAGGTCTTTTTATATTTATTAAAGTTGCAAATATTAGGGAGAAAGCCTGCAGATAATGGAAGGGGGGGGGGTTGACAAAGCTTCAGCTGGGCTTACCATCATATAACTCATTCTCATAGTTACTTTAGTTTGTTTCTGTTAACGCTAGTTATTTAACAGCCTGTTTAACCCAGTTTGCGGTGCTATTAGTTGCTTGGAAACACAACAATGTCCGTTATTTTAAATTGTACATTCAAGGCACATTCTCTTTTTAAGTTGCTGAGGGGTTTCGCATAATGACAATGAGGCATATGTTCTGCTTTGTTCTCGTGCCTCTGATTAGAATTGAACTCATGCCTCCGTTGAGCTGAATTATAAGCACACGAACGAGAGATTTCCGTGTTCTCATGGATAATTCAGGGCAGCTGTGAAGAACGAGAGCTCGGTGGAGGTTTACCCCGGTGAAATCGGTTTATACGTTACAAGAAGCGACACTACTTCAGACCAAAGGGCTGCATGTGGTATTCGTGCGGCGGCCTACCACGCGCACTCTAGGTCAGTTTCTATCACCTTGCTAACTGTTCGTTCGTGTTTAGACATTTAAATAATAAACATGACTCCATTTCCGTTGTACGCTGTTGAAATTACCGCTTGTGTTTAAAACCGTTCCCCATGCTAACCCTTAGCAACTGCTCTGGGTTGTTAGCTTCTGTGCTAACACGCATTGCAATCACAGACATCTGGCGCAGTGCTCGTGGGGACGTTACATTTGATACGGAATCTTATAATTGACCTTATCTGCACCTTAATTGTAATATAACGTCACTTTCATGGTTGTCCGTGCACAACCGTTACTTCTCGCGTTGTAACGGTAGGAGGGTCGTGTTTACATTGTGAATGCTGCAGCACCAGTAAGCCGCTTACTTGCGATCAATGGGTTCGTATGTAACATAACATGTTCGGCTAATGACCGGCTCCGGTGCCCTTTCCGTTATATAGACCTTCCAAGGTCGAACGGCCACAGTCCGGCAATCGCTCGGTTCTTTTTCTATGGTACGTTCGCGCACGCGCTCAGGCCATGATATGACGGCGAGGGGTAAACTCTGCTACCGTTGATTTAACCTCCTGCTGAAGGTGAACACGAGACTGAAACGGGTTCAGGAGCACTGTGCATAAATTACAACACTTCTTAATTTGGATAACGTGGCGTCTTGAAGCGAACTCTCGAGGCTGATAGTGCTATCGGGCAGTGTAGTATTTATGTTCTGTAAATTGCACTGTAGTTCAATTGCACTGCCAATCTAAATAGTTGTTACTATTGCAGTGTAGTTCAGCCTGTTGAACTATGGAAGAGGGGTCATGGTGTCACTTAAGTACGTATTCCTGTTATCAGCTTAGCTTTAATGATCCAGTTCAGATGCAGACAGAAGTATGGGATTGTTAAGTCCGATAGGGTCAAGAACACTTGAGTTCCAGCAGTTCGTTTCAAAATGCTCTGAATGGTTAAATTGAGGGAACTTGTTTATTTTGCAGAATGGGTGCCCTTTTACATCAACAATTTTTTTTCCCCCCAAAAAAATTCTATATTGGCCTCTACACACTGATCTGAAATTTTGTGTGTCAACACACCTCGATTGAACACCATAAGTGCCAACGGGACATTGCACATCTGACCAAATAAGTGGCGCTAGAGAAAGTTTTGCACTGCCATATTGTATCTAATTTCGCTAGAAGAACGACCAATTATAGCTGGCTCTTTGATTTGTGTAGGACAAAAGAGCTGCACTGTGCACCTTCCACATTTTTAAAGCAGCTTTGTACAGGAAAGAAATAGTGAGCCACAAGCCTTTTTTTCTCTCCAGATTTTTTTTTAAAACTTCCTGAAGCTTCCTGTGATCAACCACCAACAGTATAAAACTAAACATTTACAGTCACCGTATTATTGTGTAGTTTTAAGAGCAATCATTTTGTGCATTGTAAAATATTATTAATGAACCAAAGATTATTTTAATTTGTGCTGGCTTGAAAGTGCACAATGGATCGGTCTTAATGGACGTACCACATTTTGCTGGAGGTCCAAAAAAAAAATTGTGTCTGAAGTCTTTTTAATGATGGGGTCGGGCAAACAGCCGCTGAGCTCAGGAGTCAAACTGCCACTAGCCACAGGACAGGAAATAAGGTGTTCGAGGAAAAAGCAAGACACAGGGGAGAAATATTTGTTCAATATCAAGTTTTTGACCAAATGGAGATCAGAGGTGAGGCTTATTTTGATGGTAACTTGCTAAAATGCGGGTGTCATTATGGGACCAAGCTCTTAATTTTTACATTTTTAAACTACATCCTGTAGTGATTATTTAGTAAAGTTTGTAGACTTATAAATGAATGAAAACATCAAGTTATCCTTTCACAATTTAAATGTAACTTAACTAATTAAATCTTCCTGGTTATTATGAAATGCTGCAGAATGTTTTTGATCATTCAAAAACATGGGAAGCCAGTCTACCTTTCAGTTTGGTGCAAAAAAAAGCTTAAAATTTAGTTAAATTTTTTAAATTGTTTTATGATTCGTGTACTTGCAGTATGTCATTATATGAAACATATGAATCTGAATAGATGTGGAATCTTTTTTTGTCTTTGGTTCCTATTTACAGGAGTGAGTGGGAGGGGTTTCTCTTTGGTGTCTTCCTCTTTTTCTAGAGCCCGGGATATGCTGCACCCGTTAAGGAAAGGCATCTGTTAATGTCCTTTTTTAACTCTGAAAAGATGCCCCTCCCCGCCAATAGCAGTGAGCTAGAGCTGGCACTTAGCTACAGCAGCCTCTAAGGTTGAATGTCAGCCATGTGATATTGTCACTGATGCTTCTGCTTGGCTGCCCTGAACTCCTTTTCTCCTCTAACTATATAGTGTGATGTAGCACTACTTTCTATAAATGATCTTTTTTTTTTTTTTGATAAGCCTGTTTTTTCTAGCTCAACAATAGATATTCTGTGGGAAAAAATGTCTTCACTCTTAAATACTGCAATGTGACCGCATCTAAGATTTATTACCATAATCGATTAATCAGGGAAACAGCATAATCATTACTTGTATAATGTTCATAATATTGTACTTTTGTATTTTTACATTTTACCTGTTAACACCCGCGGCCCACCGGTGGGCTGTAAATCAACACTTGCAGAAAGATCGCATAATTGCACCCGCTATTTCTAAGTATAGTTTAACAAACTATCATTTGAAAGCTGAATTTCTCATGATTCTGTCATTATAAAGCATTATAGGTATAACACACCACAGCGACATCAGTTTGTCAATTTGTGAGTGCTAACAAAGCAAAATGGCGATGCCTACCTTTTGTGATGTCTCTACAGGTACACAGCCACTGAATCATCGAGTGTCCTATACCATTCTAATTGTTAGTCCAACAAACAAAATGCATCCAAGGTAGTACTCTAAAAATGTGTTTACCACGAGAAAGGCTTAAAAGACATGGCAAACACAATGGCATCTTAGAAGACATTTGAACGTTTGAGGACATTTTAGAGGAGATTCAGATTGTTTTATGAGTGGCATGCACAAATGGTATTGTTTTACATATTTTATCCTTGTTTGCGCTTTCTTTAAATATATATTTTTAGTAGTTTATCTAGTGGTATTGAATTGTATTAAAAAAAATTCAAATTTAAATCAATTTGTTCACTTGACTGCCAAGTACCAATGGTGCCCGCCTGGACATAGTCTTATAAAAATCACTCCAGAAAACATGTTTAGCTTCATTTTGACCGAGTTGTCATGTTTTAGTTAGTTGTGGCTTCTATTCAGTGTTGTCAAAAAGTCCACCAGGGACTCAAGCATTCACTTATTTTATTAAAAAAAAAATTAGGCTTGTGAAAAATAAAAGTTTGTGAATCTATAACTTTAGTTTTGTTTGAGGTATCCAGTTCCTTACTTTTACCTGGTAAACTAGAAAGGGTTACCTTTTCATTGACACCAAGGACATACATTTAACCCATAAAATGTGAGTGTTAAAACCATTTTATTTGGGGTATGCCTTTTTCGGACCTATGCTCCAAAAGAGGGGTGGGTGTTAACAGGTTAAAAATTAATCAATTTGATACTTTTGATATCATTTGGTTACTGGAAAGTAAATTAATTTGCCATATTAACAGTTTTTTAAGATTGTCATATGATTCTGCTTTTTATGCTCTTTGAGCAGTATTTTAATTATTGATGATATAGACTAAATCTTGTATTTTCAGTATCTAAAAATCATCTGTGGCCTATGTTGCATGCACAACTGTATCGACTTGCAACAAGTTCTACTTGTAGCATGTAACTAGCGAGATCCTGGTGTTGCTTTTAAATATTTTGGCTCTTTGACCCATATGTACCTAACTATTCTTGTATACATTATTGTTTGGGGTATTAAGTTCCACACTGAAATACTTTGTAACTAAGACTGACCAAGATCAGGTTGTGGACACATCACTCTGCTTTTAGGTCTGGTACCCAAGTTTGCCATCAACAATCTCTGTGTGAATAAACACACCTGGAAATCCTTTATTTCTTTCATCTGCTTGTCTTAATTTAGACAGTATCACGTAATAACTTCAGTCTTCCACCAGCAGAAAGTCTTCTACACACTGATCCAAAGTCAGATTTGCACGAATCTTCGGATGGCTTCTCAGCAGGGTGCTCTTTGTCTGGGTTGAGGACATACTGATGCAATGACTGTGGTGTTTGCTGTACAACAAATGCATCCCGCACCACTCAGGGTAATAAGTGAAAGAAAAAAAACATTGTCAAGCGGTTTATAGTTTTAATGGCTGATCACAGGAAGCTGTTTGACAAAAATATGAAGAAAAAAGGATTTGTGGCTTGCTATCTTTTTCATGTTTCCTGTAATGAGGTCGTAATGAAAACGTTGGATGAGCGCCTCTTTTAGATCAACAAAACCTTGTTTTTGCAAATTACGATTGTGTCCCCACGATTGTTCTTGCAAAAAAACAGATCCGATATGGCAGTGCAAATTTCTTTTTCATTGGCACCACTCGTTCGGTCAATTGAGGCATGCTTTCGCACAAAACTTTGGACTGAAAATTCAGAATTGTGTATAGACGCCTCAAGGCAGAACCTTTAGTATGCACAGTTGCTAATGCCAACACTTATACTTGTTGCATCTTTTCATGTTTCCTAATTTATGCAATTGTGCTGGCTAATAAAAGCAATGTCATAAATATAGTTGAGATGTACCCTGATCCTGAAATTTGTAAAATAATCATGGGTGTATATTTATTACATTTTCTAATTTGTTAAAGATTGTTCTTGTTTAAAAGTGACTGCATTTGTTTCACACTGGATCACTTCACAATGTGACTAATCTTTTGTTCGGCAGGTGTAGCTGCTAGGGTCCAGAGGAGATGCCACTGAGGTTCCGGTCCTTTGTTCCGTACACGCTTCCTGGAGTGCTGGCGCTCATTGGCTGGTGGTGGTACATCTCCCGCAAAAAAGAGCGAATCACCAGTCACGATAGTGAGGAGGGGTCAGTCATGGGATTGAAGACCTCCTCAAGTGAGGGGAGCAATGGCTTGGTTGACAAAAACTGCCCTACATCTAGCAGCACACACCGTAGAACCAGCAGAGACCATGTCAAGGACAAAGAGCACATACCTGTTGAGCAAGAAGTTGTAGCAGAGATTCATGCACCAGTGCTTATTCCTGTTGCAGGAGATGCTCTTGGTCCCCCTTCCATTGTCCTGGCAAGTGGACAGCTGTGTGATCCTCTCAGCAGTAAAAAATCAGTCTCCCCTAAAACTCACCCTGAGACAACTAGCCAGGCTACTCCAGTATCGTCTTCAACCCCTACAAAAACAGCCGTAGAGAGCCATCATCACACAGGACCAGACATTTCAACGAATGCCAGTCTTTTGAGCCAGGCACCACCAGAAATGGCAGCCACTTGCTCAGTCAGTACGACGGTTGAAAAACAACCACTAACTTGCCAGCGTTCCATAGAGCTTGACAAAGCAGCTCGACCTGATCCTGAGGGAGAGGTGGCCACTGAAACTGCAGCACCAACGTGTGCTCAGTGTCTGATCCCTGATGTTTCAAAAAACAATTGGATCCCTGAGGCATCAACAGAAGCTGGAGATGAGTTGGAGGTGTGCAGCCCAAAGACACCTCACTGTTTGTTATCGCTCCCCAATCTTACCAGCACTCCCTTCACTGAAGGTTCTACAGAGACCCATATTCATGAAAATGGAGACCAAGGATTGCCAGTTGCGACCAGTCCAGACATGCATGAAATCCAGCGTCTTGCAGCAGGGTTGATCACTGAGGTCATCTCAGCAGCCACACAGGAGTTCATGGTGGTCAGCAGCTGTGAGTCACAGGGCTCTAAAGGTTTAGAAGAGTCTGACAGCTTGACTCATCTAAATGGTAAAGAAGAAGAGAATACTGTACCTGTAGAAATGACAGAATCTGAGGTGACTCAGATAGCAGACGAGATTGTCAATGGTTGTCTGGCATCTTCACTCTGGACGGTTCAAGAGATTGAAAAAGAAAGTGTTTTGTTGCCTGTGCCTGGAGAACATTTTGAGTCCTTACCAGCTCTGGCCAAGTTACAAGCAGAAGAAGCCCTTGTTGAAGACTCAGGATGTAGCACTTGCCAGTCTGAGGATGGTGTCAGCATTGAAGACCTCCAAAGCACGGGATTGTCTTCAACGGTGTCTGAGAGCAAAGAGGACCTTATTCAAATTTCTGGGTCTTTAAGGTCAGCAGAGGAAAATAGACTGCAAGAGTGTCTTGCTCTGATTGCTCCAGAGGAGTCTCCCCTCACGGCAGAAAATGTGGCATCGGTTTGTGAAGCTGCTCGGTTAAATGGAACAGGCCTTGGCAACGGTGGTACCAGTGAAGTGGAAGCTGACCAGTCTGGAGGTTGGTTCTTAGGAATAGTTAAAGCTTTATGACGAGGCCTGAAATTAAAAATCAAAGTATGTGATTGAATCGATAAAAAAAATAAGAACGCCTTTGTGTAACAACTTCTTGGATAAGTTTTCAATTTGTAATTTGTTAATTTTTTAAGCATGGCTACATTTTTGCTCGAATGTGTATATGTTCACATGTGGAAATTGTACAATACCTGTAGCTTGGCACTAAGAGTAGGAGCTTGGTTTTAAAACATGAATCTATGATGGGTCATTGGTAGAATAGGTGTATTATTGGGTGACGTCACAGTTTTGAGCCAAAGATTTGGTTAGAAGAAAGAACTTGCGTCTAAGTCTTTAGTGTTAAAGACTATAACTCGATACACAGCACATTTACATTTAAAGCTCCATCCATGTTATACACTGCAAGAAAGGTTTTTTTTTAATTATATGGGCACTTTGAGCAGTGCTGCTTTCTGGGTAATTTACCTTTTTGTCACTATGCTACCAAATTAACAATTTTACTTTTTCACAGTTAAATTGGCAATTCATAGTGTTAAAAATGGCAATTTTAGCAAAGTTCATCCTTGGTTGTTTGAATACAATCAAATCAGTTTGTGTGCAAAATGATCAAAGGTTTTTTTTTTTATATGAATACAATATTTTTCTAATCTGTTGCTAAAAGTATTGTGGATGGATTGATGGCAATTGGAGGGGTGAATTATGTGTAATTTAGCAGGAGCAAATATATTAACATGACTGAGTTTGATAATTATCGTATGTTACCTACTGTTTAATAACTGGCGTAAGTAAGCTGCCTAAATTAATATTTAGATAAAGTAAGTATGCAAGCAATAAGACATTTGGGCCCCAATCTGTGTGTAAAATTTTCCTAAAATTAAGATTTTATGAGCCAATACCAAAGTAATGTTTCAGCCATCTAATAAAAAAAAGAAATATGTTCTATCATATTATTGTCATCCTCTATGTAAACGTTCATGCAAATGGCCCTGAAGAAGTAATTAAAACTTCCTGAATGCTCCTGAAGCTGTGAATAGACTCTAAGATGATCAAGTTCCCAAACAACGCATGTTACATGAGCTCAAGCACATGCCTGTAGCCGTTTTTACTACTACTAGAACCACAGCAACTCTACATGGAGGTCAGTGATCTATTTATTTATTTATTTTTTTATCCCGTTTCAGAACCGTTATAAACTGGTGGAGCGAAGTTTGCTAATGAATAGACCGCATTTGGAATGTACACGATTTAGACTGTGCACTGTCATGTTATGCTTCATTGTTTAAGGCAGGGGGTGTTTCACTGATTCGCTGACACGTTTTTCACCAGTTGCAACCAGTTCACAAGTTTTTTTTTTCCAGCCTTTTGAGTAACTTTAATGTGAAAATGTTTCAGATTTATGCTTGAACAGTTGTGAGCTAAAACCTTTAGATTAGAGAAAGCATTTCTGCATGTATACGGGCACAACTGTATGTTGGCTTGAGCATGTGGTCCATGTAGGATGACGCTCATCATATGCTTTAAATGACATCTAGCACTTTTTTAAATCCTTTTCAGACAGCAGCGTTGTGCACATTGCAAAACATAATTTATTTGGTACTGTCTTTTTTTTTTTTTTTTTACAGACTATATAATTGTCTTTACCGAAGTTCGATATGTTTTGAGATTCTATCGTTCCGTCATCTAACTTTAAATGATCCACATACACACCATATAAAAACACTTGACCCATGTTAAAAAAATGTAATTAATTTTGCATTTATCTTTTTATACTTTTTTATAGATTTGACGTGTAATGTCATAAGTAAGTATCTCGAGGTTTAGGATTCTAAAGAAAACTTCAATTTAAAATTATGTTCAACATTTGCAGTTTGTCACTTTTGTGTTAACTTCATGAGGGCTGAATTTCAGTAAAAAAAGTTTTGTTTAGCACAAAAGTGGTTTGAGGAAATTCAGATTGTTTTTATTTGCAACTTTCATGAAGCACATCAAACGTACAAATTTTAAATCCAGATTTTAATATTTACAGATTTATTGTAAAATATTTTTCGGCCCTTTTTTCACAAGATGGAATAGATTGGTTAAACGGTGTCCAAACCCACACACAGATATTGTACTTCTTCGAATTGTGGAGTTATACTGGTCATGTAAGTCCATGTCCTGCACTCTCTCCTTTTGCCTGCTGGTGACTTTGGGACATGTTTGCTAGAGTTTATTGACTGATCAGCTTGAAAATAACCTGAATCCATTTCATCTGCATCTAAACTTCGGTTTCATACCATGATTCCAAACTTTTGCGGCAGATGACTTATGGCATTTTTCAACCTCCTTATGACATCATCTTCTTGTATATTTGTATAGTTGTATATTTTGCTCACAACACCTGATTTTCTTTGCAATCTGAGGTGTCTGTTTAATCTGTAGCTTCTGCATATAGTTTTATTTTACTGCATCATAGTTATTATAGTACAAAGAATCAGTTGGGTAAAAAGAGATGGAATACAACCATGTTTTTTACCCCTAAATATTTGGAATAAAGTTGTTTAGATAAGGATCTTTGAATCCAGAATAAAACAGCAGTGCTTTTTGTCTTTTTTTCATCAGGCTAGTGGTATTGTTTGTCAGTGGTGTTTCTCATATGTTTTAGTTGTTTGTTGCTACTTGATGGTTACCTAGCAAATGGTGACATCTTGGCAGGCATACCAGTTTGGTTATCGTCTCCAGTATGTTTTGTTTAGACTTCTTGACTGTTGTAAAAATGCAGTCGGCAGCTTGTTTGGAGTGGATGTCTGTTAGCTTTACATTTTACTATGTGCATTTCTCAGGATTATCCACATATGATTATACTTTTTAGCCTTAAACCTAATCATGTATTTTTTTTAAGTTTAATACTAGACTTTCCTTTCCTTATCGATTCCTCTTTTTTTTTTCTTCTTTCGTTTACCCCAACAGGTTCTGATGTAAATAGCATGGATTCAGTGGACAGCTGTTCAACCTTGGGGGCTGGGGACGGCCAGTTGAGTGGCAGCCAAACCTGTCAATCACAGAGCTCTGAGCTTATTGTGTGGGAGATTGAGGTGCCAAAGGTGTGTTTGCCTAAATCCCTGATTCGATTATTGCTTAATGCTACTGCCATCAATCACAAATGTCTCTGTGATGAATGCATGTTCTGAAGTTTTAGGCCGTAAACAAAACTATTGTGGTAAACAAAATACTTCCAGATATAGAACGTCAACAATTTCTTCATGTACAGCTGCACAAAGAGAATTTGTGTGATTTTTAGTCTGGTGTTTGCTTCACCATTTATATCAAACCGGTGCTAATTATGGTTAATATCACATATAGGTTAAAATCCTATCTTGAGCTCAAACACAAACAGGTCTGTTGGAGTTTTTTTTTAATAAATGTATTCTAAGCTCATATCATATGACGGTTCTTTATAAATATATAATTTTAATGCTCAGCTTGCATGAACAACTCTTGATTTCTGAATAAAAAATGTGTGGTTTTTGGTAGCATCTAGTTGGACGGCTAATTGGAAAGCAAGGACGATACGTTAGCTTCCTGAAGCAGAGCTCTGGAGCGAAGATCTACATTTCAACCTTGCCTTATACTCAAGAGTTTCAGATCTGCCACATAGAGGGTAAGTTGCTTTCTTTCGTCATGTTCAACTTTCGCCTCTTCTTGAACAGTTTTGTTGGTTTCTCAGGGGCCCAGCAGCAGGTAGATAAGGCTCTGGCATTGATTGGGAAGAAGTTCAAAGACTTGGACCTGACCAACTTGTACGCCCCACCTCCACCACCGCTGACGCTGCCCTCACTGCCCATGACTTCCTGGGTAAACTAGCTCTTTCATTCCCCAAATGGTTACAATTGAAAATACCAATTTCTTTAAATTCAGGACTAGTGTATAGAATTAAAAAAAAAAAAAAAACATTTGGAAAGAAATTGACAGTGTATTGAAAATTAAAGCAGCAAGTATGTGAACATAAGTTCTTAGAAATTAGTTTAATGGCATAACCTTGTTCCCAATGTACAGTTGAGGGCATTGCCTGGATTATTATTTTTTTTGCATACTAACATAGTTTTCTATTGGATTCATCACAGCTTCTGTTGCCTAATGGGGTGACTGTGGAGGTGATAGTCGTGAACATTGTTTCGGCTGGTCACGTGTTTGTTCAGCAGCACACGCATCCCACATACCATGCCCTGCGTAGCCTGGACCAACAGATGTTCCTATGCTATTCTCAGCCTGGTACTCCACCCTTGCCATCGCCTGTTGAAGGTTAGACACACTTTTGCTCCTTTTACACCTTTACTTCTTATGAGACAGACTCATTCTCTTTTTTTTTTTTCAATTTTATAAAAAAAAAAAAATTATCTGTTTTCCAGTTGGGGTGATTTGTGCAGCCCCAGCTGTCGATGGAGCTTGGTGGCGAGCGCAGGTCATCTCCTACTACAAAGATTCAACTGAAGTGGAAATTCGTTATGTGGATTATGGAGGCTACGACAGAGTCAAGATTGATACCCTACGGCAGATCAGGTTTATATATATTTAAAAAACAAAAAAAGATATTGTTCTTTAAGAAGTTAGAAGTGTAGATGCAAACCTTGTTCATGTTCATGTTTCTTGTTCAATCGTTCATCAGGGATTTATTTTCTAATGACACTCTTCACAGAGGCTGTCAGCAATCTTTAGTTATTTGGAAATTAAGAAAGATGTTTTAATGCTGAGAAGAGTTTTCAATTACATAAAATGTAAACTTTATAGAAAGGAGAAAATGATTGTCATACAGGGGTTCATCAGATGTCTTATATTCCCCCTAGAACACAAAAAATTTGGATTAATTCCCTTTTGTATGCGTTTAAATATATAAGCTAGGAATTATATAAACTCTCTTAGAGTGCATCCTCTGGTTTGATTAATGCCAAACGCAAGCGAGTTTGGTGGCTGTATGTCAAAAAGCATTTTTTTTGTCATCACTTGTTTTTAGTTTGATTCGGTTCGATCATGTTCTCACCACAAACGATCAACTCTACAGTTTGTTTGAAACCGTACCTAGACCTCTTCCTCGAGTAGATCTCGGACTGCTTTTTTTTAATCCAATCTAGAGTTCGGTGCCTGCTTTCACAAACCATACTTGAAGAAAAAGCAAACCGAACAAGCCAAGTTTGAAAGGTTGCTTGAAGATCAGTCAAACAGTAGTATTTTGGATCTTTTGGCCTTTTAGCCCCTGTTTACACTTCCAGTCGAATGTGATCTAATTTCAATTTTTTTTTCTCAGATGTGACCTAAATCAGATCTCATCTTTGGCCATGTAAATAGGAAAACAATGCATGTGTCTGGTAGGGCTGGGCGATTAAACTAAAAGTTATCTTAAGCACCATTCAGTAGCTATAATCGTTTGAATTTTTCTTTAAATTACTTTCCCTTTAGAAACACTACTGCATGTGGAATCACATGATCTCTCTCTTGAAATATGTGAGCACTTTTACTGTACAAAACAACTCAGTGAACTAATAATTGAGATTTCAGTTTTAGGTCAAATCCAGATATTTTGAGATTGGGATCTGGACTCTTTCACATATGGAAATGAATCAGATTTGAATGTAAATTTAAGTCAGATCAGAAACTCAACGTCTTTATACTGAGATATTTTAGTCCAATTTTCACCTTGGTTTAATGATGTCAGCTGGGAAGTAAGTGTGGAAGCGCAACAGCTTCCGATCACAATAAATGTTTGAGGAAAATGTTTTTTTCTTCTCCGTTCCAAAAAAATGTTGCCTACAGCAAAGAGCTTCCATTAAGCATTTTCACTGCCTCCATCTTTTCCACTTCACACTGTACCAACATCCTAGAGACATCATACATGTTGCTATGTCAAGTGTAAATACAGTGCTCAGATATGGGTCACATTTGAAAGAATGTGTAAACAAAAGGTGGGGATAAAAAAGTCGGACATGCATCAATTCCTGGAGTGTGGATGATTCTTTACAGCAATGTTGTGTTAATGCAGTCTTGATATTAGTGCTGTGACAACTAATCAACATCATCAGTTATAACCACTGGCAATAATCAACAACAAATATCGTTAGTGATTAGTCGCCATTTGATTTTATGGTTGTTTTGAAATGAAACATCCCCTATGTGTATTAGGAAAAATAAAAGGTTTAAATAAATTGGTTCAGGTCATCGATGCGTATCTCTGAGGATCAAGTCCTCTGTACTCAGAGGTTCAGTGCGTCACAGCTCTGTGAGGATCAGAGGCTTAATAGCTCTGTAAACTTCTGCCTTCATTTAGGCGATGCAAACATGATCAGTTTATGAGAAATATTTAATGTGAATGCATGAGCACCCTATACATTATCCCTGTCTTAAAACTATTTTACTGTTTTATATGCTTTTCTAGGGAACCCCAAATGTAATCTGATTATAATTTAATATAGAAGGTCTACTTCTAAAATATTAAAGTATCATTAACTAATAAATAAATCCATCCCCAAAGAGCACAGAAATTAAGGTGCTTATGACAAATCCTTTCAATAATCACAAATGTTTTATTGTGTTATATACGTAACTTTTTTTGGTATTCTATGTACAATAGAAGGATTAAATTCACAGCTTAACCAAGTTTTTCACAAAGGTTTTGTTTTTACATGCTTTCCACGACAGTTTTTGTTTTATTTTATTGATTTTCAGCGTGCTCTTCTGATGCGGAGTTCCTTTTTTTTTGTAGGTCTGACTTTGTAACATTGCCGTTCCAGGGAACAGAAGTGTTATTAGACAACATTGCCCCACTACCAGGTGCTTTATTGTGAATTGTCTCAAACTGAAGTAGTCCTTACCTCACTCCAATTAGTTCTCACTGTTTTTATGTCCTCGTTAGGAGAGGATCGCTTCTCAGCGGAGGCCAATTCAGCCCTGGAAGAGATGACGAGAGGGGTTCCGTTGCTAGCACAAGTGAGTCTAAATCATTCATCGATGTGACATTTATTTGATGCTGATTATAAGCAACAAAAAAATCTAATGAGAAATCCCCTCACAGGTCACCAACTACGACAATAATACAGGACTTCCTTTAGTACACATGTGGAACATGGTGGGGGAGGAGGTAAATATGTTTATTTATGTCAGAGTATTTATATTCTCCATTTTTGTTATGCTCTCCTGTATAACCTTTGGATAATATTTGCTCCATGTATGCTGACCCTTGGTCATTTTAAAATGTATGACCACATAATACAAAGAAAAATAATATCACCCTGCCTCTAGGGGGCAGCGATAAGTTTAACTCGGAGAATGAAACATTAAAAGTACAATTTCACTCTACTCTGGCTGGGAAAACTTCATCCACACATTGTTTTTTACAGTTTTGTCAGTGTTGACAACTGTTTAGCTCTTAGAAAATATGAATTGACATTATTGTGTCCTGATGTATTGCGCCACAGATTATTGTAGAACCCCTAGAGGCAGTTCAATGTTGGAAGTTCCAAGTTTAATGAACTAAAGGAAACACAACTTTTGGCACCCCTCCAAAAAAAAACAGGTGCCCTCCACTGAGAATATTTATTTTTTTCTATGTTGGGCTGTATATTTATTTTTTAGATAATAATTGACCCTTGATGGCCATTTCCAAACTTATTAACATACAATCAGATTTATAAAACAGTAAATAAAGCTAAATTTTAAACAGTTAAAGCTAAGAAACCCAGGGTCAAGATGTGTATTAGATTTGTATTTCCAATTTCTGTCTTTAGTGGGCAGTGATAAATTTGGCAAAAAATGTAACATTAAAAAGTATATCTCATGTAATCTGGGTTAGAAAGCTTTATTTATAGATATTTTACACAGTTCTTCTTATTTTTCTTAGTGTTTACTTTTAAAATTTTTGTCCTGCCACAAATTATTGTTACACCCCTGAATGCAGTTAAATGTTACAAGTTTAATGATCGAAAGAAACTTAATTATTACAGCTTTCAGCACCTCTGACTCATGAATTATGAAATGAAATTTCATGAAATGAATTATGTGGTGCTCCACTGAAAATGTACATTTTTGAGGATTTCTTTGTTGTAGCATTCAGAGAGACCCTTCTAATCTACTTCTTAAACTATTTGTTCCATCCTCACTACATATTATTATTCAAACATTTTACAATGATAAATGACATAATAATCACTTGAAGTTTGATTGTGTGTGTTTTGTTTTTTTTTTTTTCTTTCCCTTGTAGCTGGTCCTGCTCAACCGCACTTTGGCCGAGCGGGGTTTTGGCAGCTGGGTGGACAGTTTCTGATCCTCCAGAGCTCTCTCGCCCTCTTCTCACTCACCTCATGGCTCACTTGCCCCTTTCTTCATCACTCTTGGAGATCTGCGGGTTCTCTCCTCTTCACCCCACTGAGTCCTCCAGACATGTGCACCATTGGATCGGTTTCCTGTCTCGCCCTTATTTGTTTGTTTGTTCGTTTATATCTGTCCACGTGAAGTCATTGGGATGAAAAGAAGAGCCAGGCATCAATAATCCAATAAGAACTGATGGGTTCTTGACTGTGCTCTTGTAAAATAAAATACTGGAACTTAATAAAAAATAATCATGTATTCCGTCCAATCAGACTGCTTCCAACACAAACACAACCGATGATTGAAGAACCTCTAATGATCAATGCATTTAGACCTTGGTGCAGTCTCACTCTGCTTTTTTGCTGCTGACGTGATATTTGTCGTCACAACTCTGTCACAATCGCTCTGCTTTGGTGGTTTTAGAACGGTTCTCTGCAGGTCTGGACTTTTCAAAAGCTTTCAGCATGGAGTAAATGACCACAGCAGTTGTAGAGCACGGCGTCCTCAGAAAGTCATGTGCTGTTTTTCACTACACTCGCCGTCTCCAGAGCTTCACCAGTCTTCTAGTTTTTGTGTCAACAGGCTAACACTTCATTTACTACATGTCTGTTTGTCCAGTGTGCATTGCACCCACCTGCTCTTCTAAGAAGACGATGTTGACTGACACTAGCGCTTAGATGGTGCTGAAATGGAAGGCTTCTGCTATGCCCTACCTTGACCTCTGGCGACTACTAGATACAGTAAAAAGCAAGACACTACTCTGTGAATTGGACAGTTGGACACTTCTAGGTGGATGAACCTGCTTTGGATGGGTTGGTGTTCTGTATGCATGTAATTCTGCTCCCAAACACTTCAGTTTATGTCACATTATCGTCAGCGCAATGAGCTGTTTGCTATCGTCTCACTCAAGATCCGTTTTGCAATAATGATGCACCAGATAGACCTATTGTCTCTTAAGGTTTTGTAAATACCATGGCACGCTGTGTCCATTCCCTGCAACCCAGTCAGTTTGCCACTAGGATGAGCTGTGCATACACCTACATGTCTTGAAAACAAAAAGCTTTAAGCCTTAATGTCATTGCTCTTTTTACATTGGTTTTACATGGTTTGCTTCATTATTGAGGGACTTAAGGAAGAATGGCACAGGTTAAATGGTCTTTTTATATATCTCGTCATTGGATAAATTGATTTTTAAGTCGAGGCTAGTCTGCTGCTGCCGAGTTATTGCTTTACTATTGCAGGGAGTCTCTGTGGTCACCCTCTTAAGGGACCGATCCAGGCTTTTTGCTTGGTTTTTAGTCGGATCTTGTTATCGCTGCTATTTTCGAACTTGAAAGACTTTTTAGCGGAGCACCCGATATCCAACACTCACTTTGTGTATTTGGCTCAACCAGGTGTATACTGGAGTTAAAAATATAATAGTTTTTACTATTTATTTTGAAGGATTTTACACCTTGCCTTCTTTAGAATGCCACATATTTGTGAAACACTAAGTAATGTTGACTAAAAATAGAAGGGGCATTACATTGTTTCCAAAGATCGATAGTCCTGCAACATTTCCCTACAATTTTTTTGCTTGAGTTTGTTTGGATATTGTTTTGGGCTCATGGCTTTCTCATCAGCACTGAGGAGTAATATTCATCCATAAAAGTAGGCTTGCCTGCTCTACAGGAGGTAAATTAAAGCTCAGATTTGAAACCTTTCATTGTTCTGTGTTGGCTTTATGGTTTTTGATTGATCCAGTTCATTTCATTTGCTCATATATTTGTGATTTCTTACCACGCATTCTAATGTGTCCCCCTTGTGTATTCCTACCTGCGGTCCTGTAATGAAAATCACACTTCTCTAGACTTGTTAAAGTGTGTGTATGTGTATATACATATATAAATATAAGATGTTTCACTGTACTTTTGTAAAAACACTGCAGCGGGTTATGGAAACAAAGGGATCATGTTTTTTTTCTTTACCCATTTACTCTTTCCCAAATTGTTTTTTTTTTTCTTCTTCTCTGTAAGACTGGTTTGCAATGTTTGCTTAGCTATATAATTAATCATTTGATTATTTAAATGAGTGTAAAAAATCTTCATAGACGTGTACAGGTCAGTTTTTGCCAGAAAACAAGGGTTGAATCTTTGATTGTACAGATCTATTGGAAAAAAAATAATAAAGTTGTTAAAACAACTGATGGGCTGTTCAAGACTCTTGATATTACATCTACTGTACATCATAATACAATTCAGTTCTTTTCTTGGTCTCCAGGGGGTGCTGTCTCCAAAGACAAATCTATTTATTAGGGCTTGTCCTATAGTGCCCTCCGGACCAGTGAATCTTAATGTACTAAAACTTCTCAATATCGGCATCGTTTAAATTCTTATAGAGTACTGGGTTCAGTCTTATACTGAACCCACACCAGAGCAAACTTTGCTAAAGACTTCATAGGGGATGTTAAATACACTTAAAAATCTAAAAATGGCAAATGGTACAATTTACGGGCTTGTGGATTTCGATATTGCTCGCAACTTAGGTCCACACTCCACAAGACTGCATTATGTAATTCGAAACACTGACATACGCACACCAAATTTTTCAGCTATTTATAGCATTAAATACATTGTACACACGCGTTTTATGTCATATTTACAACCCATTTTATTACTTTACTTATTCTGTGAGGCATCTCTTTAGCCTGTTTTGTGGTCCTTATTTCTTCACTTAGAACATACATGTAATGTAGCATGTAAACAAACTGCCAAAAGCTTTGAACATATATGACAAAATACCTTGTTTGTCCACATTGAAAGCTGTTTTGCAATTAAATTAACTTTCTTCAAAATATAAAATTACTTTAGTATTTTAATTTCGGTTAAAGAAGGCCACGGTTAGCTGCGGCCTCAATTAAACACCCGATGTTGCCAATTACCCCTCAGCTTCGTTAACAAACAATTGAACGTACTACAGACAATTGAAACCAATACTTTTTTGCCTGTGCCACTGTTGCAGGTAAAAAGTGTAATGTACATGTAGAAATTAACTTGTCAGAGTGAAACTTTACACCTTAATTAAAGTCAAAAACGTAAAAGAGAAACCTTCTCCTCGAGCTTATACAGTTCCCCTTTACCTAAGTTTATAACATAGCTAACGTCATCATAACTGAATGCTTTATTTTAACAACTTTGCGAACTAGAAACAAATTATATTTGGTTAGGCTACCTTAGTTCGGTACCGCCTTATACGTTTTGTTTGGTGTTATCACTTTACGTTTTTATTTTAAGTTTTATTTTTTAAGTACGTATCATTTTGGATAACATAAAAAGATCTTTAGTGTGAAACACGGCTCTTTCCAATGAATATTCTTTCGTTTATACACCATGCGCATGACTCAACATGTTTGTAAATTAATTAAAAATTTTTTTTATTAAAAATAGATTTTAATTTATTAACGGTAAAGCAGATATGTCAGTCGTGAATACCGGTAAACGTATTAAAATGGCACGCTCTTAACTGTTTAAAGCTCTGTTTTACAGGTTTAGACTGCGAAAACAGTTCGAAAGTCGTGTATCACTTTCACTGGCCGTTTTGAAGGTATGTTGTATCTATTATATTAAATATTTTGTAAATTTAATTGTAAGGACATTGTCGAGTTTTTTTTCCTTGTATGTAGCACGATTATTCAAGTGTTGGTCTAAGGGGGGCTAAAAAAACCTCGTTTCCAATTATTAAACTCCATAAGGCTACGAAAACGATTCCCTAAGTTTAGAACACGATAAAAATGTAGTTGTATACAACATGTGCGCTAGATGGTGGTAAAGATCAAGATTTCACTCACACTAATCTTTTTTTTTTTTTTTTAACTCGATGAAACCATCAACTTCTTGAATGTCAGGACCATCTCCATAACAGTGCACTTAAATGAGCTTTTTGTCTGTCTGATCTCCATCAACTAGTGGTAATGTGTGCGCTCACACGAGCTGAGAGGAATCTAATGAAGGCACTCAAGCACATGCAACCTTTATTCAGCCATCTTGAAAGGCTGCTCTTTTTAGCTCATCACTGGACAGTGGTAATTATCTGAGGTCACCCTTGTCTCGCTTTCTGCCGCCAGACAGCCAAGACCCTTAAATCTTTGAAAACTGTGAGCGAACACAATGGATATTGAGATGGCTTGTGTCATTGCGATATTACACTATTTCAGTGCTGGGGGATTAAATGTTATTGTCTCCAAAGGGGCCATTTAACATCAACTCATTCCTCATTTAATTGTCCTGCTCGTGCACGGCTAAATTACACTTCGATGTTCACTTCTCACCTTCCTTCTCATTTTCAGTAATGAACGAGCAGAGGTTGAAGACCATTCTATGCCCATCTTTAAAACTGTCCATTATTTCAAATATGGTCTATAACAATCACTGGGTTCCCAACCTTTTGAGGCAAAATTAGGAAATTCTCAGCAAGGATGATTTTTAAACATTACGTAGCAATCAGAAAGACTACCATCAAGCTTTAAATCTGATTTATGCTTTTGTTAATGGATTCTATGGAACAAAGAATGTCTAAGACAAAAATGTCCAAAACAACCTCTTGAGCGGAGCTATAAAAAGATTGAAGGTCGTTGCTTTGCGTCAGACATGTCCGAAAGTTACCCCTAACATTGATACATTTTTGAGTATGTTTGGCAAACTAAAATGAACTACAGTTGTATAACATAAATTATATAACCTTTTAATCTATTCTGTTAGCCTTCCCACATAAGCTATTTTGAATTGTGTTTTTATCAAAATTCTCAAAAATTACAATAAGTTGTTTGTTTGTGTTTATGGTCAATGCTATGGTTGTTGAGTAACTGGTAATATATATGAAAACAAAATTTAAAGATAAATACCCAACAGCAAATGTTAAGACAAATTAACAATTGTTATAGATTGTTTAACGCTGATTGGACAAAGCACCTGTCCATCATGAAAAGCATTTGAATATTTTTGATTCATATGCACAAACATTGTTATCTGCATCAAATGCAGATAGAGAGGAAATATTATGTTTATACTAGCTCTAGTTGGGGTACTGTTTCTTACACAGAAATAGACTGGGATTTTGTCCAATCGGTGCCAGGAATCGACCATCAAGCTACACCTTCCCCCTTCTGGTTTGTCTAATTTATTGTTGTTGTGTTTTGCTAAATGTAGTTTTGTTTCCAATTTATTTTTAAGTTTCTGATCTTAAAGATTTGCTGTTGTGTTCTCTGAAGATTTAGAGTTACGATTTTATTTTTGAATGTGTAGTTTTGCATTTTAATTATTTTTTTGTTGTGATTTCTCAGTTATTGTACAAAAGAATGAATAAATAATCCAGCAATATATGAAACCAAAGAACTGCTACCTTTTTAAGTTTCAAGAGAGGTGTTTCTTAATGAAGTGTAAAATGTTTTAAACGAACTCTGTATTAACATCCTCACAATTTGATCCGTATTTGAATGAACCAAGTCTGATAAACACACGTTTTGCTTTCAAAATCACATTTGTTGAAGTTGTTCCATTACCTAATGTTAGGCATTGGTCTGTTGAACTTTTGAGGTAATCGTTAATCTTTTAAAAAATGATTGATGCCTGCAAAGCCTTTACTTTTGTATTTATTGCTCTTTTCAGCCTTAACTGTATAATAAAATGTACCTGTTGGTGTTTTGAAATGATGATGTTCAAGGACATTTGTTCATCTTCTGCTGCCACCAATGATCAATTATATTACAGATGTCCCCTGGTGCATATCCCAGCTCATTTGAGAACAGGACAGGGCTAAACTCAGAGAGGTCACAGAACAGTCACATTACAATGAGATAAAAGGTAGTTAAACAAATTTAAAATCTGAAACATGGTCTAGATCCTGTCTCTATAATATTATGCAGATGTATTTGTTATAGACTGTAAAATATTTCACAATGATGTAAGATGAAATGATCCCTAATTGCAATTGATCACAAATGTTATCAAATAACAGTGAGGAATGTTTTGCAGCTACAATATTTTTGTATATTTGAAACTTTATGAACTCACCCAACTGTAAGGCTTGGCGCAAACTCTTACAACGTTGTTCTATTTAAATATTCACCCTTTATGATGAATTAAGAAAAGAAAGTTATTGAAAGATTAACAATTGAACATAACTAAGGCCTTTGTCAATTGAGTGACTTGTGTTGCGTTTCGGTTTCATCATCTCAGCCTTGACCATGTCACAGCTTTCCTGCCCATTTTCATCTATAAGATGGTAATGTGTTACCAAATTGAACTGGCTGAATTCTTCTTCATAAACATACTGGTGATTTCCCATTCCAAATATTTCTGATGTCTCATGGGATTGAGAGGTACTGATATTTTTGAAGCAAATTCTGTATGTAAGTAGTAGGCCATCGATGTTTTTTTTTTGTTTGTTTTGTTTTGTTTTTTAATACTGTGAACTTGTTCATAATCGAAGTTCCTTTTCCCTTATTTAGTCATTCCCATGTGCCTTCTTTTGCCCTTGAAACCATGCAAGGGCTCAAAATAAGCTACTATAAATTGGGAAACTACATATGACTTTTTTGTGTAACATTAACATAAGATATTTCTTTCGTGAACCTATAAATCAAACATAAAATAATGATTTTAATATTAAAAAAATGTATAAATTATAATTACTGACATTTGTGGGTCTTTTTGGTTGGTTGACAGCATCTATTATTGGAAGTGTGGCTCAAGCCTTCTCTAGATATGTAGCGCTACACAGTCCTTTGTCGAGTAATGTAATGCAAAAAGGAGGGGAGGGGCTAAGGGTTAGAAATTGAACCAAGTTTGGACTTACTAAGTTTGCATACTCTGACAAGTTTGCATACTCTGGGTACAATTATAGAGTTTTTTTGTAGCCCTAAACAAACACCTGTAATCTAGAGTGAACAATCTCAACAGTTGTGGAATCTTCATCTAAAATGAATCTCTGGGGAACACAGACGACAGACTTCTGGTGAATTAGAGGAAGTTAAGTAACTGAAGGTTGAGATAAAAGCATGTAAGGGCCCTCAACTGCTCTCCTCACACCGACACCATCTGCTCCACACTGATGTGAACTCAAACACACTGCTCTCAGCCTCTGTTTATGTGAAGCTTCTGCAGCGCCTGATGAATAGAGCGTCTGCTTTGTAGAGTGTGCCAATAACTTTGATGGCAGATCATTAGAATGAACGCTAACATCTCTCTGAGTGGCCTTTTTTTCTTGCATTGCTTCATGTGAACAGGTGTGGATAATGGAGGAAAGATCTAAATCTGAATACAGTAGTGAATCACACAAGGTCTTGATGCCGTCAGTGTAAGCATTATACCACTATAGCACAAATGCTACTGTAAATAAGACAACCGGCAGTTGTTTGCAGAACAATCTGTGCAGAGGAAATGCTCAAGGAGCTGAACGCTTGGAGGAGAACGGAGAATAATGCAGATGAGACGATTTAGTGACTATACTGGTTGATTTAATCCTAGTTCACATGCTGTCTGTGTCACTAAGAGGACTGATGGCCCCTTTAAGGATTTTATTGATGCGGCGTACGTCTGATTTGATTTGCAGCTAAGGACAAATGCTCGCTTAATTGATCCTTTTTCTAATTAGCTTTAGTTATTCTAATTGTTGCCTTTTTGAACCCCTATGGATTTAATGCTATTTGTTAAGAAATTGATTATTTCAAGAGGTGAAAATAGACAACAGGGATAAGCATTTTATAACAGTTAAGAATGTACTAAGAATGTAAGAATGTAAGAATGTATTTTTTAACAAATGTAAACTTTTGTAATGTAATCTTTCTCTGAGGGTTGTAGCATTTATTGGAATCCCTAAATAAGTTACTTTAAATGACTTTTCAAAATGAGGAAAGTGGTTTTGGAGCAGAAAGCAACAATACTTTTGCGATGGGTGTGTAGGTGCAGGCATGCTCTGATGAGAAGATGCTCTTTTCTTTATTATTTCAACCATCATTAGAGCCGATTCTTAAACAACAAATTATCCATTTAAAGACCTGAGCAGACTCCATTGTAGAAATGTCCATTGTAAGCAATGTTTGCACATTATATTTTCCTGCCTAATTACAAAATGCACAGGCTCTAATTGGACTGATCTGTGTTGTGCACTTAGTCCAGTCTTTAATAAGGGTCTTCAGTTCAGTCGTCGCGTTCGCTGCTTTTGAAGACTTAATGGATTTTCAGAGACATTAGATTTAACTTGATAATGGCTGCAGGGTGTGGGATTAATAAAGCCTGCCATCAAAATCAGCAAATGCAAATGTGTATATTTAAGCATCCTCGTGATTTGTGCTTCTTTTAAATTTGAAAGTTTCACTTCATCGAGCCCGACAGCTGTGTCTGTGTGTTACATGCAACATGAATATGCATATGGTGAAGGGTTATATTCCGAACTGCATGAAACTGATGCTTCATCTTACAGCCGTATAGTTCAATTTATGGCAGATCTGCACTCTGAAATGTGCATTCAGATAAACTAAGGTGTCAGAAGCATTTTGAACTTGTTCAAGCAAATTTATTGCAAGTTATGAGCAATAATTAAAGGTCTAATGAGTTTTCAGTGTTCTTTAATGAATCAGTAAGCGTTTGGCTACAGTAAACATATCCCCAATTGCTCTTAAAAACTTATATCCTATGAAACATTCATGTAGATATTTAAAAGCTTTCTGCCAGCAGTAATTTCCTGTTCAATTATGCCAACTGTCAATGAGCCATGGTTCTGAAATCAGCTCAGTCGTGAAGATCTGGCATACTATATCTTTTATAAGTCGAAAGGTTAAACACAACATGGGCTCTGGTATACATATACATATATATATATATATATATATATATTACTGTTATTACTGCCCGCTATTATCAGCTCTTTTTAGGAAAATGTCATTTTGATTATCTTAAATACTCTAAATATTCTGCTGAAGCCAATCAGAAATTTGATTATGTACTGATTTACAATGAAATAAGTCAGTGGTGATGTATTAAACGTAATAGAAATGACATTTAATCACAGTGCGAGTCCATTCCACATGATCATTATTAATAATGCTCCGTAAAAGTTTTAAAACGGAACAGCCGAGGGTTTTGACACATTGTTCATAAACGGTGGGTGAACTTGTCTGTCTGAAAGCCCGAGACAGACTGTAATGTGAGGTGAGAGAGGTTGTTCGCTTTCTGGGTTGTGCCCCACAGGTACCCACGTGTCAGTTTACCAACATCAGTTCGCGAGGCGGTGAGGTGAGGCGGCAGCTTCAGCTGCCAGTCAACAGCTCCTCTGCTTCTCTTCTCTGGACACTGACTTAATATGGGCTTTTGACTCCAAGAGTTCTGCTTGTTGTTTATAACTTTGGGAGTAGAGTGCAGAGAAGATATGAGTTAGTATCAGTTTAGCAAAGAAGGATGGTAGGGTTTCTTTGGGGCATTGGGCCTCTGAAACAGAGCTGCAGGAAATAAACAGCAACCGTTGTAGCATGACTGAAAATCCTTTGAGCAGGCTGCTTTAATTGAGCCCCTACGCCTTTTCCCTTTTCCCTCAGATCCGTTTTCCCCTCATGGAAATTACACAAAAGGTCTCTTAACAATTTTATGCATTTTAAAGACCATTAATTGATGTGTTAAACTACATTTTGTTTAAGTGAAGGGGTCCGATGAGCCTCAGGCTGTGCTTGTATATCAGTTTACTGTCTGTTCGTGACAGATCAGTGTTGCTTAAGTGGTTTATTAACACTGGTGAGTGTGCATGGCATTAAAACAAGTTGTACACACGGTTTCACATCTGTTTCGGTCTCCAAAAAAAACTAAAGTTTCTGTATTTTTTAGAAATTTTGTTTTGGGCATGGTTGATTTAGGAATGCACAAAATAGTTTAATAAATAGTACAAAAATAGTTTAATAAATAGTACAAAAATTTTTTTTTGGTAAAAATGCATCATATTGCCAAGTTTTATAGGTAGATAAATGGAGGTAGACAGTTGTTTTAAATGTATTGAAAATCATTAATAACCTACTTAGATTTTGGACGCTTTTTGAGGTTCATGCACAGATCCCTTATGCAAATAAAGGTGAGTAGCTGTTACGATCACCTACAGATGATTTCCTGCCCTGCAATAGAGTGTTCTGCCTTTGTTGGCACCTCTGTTCCTAGTCGTGCTGCTGCCATTATCAGTTGTCATTAATACCATTCATATTTTCTAATAGCTGCCTTTGAACACCCAATATCAGCTCTGTGAGGCCCTATTATTAAATATATCCCACATAATAACATCATGCTCTAGAAGTTCTGTTGTTTGTTGGATTGACTTTCTGCTAAAAAACAAACAAACTACATTTTTGGGACCATTTTGCTTTTTTATCAACCTACTACACTCGTAATCATAGGGGAACCTTTTTTTGGTGCCATTTAACACTGATCTCCAAAGGTACTATTTAGAACCAATGTTCAAAAGTGATTTTTAGAACCAATCCTCAAAAGCTCTAATTATAGCCAACCATCAATTGTATGAAATAAATAATTCTGGTATGATATATACATATATGATCAGCATCTGTATATTGCACATTAAAAACAACAAAGAAATGACTCAAGTACAAAAAAGGCAATACAACTTTCTTTACACTAACAAAGTGCCATAACAAAAACCACAAAGAACCAGTGAAGAACTTAAGCGGTTCTTTAGAGAAAAAAAAGTGCACTTTAAACCTGCAAAGAACCTTTTTTTAAGAGTGTTCTCCATCTGCCAGTAGGACTAGGGATCTACTGAATCAAACGAATGGTTTGATTAATATCTTATAATGTGTGGGATCTTAGCTTCAACCTTTGTTCAACACCTGCTCTGCTTAAGCTCCTTTGGAGTTGTTTGGATTGCATTGAGGCAGTTCAGGAACAATTTTGCATACTCCTCCCTTTGCTGGTTAAACCACTCTGTCCATTAGCTCCATCTGCCCTCCACATTAGCATGGCTTTTGGGTGTGATGTTTACGTTTCCTTTTTTTGTTTCCATTCTGCGCACTGTGTGTACTGTACCTTCCGAGCCTCCCTTGCTTTCAGCATGTTTACAGCGCTTTGAGTGACAGCGAAAGTGATGTGGTTTGATTTGGCCCTCATGCTCAGAGCCCTGGTGGGCGGGGTCATGCAAATGACGTCAATGGAATGGTTGAGGTGACGAGCCCCTTCTGAGCTCCGCCCCTTGTGGGTGACGGGAGCGGGAGGGGGAGGGAGTCAGGCAGAGCTGATCCCACGTGTGACGCTCGCATTCCCGGCTCAGTAATATTCTCCTAGCTCTGTCAGTGTGTGTGTTAGTTACTGGCCATAGTTGGGTTAGCCATGGAGGGAGACGGGAGCCAAGCCACATCTGGAAGTCCAAACGATTCGCAACACGACCCGGGGTAAGCCTGACAGCTCCACACTTTTTATGCCCTTATATTAATGTTTTTTTTTCTTTAGTGAGCATGTTTTAAAAACACTCTTCCGGGTGCACCCAAGTACTACACCTTTGTTTGATGTACACAAGTGAGCACAGTCCGCCGGGGCTCTGTAAACACTCACACACACACGCCGCGCTTTGCTTTGCCTTCGTTTAGCTGTGCTTTTTTGTCGCTAGCTACACGTCAAAATGGCCGATCTGACATCTGGACTCACTTCTGCTGTGTTTTCCCCTTACAGTAAAATGTTTATCGGTGGCCTCAGCTGGCAAACTTCACCAGGTAAGAGAGCGATGGTTCGCTGTCATTTGCGCGCGTTTGTCGGGCTGTGTTGTGTTTGTTTCATTGTATCCAGCGTGGCGCGCTGTGCGGGATATGTGCAGTCATTTGAAGTCCTCTATTCGACCCCTGTTAGACATCCAGGGGGGCGTTTAATTTACAAACTGGTGTGTAACGCACGACCGGCTCGCTGATGTGTGTGTCCTTTCTTTCTGCTTTGCTTCACAGACAGCCTTAGAGACTATTTTAGTAAATTCGGAGAAATCAGAGAATGTATGGTGATGAGGGATCCCACGACGAAACGCTCCAGGTAAAAACACCAGTGTTTCTTTTAATTCCTTTGAGCTGCTTCATTGAAACCGTTTACAGTCGATGGTCATTTCACGAGTTTGGCTTTTTTGTGTGTGTTAAACTAACGGGGGAATAATGCCGAGCGTCCGTTCGCGGGGCGTTTTGGCTTTGACATTGGCTTCTCTGTTCCGCGCTTAAAGTTGTTGTTTTCTCCGGGTTATTTGGTTTAGTGTGTCATGAATAAACCACCGGGGTTTGTCATTAATCCTTCATTTCAGGAGTATGAAATAATGCCTCACTGTTTTCATTAACATTACGCGCGTACAGTACCCACACGATCTGCTTTAATAATATCTCCGAACACACTGCCACGTGAAACCGTATTAAACGTCATGTACATTTCACGGTTTCCGCAGTAATGCTGTTAAAACGTCTGCTTTCTCCATACGGATTAAACAGGCAGTGAAAGTTTTTGCTAGTGCACAGTTCAGCATGAATATTGAATGAGGGATGCACCTAAGCAGTCTATTAATAGCTGTCTTTTGTTTTAGGACCCGGTGAAATTTCACTTGCTTTACATGCAGATCCCTTACTTTAGTAAAACCTTGGTTTAAGATTAAACCTGCTGGTGCCAGACGTGTGGAACGGAAAGCGTATGTGCTTGAGACTTCCAGCAACTCTGCATCTGAAATGTTAAATATGACAATAATGTGCTGAAAATAATAAAGTAAATCCATTTTTATTAGCATGTGTCTTACCAGTCTAATTTTAAACAATATTATTAGGTATGAATTCTGTTTATGTCTGACTGATGGAAACCAATAAAACACTTTCAAATGATTAATATTTTTTTTTTAAGTATATCTTCTAAAGTCGCAAATTCCAGACATTGTTTATTGTAAAACACAGAAGGATTTGTCTGGCGCTGACCTCTACCGTCACATTTTCTGTTTACAATGAAAGTGAGCATTGACTGAAGCTGTCATTCTTTATATTTTTGGGGTTCTTCATAAAAGAAAGTCGATTTGTGACAACAGAAGCGCAACAGATGAGATCGTTTTCTTTGAAATGCCACTCACATCTCCTTGACTAACAAACAAAATAGTTTTGTGTATGTTTCTTGCATTGTTCGGTAAACAGCAATGAGAAAATGTTAACACTATGCTAATTGTGTTATTTTTGCTTTGCAGGGGATTTGGCTTCGTAACGTTTGCTGATGCGGCCAGTGTAGATAAGGTTCTAGCTCAACCTCACCACGAATTAGACTCAAAGACGGTACGTTCGCATCTGTTTACGTTTGAGTGAGTGTGTGTTTTTCCTCGTGAAGTGCTGCGGAAACATACTTGTATCTGTGACATTCGGTGGTGAAAGACAGTGTCGCTCTCTCATGTCTCCTCCTGGGTCGAGGCACTCTGCAGCATTCGTCATTCTACCGCACACACAACAGCGGGGCACTTGACATAAATAAGTAGCCGAATAATTAGAAATGTCTTCCACACATGCCTCAGTGAGTTTAACCCCTTGCTTGCCAAATTAGAGAACAGGGGGTTAAATCACATTGAGCTATGGGGCAAGATGGGATTAATTACCTGCTGTGTCATTTGATGGGGATGCCAGCGTTAAGAAACCTTCATTATACATCTTTATTTGTATTTATTTCCGCATTATGCGTTGCTCTGTGTAGTTTAAATTACCCTTGCAGACTATGTTTTATAAAGTTACGTTTGCATATTGTTACAATGGACTACTGCATTGACTTAATTTCTTAATTAACGGTCATGGATTTTATAAAGTTCCTTAATAATTGTTCAGTGTGTTTTTTTGTTTATTTTTAGTAAATGCTTGGGTTTACTATAGTTTTAGCAACTATCTGCGTTTTAGTAATAACTTTGTAAAGTAAATATAAAAGCAATATAAAACAATTATTTGCTTGTTTAATTTATGAAAATAACTTCATACATGTTGTATGTTTTCAGACACCATTTTTGCCTCTTGCATCATTAAACAGAATTTAAGTTTTAGTTTTAGTCAGAAGAAGAAAACACCCTTTTAACTTGCTTAGCAGCGTTTTGGAACCAAATTTTACCTAAGTTTGTGTAAATTCCTAATTTGTTCTTTTTGTGATGCATGTCAATTTACAAATGGTCTTTTATTATTATTGTTGAGCAAAATACAGTTCATCACAACACACTTTATTGATATAATCCAAGCCAAATTTTATCTTTATAGATTTGGGAAATTCCAGTAAAAGTTTTCACACTTATCAATAAAGTCATTGTGGATTCAATGTATATTTTCCCATGTATACGGATCAGTTTGTAGATGCAGCAGCTAGTTACCTGTTGGAGCCCAGAGTGAAAGAACCTTTTATTTGGCATGGCTGGTGGCAGACAAAACCGGCATTCACTGGCTTATTTTAATAGATGTCATGTCCCTGCAAGTTCATATTAAGAGACAGACTGTATTTAAAGGTGTACACAGAGGCTCATAACTCGCCTTTGTGTCTATTAAACCTTCCCTCACTACACTGGACTGCATTCTTGCATTCAGCATCAAGTCTGTGATCGGAAGGCATTTAGAATAAGGTTTAGCTGTTCTGTGCGCATATGCAATTTGTTGTTTATGTGCGAAAACAAATGAAAATGTAGAAGTGCTAAAAGGAACAAAAAACTGTCCGTTGCAGATTTAACTGCCGAGAGGGGAAAACCCTGTGTTTGAGATTCAAGTTGTGTTAATTAGATTAGATAAGTTGGCTAATTTGGTCAACAGCAGATAAACCAGTTAGATTGTTTATGAACTACCTTAAGCTGCAGGACGATTACGGTTTCCGTAAATCCAGCAATTGAGCTAATTATGAATTTTTGAATTGTAATTAAGCACGGTAGATGTGATGATGTTCAAAGTCTAGGTGTAAATTGGTGTGATTCATAATCTTCGTCTATTGTAGCATTCTCTGACATTTTAATAATTGAAACAAACTGAACATTTAAGGTTGTGCAACTGTGGCATACGAGTGTAACGTGTTTTACTTACTTGTTTATTTTGTGTTATAAGTGGATCAAGGTTTTAAGTTACAAATGCTATTGATGCGCTGAAGGATGGAAGAAAGAAAGCTAGCGTTAGGAGCAAAATACTGTATACAGGATTGAGAGTGATTGAGATCATGTGGACAGTAGCGGCTGGTGCTAAAGCAGGGATTACTGAGCTCTTGCTTCTGATGATGTCATAGTCAGGCCTGGGGCAGCTGTGTCATGACTAGGGTTTTACCTCTGCATGGAAACCAGGAGCTGGGAGCAAGAACAATTGCATGTGGCTGTTGTACTTCTCATGCTGTGATGTTTACTGCAGGATGGACACATTTTTTGTAATAAAAATAAATATAATATCTGCTTTAAATAATTAAGTGATTATCTACAGGTGTTTTTTTTTCGTGTGATATTTAAGACTTTCCTAGGAGATTTAATAATTAAACATCAAATTTACTCAAACAAAGGGAATAATGTGATGGCTGATATATAAAATCATGTGAAGAATCCTTTCCAAATAGTAGCTTTTTATTTGAAAGTTTGTCAAAAGTACAATGGGTGAGAGAGGTGGTCATTCACCAACTTATACACATTAGAAAAACATTGACGCATTAAAAGACATATTTATTATTTTGATTTTGCAAATTTTCTGCAATTTACAGCAGTTCTTGGAAAATAAGAAAAACAGATCCATGCGGCAAACATAAAATCCTTCTAAAAAGCTGTGGCTGTTTCTCGAGATCCACCAAAGTGATGAAGATATACTGATCGTTCCATGAACACAGAACACTATTTACATATTAGAATTTTTGGTCGTATAACTATTCTAGCTATAGCCAATAAAGTGTTTAAAGGTGATTTAAAAAAAAAAAGAAAAAAAAAGCTTTTTTTCAGAGCAGAGTAGGCTCTTCACTCCCTCCCCCCACCCAATTTTTTAGGCCATTGTGGAAATACTGTGAGAATATGCAGTTTTTTTTCTTCTTTTAAAATAAAAATAGTAAAAGTAAAAAAATATTTACATCGGTGTCAATGGTAATCCTCTCTCTTCTTGCGCCAACCTCAGGTGGCAAGTTCATTAATTGCAATTCAGTAATTTTTATGATTTGCATCTGAAGGGTAAGTTTGGTCTTGCGGTTTGGTCTTTCCTGGATATAATGTAAGATCATGGTGAATGCAAATTTTGTATTTAATTTAAAAATAAAAGTATGATTTTTGTTGTAGACGCTGGTGTTTATTCCATTGTGTTATCGTACATTTTCAATCACATTGCCACTTTTGAAGAGTGTAAATGGACCTATGCAGAAACAGAGAGAGATTTCTGACACATTTATTTAGCATTTGATTAAAAACGGTGTAATCTGTAGATCTGAAAGCCTGGGGTGAGAATTGCATTGTGTATTGACGACTGAAAGACTGCTGCCAGTTTCTGGAAAAGCAATCTGTTTTAGATTAAACACTTTTCTGGATGAATTAAAGTACAGCACAACATCATTTCCCACCAGCAAGGTTTTTTTTGTTGTTATTATTTGTGCAGTACATATTGCATTTCTGTTCAGGTCAAATTAATTTACCAGCAGACCACCCTCCTTTGTTTTCTACCAAAACATTTTATTGTATTTTTTTGTCTTCTTCTTGCACACTGCCATTTCTCACGATTTCTCTTCCTTTGCTTCGCATTATAAGAAGTGACAAAGCATTCAGACACTCTGTATATTCAAGAGCAATATAGCACTAATGGACCTTTTTCCCTTGAGTTATTTTTCCATTTAATGAGAGTGCAGAAGCAAGTCTTTGAACTGTTTTGTTCTCGCATGCATGATTATCTACCGTTCTAAGCCTCTAGTGCTCTGGCTGTAGAAGCTTTAGCCTGTGCTGTAAAAAGAGGCTCTGAATGTTTCAAGACCAGAGCAGCGCTACATCATCGTCTTCGCAGTACAGTTTCTTTTTCAATGTTTAAGACACTCGTTCTCTAAAATGAAATCCAACAAGCTTGCCAGTGGAAATCAATAGTTTTCATGTAATTATTTTATTATCCTCTAAGAGAGGATTCTCTTGTATTTCCAGCAATCTAAATGAAAAATGATGCTAAGATCAATGAGAGTAAAATATCTTCATTACAGCTGATGACTTTGTAATGTTAATTTCACCACCCGGGGAATTGGTTGTTATTATTAATATCCAGTATGAAACAGGATGCTGGTTCAGAGCCCCAGTGGTTCAGCAATGCTTTTAATCACAATGCGAGTGAAACTTCATTTCATTCATAATATAATAAAATCAAATAACAGCTTATCTAACCAATAAACCTGCTGGATCTGCTGCACATGCCAAAATGCATTATAGGCGTAGTCATAACCCCTCGCTGCGGAGAAGAGTCACCCTTAATAATGATAATCCCTCAGGGGGAATGAGGTTGTGGAAGTATTGATCTAATGGCCTGTCTTGATTCTCCACAAATCTACAGGACTCACTAAAACAGCTCCCGTCATGTCAGCCTGACCTCCCTCGAGGCCTAGAGCACTTCTTTAGCGAGTCTTTGAATTATCTCTGGTGCTTTACACCATGGCACCTGTTTATTTAGGTTGTAATGGAGTTATTCTACCTGGATTCGGTTTTTGTCCTACACGGTCCTCATGCAACCAGTGTGTAATAACCAGTGGAGATTACACATGAGACAGCGCGCATTGCATCATGATTAATGCTATAATTTCCATGGAAGTTATTGAGAAGTCTCGGCACAGTCACAGTCTCTTCCAGTATTTTCTCTTCAAGTAACCACGCCACTAGCTTTGATTGCTCATGTTTCTTTCTCTTTTTCTCATCTAGATTGATCCTAAAGTTGCCTTTCCAAGACGCGCTCAACCCAAGGTAAGATCTATTTGCTTTTCTTCACTCATGCTGAGCCCCTTTACATTTGCAAGGCTGCTGTGATTGTGAACGTTGTGAGAGGGTGAGTGGTTTTCTCTCAATCTTGCCTTTGATGGAGCAAGGTTGAAATGGAGTCTTGCAGTCTGGTGGATATTTTGCAAGCTCACTGTTTTATAGTCCGAGGGAAGATGGTTTAACTGTGGTGGAATTCTGATATTTTTAATTAGCCTGGCTGGTTGTGATCCCGGAGAACTGTCTTGGAGAAAATATTGAATTATCGCTGCCTAGCTGAGCATGAAGGTTGAATATTCTTTCGTTTCTAGCAGCGTGAGGTGCAGTGGTGATTAACTTGTTTTTTTAGCATCACTGCTTGCATACAAGATCATTAAAAGGAAGACAAATCTCAAGAAATATTTTGCCCTTAGCTTTGGATTTCAGAGGATTAAATCCTTCTTGTCTGAACAGGAACATTTTCTTTTTGCGGCATAGTGTTTGTGTTTTTTTTTGTATCTAATGTCCTGCTTCTCTGAGCCATTCTGGCAATGAATTTCCGACAGCCTTTTCACTTCAGACTGCACCGTCAGCCAGATGGTCTGTGCCCCAGATTTTGTGTCTGCCATCCAGCCGTTGCTTGGCCTCTCAGGCAGAGCTGGGACATTTTTCCTGGCTCTGTAAAGGCCCACCAGCACTTTCACCCAAGAGGAAAGGTGCACAGATCTGAAATCAGCCGAAGTGTTTCACTGAACAGGACAACAGAAGGTTCCCGATCAGAGTAGGCCGTAGTTGAGGGCTCGTGGGGTGACAGGTGTCCATTGCACACTTGTCTGGCTAATTGATATAAAACTTTTTTGCTTCATCCAGAGCTCATCGGAGGAGAAAAGGTGCATGATTTTTCTCGCTCTCATGCACATACACATGCCAGAGAGGCAGGTCCAAATGCAGGCCTGATGGCCGAGGGCCTAATGCTGTTTCTTGGCATTGGTTATTTATGGGATGAATAGGATCATTTATACAGACAGTCTCCAGTAGCAGGTAGTCTGCAGCCCTGTGGACGTTTGCTTGGAGGCACACACGTACCTGTAACGCGAATACAGTATTGTGCTTTGTCAACGGAACCATTATTTTATCTTTATGATACCCTTCCTAGAATGACAGCCAATAAACACAAAGATTTAATCAAATCTGAAGTGGCTTTTTGTTTAAAAAAAAAACAAAAAAACAACAAAAAAAAAACAAAGTCACTTAAAGAGAGCTGTGTTCTTTTTTTTTTTTCTTCCTTCACAGCAGTTTACCACAGACGAAGGGAGAAATTGCTTTTTTTGCTATATTTGTGATTGGGCTTGTTGTTTCACACTACTTTCCCCCTCAACACGGCTCTGCATGTCCCAACAAGATTTTAATTGATATTGGGATTGAGGCCCCTTTTGGAAGCGAATGGATTTTTGCAGCTCTGAGATCGCCCTCGGAGAAAATAGTTATTTTCATCAACCCTAAGGCTGCATAATCCTTCCAATCAACTTACTGAGGCTTCACCAGCTGCTATAGGGCCATTTTAACAAGCCTCTAGGTGCAGGAAGCCGATGGACGATCATCTGTATGTGATGGGTCATTTGTTTGCTGCTGATTCTTGTCGTTTCTCATTGATCAGGTTTGGAGGCTGCTCCATAGCTAGTTGGTAATATAGCAATTGTGAGTAAATCTTTAAGCCATTTGTCTATAGACATTGTCCCAAATAATTAATTTTTAAGCTGTTTGCCAAATAACTTTTATCAACTCTAAAACAAATACTGGTGACATTTTGGCATCTTTAAGTACTGCTCCCTGGATTTTATTTTCTGTTCCATCAGAAGTTTTTTTTAGATTGAAAATTTGTGGCTTTAGATAAATTAAACTAGTGACCATTTGATGGTGCTTGAACATTACAAGTGTAAAGCGTCCCTCTTTTTCACTACCTTCATAGAAAACCTTCAAATGTATGCATGTAAATAATAAAAGGAATAAATAATTATCTTCTCTTTAGAGAATAGATTCAGACATCAAATGGGAGAATAAATGAATCCAAGTATGTGCAGCATTAAAGGTTTTTTTTCCGTTTCAAAATTAAAGTAATTAAAGTAATTCTGAAATTTTCCATCTTTCAAACCACACAAGTTATTTTGTTACTTGCTTTTTCTGTTAGGACCTTTAAAAATCAATAGAATATTGTTGACATCGTTCTAAATGCACCAGTGACTTTAAAAGGTTTTAAAAGTAGACTTTAAAAAAAAATATTTTTTTATACACTTCATTTACAGCTATTTTTGCCATCAATACAATACCTTGAAATATTCCTTCAAAAATATTGTATCTTTATTTTTTTATTTATTTTATTAATATTATTATTACTAGGTTAAGTGGTATTTTTCCCTTCACTCTTGAATCTCAGTTCTTATGTATTGAGTGTGTAAAAATATTTGCACCTAGTGCACTGTGAAACCGCATAGCTGTCTGGTCCTGTAGAGAGGAATCTCAGGGGAAGTATACGACTAAGTGTGAAAACTCCAGGCCAAGTTTTTAATGAAGTCCGAAAGGTGGAACTGTGTGAAGTGCCGGAACAACCATTTTCTCGCTCTCTGAGAGAGGCGAGTGTAACTGAGAGCCTACTAACTCCAAACAACCCCTGTGCCAATTAAAACGCTTGGCTAACATACGGTTCAGCCCAGCTTTGTTGGTCTTTTTTTTTTCTACTGCCTAGTGGCTTGACCTTGCCTTTTTCAAATCTTCCATTTAAAAAAATGTTTTTGGTAAACAAGTCTTATTTAAATCTGTTGTAGGTTCTGTTTGACATTTGATACAAACATTGTGTGGAAGACTGTGTTCTAAATATTTAGCAGGAATACAGCAGAGGTGCATAGAATGATGGACTATGGGATACTGAATTTAATACTGGTAATTGTTCCACTGGAGAAAACCTTTGATTTATAGAGGGTTGTTGACTGAGCAATGGTGCTATTCATTTACATGGTCAGGGAAGAAAAAAAAAGCTCAGCACCACTGTGGCTGGCCCAGCACTAACTGCTGTTGAGTGACACTAATGAGGAGAAGCAGCATGGAGGAAAAGCGAAAGAAACAAGGTCTTCTGGACATGGCCATTGACAAAACCTCTTTAAGATTTCACCATTCAGTGCAAGCTTCCCAAAACCCCCCTCCCCAACCCGTTCAAACTTCCTTCTCAACGACACTTCTCTCAATTAGCATGGCTTGTGGAACAAGATACTCTTGTGCTTTTCCTTTGATTTGTTTTGATTAGTAGGAAGTGAGGGATCTAATTGAATCCTGTTTGAGATAGCATGCCAACACATATCGTGTTGAAGCAAAACAGAGGAAACTCTTAGATGGGTCAAGAAGTTTTTCTTTTTGAGGAGTAACAAAAGGTCATTTTGGTTAAGGGTTCTGCCCTATTTGTGTCCTATTCTGGGATTTTACGGCAATCCCTGAATATTAATGTTGGCAATATTTGTGTTGGATGTTCTAACCTACATTTGTTCAAGTTGGCTATTTGTTTATAAGTAAACTTATGCACCCTGCCCTTGTACAAATAGACCTAATCGATACAAGTTCACTTCATTCTTTGTAACTAAAATGTTCATTTATGTGTTTGTGGACAGTTTTGACTGCAGCTCTTGAAAACACAAGGTTTTCTAAAGTGCTGTTTTTCCAGGTCTTTTTGTAAAATGAACTAAATAGAAAACTAACACAGTGATGGGCCTTTTAGTCAGACAATGTGAACTTTTTACGCTTTGACACATCTAAACTAGCACTTGCAGATTTTTAAATAAAAGGACGCAATCTTTTAAGTTTCATCACCATTGATGATGTGACATACTCCTTTCAGACTTGTGCTTTTCATGGCAAGATGCTGCCAATTGTTGGAAAGCTTACAAGGAGAGAAATAAGTTAAAACCCTCCTGCTGATTTGCATTTATCACAAAACATTACTTTGTTTTTGATCGAAGAAATCAGTCGTTCAGGGTAGGTGTCCCCCAGTTTTGCATAGATCTTAAGGCCTCTACAGTGATCCAAATTGAAACTCGCACAAGCTTTTTTTGCTTTTTTCTGAGTCAAGGAAATATTGATGCAATGACACTCCACTTCCAGCCTGAAGATGGAGTTTATTATACAACTGATGTATTCTGGGCCACACCGGGAAACAAAAAGACAACGACAGAAGAAATCAAAGAACACATTAAATCATGGATGTCAAGCAGTTTATACTATTGATGGCTGATTGCAGAGACCAAAATGTGAAGAAAAGAGAGGATTTATACGCGCTATTTCTTTCACGTGTTTCCTGTGCGAAATTGCTTAGAAAACGTGGAATGAGCACCAACGGCCAGCTCTTTTACGTCATACTCATGTCATCAAAAGAGCCAGCTTTTATTGGTTGTTGTCCTTTTTTTTTCTCTCCATTAGCACCACTCATTTGGTCAGATTTTGGCGGCCATGGTTTTCGATCAAGATGTGTTGTTGCACGAAACCTGGGATTGCAAATTCAGATTGCTGCGTAGAGGCCTTTAGGAGGGATTGTATTTTAAATATCTTTACAGTCTGCAACAAGGTTGTATTGTTTGAGGCTATCAGGTGGCAGCTTTAAGGCCACTTGGCACGAATAAGCCGTGAAAGCCTAATGTATTCCAGAACCATTTCTGTGTGGCATTGGCTCTATGTTTTTAGTAATTTCCCTGCTGGATAGCAGTTTCAAATTCCTGGTAAAATACCCCATCTTTTAGATGTAGTCCATTGGGAGTTGCACTTGGAAGAAAAACTCCCCAAAACAGAAAATTTCTACCACCACGTTTGCCTGTCCTCCAACAAAGAGTCGAGTTGATGCTAAACATTTTAGTTTTTAATAGGGATGTCCCGATCAGGTTTTTTGAGCCCCGATCCGATCCGAGTCATTTAATTTTAAGTATCGACCCATACCGAGTCCCGATCCGATACTTGTCTTTTCCTTGTGCTAATTGCACACTTTGTGCATGCAGGTTATTAAATCAATCCAGTGTGTACTCTTGACAACCAAATAGCTCAGCAGTGCATCAATAAAATGGTTTAGCCTTTTCCTGCGTTCACTCAGTGAAGTCACAATATTCTGTCGTGTTTCGTTTTAAGATGCCTTATCAAGATGGTAGTATTAAAGGCTGCTTTGCTAGTACCACTGCGTGAAATGCTTGCATTGCAAACGTTGCATGTAGCTACCAGACTAGAATCACTTTCCAACTTAAAATACTTCCACACTGCAGACATCTTAGCACCGTATTGCAAGTAGTAAACAACATGCGAGTTTAACATGCGAGTTTGCGACACGTGCGTGACGTAAACATTCGATCGGTCCGATACATAGAGCCGATTCCGATCAGTTAAAAAATGCCTCGATCAGCCCCGATACTGATCTTTACGATCGGTTCGGGACATCCCTAGTTTTTAATATTTATTGCAAAGCCTAAGATGTTTTTGCACATGTGGTGCTTCGAACATGGGGAATTAGTTGCTTTATTTCTCAGTTTGATTCAGGTATTTATTTTCACTGAATATTTTGTGGTCTAAGCATTCCCACCCTTGAGTGTTTTACCTAGTGTAATATTGGTGGAAGATCAATGTTAAATCCAAGTTTGATTACAAGTCTTGAGAAATAGTGCATTTCTGTCTTACTTTAGGTTTGCTTTTGTCTTTTGCTGTCAGGCCTGGAAGCATGTCAACACTGTAGACAGGTTATTATGCTGTGACACTCAGTACGAAGCATCCCAATGCTTTCATTTAGGGTTTCTCCCAGAGTGGAAGGCTGCCAAGACTGCTAGAGCCCTTGTAGCAGCAGACAAGCTTCCACATCCACCTAGTCTCTGCTGCAGTGAGCTGCTTTTGATGCTCCGTTACCTGCCGTGTCCTATGCATAGTACCCATGTAGCAGCAATGCAATCAGCCCACACACTCCACCTCGTGACAGTCAAACTCCGAGCTCCTGTTTGCCAGCTCCTTGTGTCGATCTCTGTGTGAGAGCTACTCAAACCTGCCTGCTGTATCCAGAGTTGTCCATTTGCCCACTGGTATGTTGTTTTTTGTTGTTGCTTGAATTGTATAGAATGTCTATAGACACCAGCCTTGTAGTGATAAAAAAATCTATCCAGAAAGAGCTGTTCTGAGAGATCAACTGTTGCTGAATCTTTTGTGGAATAAGCATTCCAGTCCCCTCTTTAAATTCATAGTCCTCGTGAATGTCAAATGAATTTTTGAATCTTAAAACCAAGATACTCCAGCATAAATACAGTAAAATAAAGCTGTTGGATGCACATACATTTACATAGTCCGTTTTAAGTAGAAATTGCCTTTTTTAACTTTACTGGAATTAAAAGTGTTTTCTACAAAAACCTTCATTCTCAGGCTTTCAATGCACAATTAAATTTTTTTATAAATCTATTGTTCTTTCATTAACTGCAGCCTACACTATAGCATCTGCAAAACATTGTGATCCTGCATATTTCGTATCTGTAATTTTCCACCACGTAAAGCATTTACTGCATGCTTTTGACCTTGATGTGCAGACTGCAGTTTAACACATTTTCCTCTGCGCTGGAACCGCTTTGACTTGTCGGATATTGACGTTTCCGATGCTGTGGAAGCTGTTCTCGGCTCTTTTGCTGTCCACTTCTCTCTGGGTGTTTGTGAAATGAGCGGTCTATGCAATCAACACAGTGCTGCTGGACTCATCCAAGCTCCTATGACCTGCCGTGTATGTCCTTGTTCAGTGATTGTCCTTCAGTTCACTGCAGTGCTCAGCTCCTCTCCTCCACTTATCGGACCAGGTGGCTGATATGTTTTCTTTCCTTCTTTTCTTCATTTCCGCCCTTTTAGTGTCCCACTGCAAGGGCACCTTTTAAAATGAGCACTTTAAAACTATTGCTTTTGACTGTTTACTCTTTTGGCCCTGCTGACTAATATGCACAAATATTTTATATATATATTCTATATATAGAGAATTATATTATTTTAAATGACTACTCTTTACAAGTAGTCGCAAGTTGGCTAATAGAACCTAGATGAAAATTCACAAGTTGTTAATTTAATTTTAACATCTTGTATTCTATAATTTTTTTTAATTAACCAACATTGAAACTAGAAGTGGACTTTCTAACATTCAACAAAAACATACACACTACATATTCTGTCTTGTATTGTATTTTTCAGTTTAGATTGCCTTTGATGACCACTTTTCACGTCTATGTAAATGATAAAATAATCCAGTTATCCTAGTTCTGTGAATCAGGGAAAGTTTTCTGTTGCGGTCAACCAAAGCTTTGAGTTACTATGGTTACCAAGTACAGCAGATTGATATTAAAAGTGAACAGACTGACTCAATGCTACCTGTGTGGTTCTGTAAATTTGCTTAACACCAGCCACCCAATAAGAAGCTATCCAGACTGACCATGCCATAAGAACAAATAAAACAGGTTCTTGGTTCAGAGACTCATATCTTTTCATGGCTTGTGAAGGTTGAATAATGGAGTTAAACAAGAGTGAGGGAGGAAGTAATTTTATTTTTTTACTCTATGCTATTTTTAAATATTCTTCCAAAGAAAAAAAATGATTGGTCCATATATTGAATAGTAGCTTTATTTCAACAGAAAAAAGACTGAGCACCAGTTTTCCTCACATCTTAAGATTGTTTGGCCCTACTGTTTTTATTAAATGTATACTTTTTTACAACTTAATCTGTTATGAACGACAAGTTTTTTTTCTGTTTATTTTGTTTTGTTCACTTTTCATACATCTTGTGAGCATGTTTGCTGATTAAACTTAGGCAAAACATTCATCTTGCCCTCGGTCCTGCCAGAAGAGAAAAGTCAACCTTTGTGAAGTCCTTGTTTGGTTATCCACTGTAAATGCAGAATTTGTTTATCTGGACCACTGTGTGTCTTGTGAAACAGGGCACAGTATTTAGAGCATCCATTAGATGTGGGTGTCTTGGAAGAAGCACCTCTTTTAGTTCCATTGGTCGGAACTTTTTTTTTTTCAACTGATAAATAGGATGCTAAATTTGGAGGCTGTTTATTTTCATGAGGGAGCAAGAGCATGTGAAATTCGAATGCAAAGCGTGTGTTTCTTGCAGCATGTGGTTTATTTCTACAATTTATTTAGCAAAGTTTTGTTTTTCTTGTATGCTTATTTATTTTTTTCCCAGGATATACACAAAAATGTTGGTCAGGGAATTACAATTTGAAAAGAATAAACCTCTTTCTGTGATTGGAGGGTTTTGTCCTCATTTGTATTTTAGTTGACTTCTTCATTGTGTAAATGCAAACAAACTTTTACCTTTCATCCTGGTTTACCAAGCAGTTTTATTGTTTGCCTGCCAGTAGTAACAGTTCACTTATGTAACAGCAAACTTGCAAAAAGCTGTGCTGCATATTCAGATGCAATCCCTACTTCAGGATTTAGCTCATCCTTTTCACAACGCAAGTCCCTAAGAGACCACTTACCTTGATTTTTCCACCCCACTGCTGTGGGACTGCATTTGATCTTTAAAAGCAGATGGCACAACAGCTACATCTAAGAACAAAACAAGTGCCATCTTCCTTTTATATTGACCAAAGACACAAATGCACTTAGCATTGCGCATAAGGCACTGCATGAATCGAAGCTTCAAATGAAATTAGCCTTGAGCACGACTGGTTAGCAACAGCTGTTGGCTCCGGCAGATGCACGCTAGGCTTTTGATGTTGTGAGAAGGGGTAAAGGGCCAAGCTGGGTCTCTCTCAAGTATTCAGAGAGAGGGTAACTTCCTCAAGATGTGTTTCAATGCTTGTATAGCTGAAACAACAAAAAAGATGGTGCACTTGAGAAAAATGACCTGATTTACTCCCCTGTCGCTGCAGAGATGCCAAAACACACAATCGCATTTTCATAACTGTGTTGTGTGCTCTTATTCAGTCTCAGCTGAACTCTTTCTTATTTGTTGAACCAGTAATGCATCATTCAACACATTTGTTTGAGATGTCTTAATCAGATTTTTTTTTTAAAAGAGGATCAGAATTTGATTTTAACTGTAAATATAGGCATGTAGACATATAGATTGTTAAAAAAAAACATTACTCTAAAATAACTGTAAATATAGGCATGTAGACATATAGATTATTAAAAAAAAACATTACTCTAAAAGGTGCCATATTTTTAAAACATTTATAGTAAATGTTTGAGCCCTCTATGCTAGCACTGCACCATTAGTAACTTTCTAAATGCAATATCAAGAGCAACTCGCATTTTTGTCAAATGCACCGTTTTACCCCCATTCCTCCAACAGTCATTATTTCGCCATGTCTTCTACTGACCACCCTCACCTGTCAGTCAGAATTCGGCAAAGACAAACACTGAGCGGCACTTCAAATTAAATTAATGTTATTGCCTGTTGCATTATAATTGAAACACACTTTCTCTGCTTTGTTCTTTGGTGAGAATCTCCTGCTCTCATTTCCTGGACAAGCATTTAGATGAGCTGTACAAGTGATTGAGCAGATTGGTCAGTGGGCGGTGCTTGGAACAGTGGGTGGTGCTAGGAACAATGAGGTGTTTTAAGCTCACAAAAAAGGAATACAGATGCAATACACATTGCTTACACGAACATGCATGAAAGATCCTGAATAAAACTTTGAGGTAGGTTTTTGATGAGAGAATGACAGTAAAAGATGCAATTAATGTTAGAAAAGTTGTTAACGCATAATATGGGACCTTAAACATCATTTAAATATGGTTTAACTGTGGCCTCTTTTTTTCCCCACAAAACATGCTCATACTGCTGTCAAGTATCTGCGTAAAAGTGCTATATTAAAACATTTGACTTGACTTTTTTTTTTCGTGTGTGTTATTTTACTTTAAGCCGTCAATGTCCACACTTGTTGTCCATTATAAATGATTGGTTGCAGCATCCACAATATTCACCCCCTTATACTCTATTTGTTATTTCTATTTCTTATTCACCTGTATAAATGGGGCCATCTCCACCTGCACACGCACTATTGTGTCATTCGAGGCTTGTACTGCTACAAAGTCCATTCTACTGAAAATATGCGGTTAAATCACAGGAAAGATTGTACAGTATCTTCTAAGCTAGACAATGTCTAGGGAAATACAACATGAGACGAATTAACCCATCAAATTTTCAAAAACTTGTTACCTCACAAATCATGGTTATCTACTGACACGGTGGTTACCACATCTGTAGCGAACGCTGTGTATTAATTCCTTGTGCAATAATCGACTACATAAAAGTGTTTCAGATGACATTTGCATTTCCATTTAAGTAACATTTATTTTGCAAACATCATCATTACAATCCCCGTGAGTAACTTTGTTTATATTTATTGTAAGTCTAATTTTAAGAGTTGGGTGAAAAAAAAGTGGCTGACTGTGTCATAGTGTTGTGCTCAAGACCCATTTTCTATGGTCTCAGTCTTGTCTCGGCACCAGCGATCAGGGCCTCAATCTCTGGCTGCACAGGTGTCCTGGTGATTTTAATCAGAGAAAAAAGCAATCTGCAAGTGCTTTCATTAAAAAAATAAAAATAAAATAAGTAAATAAAAATGATGGGCTATTTTTTTTTCATACCTCTCTTCGAATATACCCAAGCTACAGCATGTTGCGATTTATGTCCTCACTCAACAATGTTAGTTACACTCGATGTGAGGTTCAGAGAATGATTTAAGATGTCAGTGAAATCAGCAGTTTATGGAGCCCAAAGAGAACTTCCATAAAGAAGAAACATTCTGCTTTGAGCAAATTTATAGACGTAAATTATGGACGTCTTCCTGACAAACCAAGTTTTCATAAAAGGGTCATAGGTGAGAACTGCTGATAATATTACTTATTAGAGCTTAGTGTTGAAATCAGTAAGAATAGGCCTGTAACAAATATTTAATAGACAAAATAACAGAAAATGGGGGCATTTGTAAATTTACAGCAATGTCTGTTTGCAATAAAGAAAAGTTTATTATTTAACGCTACACTGTTTTTAGTCTTGGTTGGGTCTTGGTCATAGATTTCATTGACTAAAAAGCAAATGCATCTGGCACTTATTTGTTTTGACCTTAGACCATGTTTGTAACAGCATAAATTGTCAAGTAGCCAAAAAAAAAAACCTCAAAACAACATGTAAAGCACAAAAGTCTAGCCTTCATGCATCAATCCCTGCTGAACCAGGAACTGAACCGAACCTGATACAAAACTTTTTCATAGCTTCTTCTTCCTATAGAGAAGGACCGATTAAAAAGTGTTTGTGAGTGCTTACTCAACCCTGTATATAGAATTTTGCCAAGTGTTAATTAAAAAAAGAATGGGGAAAAAAAAACTTCAAGACTGTGACAACTTCTTAAATGCTATAAACCCTCTGTTTATAGATACATTAGATATCTCTGTGTGGGTTGACTCATCATTGTGCACTGGTTAAAAGCATGTTTTATCCTTTACTTCCTGTTCCAGCTGTTTCAGTTGATGTTTGTGGAGCATAAACAGCCCCTTATGCAAAAATAATAGAGTTTTATTGTTAGTCACTCCAAATGTCATCTGATTTCTCTTGGTTTTGAAAAACAAAATTAATCAAACTCTTTCATAGACAAATTCCTCTGCTGAAGCAATAGAGCTCTATTAAGAGTCTCGTCTTGTTGGCTGCAAATGATGTAGCCTTTTCTTTTTGTTTCTGGCCTTCCGAGATATTGATAGTTTTCAATCACTTTCCCAAACCATGCTCTAAACTGACACAAATACAGAGCTCTGAATCATTGTCAATCTGTTTCACACTTGCATTTATTGATCCTGCATGCTCCGAATGAAAATGTTTCATTGTAACTTGCCATTTTTAATTTTAGTGTTGGAAATTTTCCTCAAAGTTAATGCTTTGGCGCAAAAGGCCAAATTCTACTCTAATTATGTAAAGATTCTGAGGCCGTGATGCAATAAATCACAATCACCTTTCTGTTGCTAGTGTCTGTGATGAGTAATTAAGCTAGTTATTACTTAAATGAACAACACATTAATTACTTAAAGGCCTTCATCTTTAAAGGTTGCAGCAAACTGAATATAAAGGGAGTTCTTGGGTGGCTTTTGCTTTGGTCTTAATGTATTATATCTGACGCTTGTTTTCTAGGCTCTGGGTCTTTAACCTCTTTGACTGGAGGCTTTAGATTAAACTTGTGGCTTGTCTGTAATTGACAGAGTAATTGGTAATCAATTATGAATGATACAGAGCCTCTGGAAACACATGCCTGTCCATCTAGACATTAAATATTAATTAGAAATCACAGGCAGGCGTTACAGTGAAGTTAAAGTATGTGTTTTATGTATTTCAGTAGGGTTTGAGGATGCGATCCTTAACTTTTGTCTGTTGAAAACAGAGGAACAGCATGTGGTCTTTCTATCTTCAATAAGGAGGAATAAAAACAATCCACTAGCAACAACTTCTATTGTGATCTGGATATGATGTGTAAGATGATAAATAAATGATGAAGTGATGTGTTCTGATTAATGATATGGAAATGATATATACATAATCAAATATACATAAACTCGTCTAAGGGTTTAGCACTCCCCGCGCACACAAAGCTGTGCAGCATGACGTGTTTTTATTTATTTATTTATTTATTTATTGTAATTACTAGACTATGGTAATTTGGTTTGAACTTGAAACAATCTGTTAGCAACAAAACAAAAACGACACATTAGTGAATTTTTTTTTTTCAATTAGAGCATATTTTTAATGGTTATTGTATTCTTGGGATTATAGACTGAAGGTGAAGGTAAACTACTAAAATGCTAACTCTAGATGTTTCTTCTGTTTGGTAAATGCTGATGGCTGTTGTAATTTATATAAAAAAAATTAAATTCAAGTCACTTTTTAAGAAATTATGGTGTTTGTTCAAAAGTGTTCATCCACTTATTTGTATGATATTTTAGCAAAAAAACGAAGGGGAAATCATCCTGATACCAGCACAAAAATAGGTGCAAAAAAATCGAAACTTTTCCCAGTATCTTTTGTATAGCAAATCTTTGCATAAAACTTTATCTGAATACATTGGGGGATTTGATTATAGTTAATTTACAATTTTGAAGTTAACATTTCACATCATGAACTCACAAAAGGAAATGTCTTATTTTATTTATTAGAAAATCTGTTTTCTATTTACCGAAGATGTAAGCAAGTCAAAATATTTGTCTTGTGTGCTCAGAGGCAATTTCACCATCCTCATTGGTGAATATATTGCTGATATAACAAAATAAAAGAAAACACTGGGAGTCTGATAGCCTCAAGGTTAAATCAGAGGCTTTGGGGAAACTAAAGCTGGAAGCCTTGTCTTAACTGTCTTTCACTAGAGATTTGTTTAATGTCTTTTTTTCACTCAAAAGGCGCATGAAGGTGTTACTAAAGTTGATTAAATGCTAATGTAAAACAGGTTTTTGTAGTAAACTTATTTGTAACCTGACTACTCTTGGTTAGCTATGCTGAGCTTTAATTATTTTATGCATTGGAATAAAATTATTGACCCCTGGCCTCTAATTATTAATTGTATAAATAGTATGTTGTCGTGGCTATTATTTTGCTAGAGTGATTTTAAAGAGTTAGACTGTTTGAAAGAGTTTAGCAGAAGATTGTATTTTTCCTTCATCTTTGAGCTGAATTGAAATTGCTATAACAGCAGTTAATAGCGGAGCACTGAAGGAGGATGGAAGGCATTAGCGGGGTCTGCTCACTTCTTTGTCAATCCTCTGGGCCTGAAAGTGTACAACATCAGCACCCTGTGGTGCACATGGGTCATGTGACCCTGGTTGCTATGATACCGTGTTCGACCGCAGGTATACTCCCCTAATGGGAAGCCTGTTTGAGCAGATAAGTGCCGCATCAAGTCAGTTAACAATCAAAGCAGGATCCTGAGAAAATCAGCCAAGATATGAAATCACAAAGTCTGAATGCTCTGGATACTTGCTCTGGTAACTATGTTAAATGTGAGAAGAAACGGCACTGGTGCACTTGGCCCTAGTCTGAGTGGGTTTTTAAAAACATCATTAAAGGAATCACATCATCATTCTAAAGCCATCACAAGAGGCGTTTTAGCTGCGAGTAATACAGAGATATGACACCCATACCGGGAACTCCTCGATGGATGGTCAGCGCATTGTGTGTAATGGGAATGTGATGAGGATAAATGTCTTTGGAAGAGTGGGCTAGTGCAGGAGAATATAGATAAAATGTTCCCACTGACCATACAGCTTGGATGTAAATGTCTGCTTGAGAGCAGTTAGCCATCCATCTTTGCTTCTGGCACACGCTTAACCAAGGCTTTCCTGGTGAATCGAGGGCAGCTGATGCCAATGGGGTTCTGTGATCACTTTCATAGGTGAATAATTGTTATTAATGGGTTTTTACCTTTGGGCTTCTTTCTCTTTTTTAACTAAATGGAAATAGATGGTTTTAAAATGTGTTTTTTTATGTCATTTGCATGTTGGCCACTGCCAAGCCAACACATGTATTTCTAATTAAAAACATTAGGCTTTATCCATTAGATGTGTGACACTTTATAGACACACAACAATTCAGCTACAGCAATGTGTTTTAACCTATTGGAAGAGATTTTTGGTCTGCAATGGTTATCTTGGGTCGATCACATCATTTCACATTCTTTGTTTAACTGAGTTGAGACTCTTAATAAAGCTGCACCTCCATACATTTATTTTACTTCTTTTTCACTCACCAATAATCCTCTTGTTTGTTCTTGGAGCTCCCACAACCTAATAAAAAGAGTTGAGCTGTGCTGCTTATTTACACTTAAAACTCTGTCTATTTAAACTTTATAAAACCTGTTAGAAGACGTCCTTGCCTAGATGGACATTTTAGTTGAAATCTGTTTTTCAATCCACTTATATGCTCTATGTGGTTATAGTCTTTTTACATGTATGCACATCTTTTGCTTATGCAGTGTCCTCCACCTGAAAATAAAGATAAATTAAAATAAAACTAAGATATTTTATTAGTTTAGTCTTGAAATATTGACACTGTTTTTTTGTGACGTTCTAGTTAATATTTTTCTTAATTGAAAGCCTGAGAATGAGCTAATTTTGCTCATTGACCCATTTTTAAACTCTCATCTGTTTGATACTTGCGTTGTTTCAAACAGAGATTAATTTTGCAGAATTGTCATCCGTGTTTTTCTGTATTTTAAGCTTCCTGCGGTGGTAATGCTCCTTACAGCTGTGACCCTTGTGTTCTCCTGCCGATTTGGGCCTACTGGCCCTCTGTTGAGGGCTATGAGCAGTGGGGGTGATGGACCACTCATGTTTGTTGATTAGCGACAGCACCACAGACAATGTTTCCACAGCTGGCTCGGTTGAGGATTCAGTGTTCTTGATTCGACCTTGGGGAGTGTTATGCGTCCTCCAAATATAGACATCGGCAATGTGGCTTGTTGCTTTTAAAACTGGCTTTGGTGCTGTTTCAATAACCAGAAACATGTTCTGCAGAAATCATACTACAATGAATTCCTATTTGAAGCCACATGTTTTCAACACATAACCGTGATGGCAACAAGGACATAGCTTAAAAATGGTAAAATCTTAGGATTTTCAAGTGCTCTAAAATTAAGTTTGAGTGCAAACGCTTGGAATCTATTCCATAAAGCAAGTGTAAATCAGATGACTAATTTTCAATGATTGTTTTTCAGACTTAAATATGAAAAGCTGCATGATGTTCTTTTAATGATGCAGTTTATAATATTTTTATTTGAAGCCTATACCCCCCCAATGGTCATTTTAAAATTCAAGGATTATTTGAATCCCTAAAAAAAAGTAAAATATGCCTTCCAATTCACATAACAAAATTATAATAATATACACTGATTACAAATTTTCACAATCTATTTTTTTTTCTGTATAGTAAAAAAGATTTTTTTTTCCTTAAAATTATATTCCTCCAAAATTATATATGGTTGGATAACTCTGAGTGTGTCTGGAATATCTTCATCTAACTTGCTTTCAGACCGATTTCCATTCAGTACATTGTTTTAAGCTAATTGTTTTCTGTTTCAGGTCTAAATTCTGGAATATTCTAGTACAGGTTATTCATTTTGCCTGAAAGTTAAATACCTTTTATCCTAAAAAATAATTGAGACTTGTTATATTTGAGAAGTGGGTGTAAAGTAGATTATGTTGTAGATTTTTTTTTTTGTCTGAGGAAATTCCCATCTCATTCCTGCCTCAATTTTTTTGTGTATTATTTTACATCTCCAGATCTCAAGCATTCTGACTTACTTGCCACACATCTTCCCAAATCCCAGCTTGTTGCTGCCAGCCGTGCCTCTTCTCTCAAAGTCCTGTCCCTTTCCTCATGCAAGCTTTTATTTGAACATGCTTTTACCATTCATCTGAGTGCGAAGCCAGAGATCACAGCCTCTCTCTGAGGACACGGAATAAAGCGGAGTTTACTTGAGGAAAATCAGTAGATAACAGAAAAGAGAAGAGTAGATGGTGATATTTGAACTCTTGATTGGCACTTTTGATGAGATTTAAGTTGAATTGACTTGCATCCATAACAATAAAAGCCATCGAACGGTTGATGTCATGTTTATGAGAGCATAGCTCAGAGAGGCAGCTGTTCTCAGAGTTACACTGTCGAGTAACGCAGCAAAGATTAATAGCCTGCGATAGACAGTAAATGATACTTGATTTATGGCTCATTATATACGCTGCTGTGCAGCTCATAGTATTACATACTGGGCTTTTAATACTGCCATGTCTATCAAAAGAGCCAGGCTTATGAATACGAGAGCTGAGGCATTATATGAAGGTAATTATCATGAAAAGACTACACTTAATAAATGATTTTGGCATTTATGTGGCCCACTTGTGGTTCTAAGGCAGCCAGGGTTTCAGGCAGTCAAGGGATTGTTGTGGGAGATTACAGGGCACTAAAGATGTGTTTGTATATTTTTAAGCATAAAAGTGTTTTTTTTTTCAAGGCAGCAAGGTGCTCTGTATTTCTCCCAATCTGGACCACCGAGTGGTAATAGAAGATAAATGGTTGAAATAGTAGTAGTTCATCTTGTATCTGGCCTACTATTGTGATTAACATACAAACAGTTTCAATATTAGAACAAGTATTGTGATATTTGCAGCAAGCTTTAATTAATTTATTTTTTTTTTTATGATTGTTTTGTCATTTTTTTAAGGCACAAAAAAGGAAGAGACTTGAACTTACTAGTGTATTTATGCTTGGTTGCAACTCTGAATTGGTTCTTCAACGATAAAGGATCTATAATCTAAATCGTGCAATGTCTGACCCCAAATAGGTGCTATCTAGGGGTGAAAATAGAAGTACACGACCTGTGAGATGGCTTTCAAAGTTCTGGCACAAGAACAAGCATAATAGCAAAAAAGTACTTATGAGGTTAGGAATGGTTACCTATTTTTTTAATACAATTTTCTCATTGTTCTTGTCTTTGCTTTTAAATATGTATTTGGCATTAACACATTTAATTTTTATTCATTAAACATAAATACTGTACGTATAAAACCTTTGAGATTTTTGCAGTAAAAAATGATCAAATTGAATACTCAGATTTAATTTTTTTTATTTGTACAAATTCAAATTATTGTTTAATAAATTACCTTTTACAAATATTTTCGTCAATACATTAGAACAAATTATAAAGTAGTAAAAAATGCTTAATAAAATGTCCGGACTTCAAAGGTTAACGAAGTGATGTGAACTGTCTCGGCTCAGCAGTCTATTCGAGGTAGGCTCTAGTTGTGAAGGAAAACAAAAAAACACTTTTTCACAACCAGTCATTACTGCCACTGTCACCTCTTTCGGAGAACCGCCCTCAAAGGTTGAGGGTTGGGTTGCTTTTGACCAAGAGAGTGTGTGTTCACAATGGGTGATTGGTGATGATCCCAATACAAGCTCCGCCGCAGACACTGCTGTTCCTTATTTTCTCACCCTTGAAATGTGAAATCTCTCATCTCACATTTTAAGGCGTTCTCTGCTCAAGCTCTAGTGATTCCTGAAATCTGTGGTCATTGGCATCAGTTGGGGTTGAAAATCCCCCATTCTTAGTGTGGTCCAACTCCTAGGGCTTTTCTCAAGGCTGAAGGGATGTGCGAGGGTTTAGTGAAGATGATGGTGGCCCTACGGACACCTGTGAACTTAACGGTTCCTGTGTTTCATTTCATTTTTTTTTCCATTGCAGTTTATTCATTTTCTCTCTGCCATTTTCAAGTCACCTTGCAGCGTCTTGCATCATCTTTTATACAGAAAAACATCTCTGGCTTTTATTGAGCAGGGACATTGCATTGATTTCATTTTTATAGCTATTTAGTTTTTTCTAAAGTTTGCTTTCAAATGATCAGTTGTTGATCAATGAATGTCAAAACAACTAAAAACTGAAATGCTTTATTGATGGAGTTAGAGCCCAATATAAGTGTATTAGGGAAATGTAGACGTGCCACAGTTTTGGTGCTAAATGAAACACACTTTCAGTTTGCTTCATGTTTTTGAGGATCTTATTTTTGATCAAATCAATTGTCATTTTTGTGTTTTCTAAACAATCGTTTACTGTTTAAATGAATAATTTGAAGGTCAAAATACTAAAGATCATCTTTTTCAACAGTTTTTTTGCAACTTGAGTGAACATCTCAATGTGAATATCTCTCTCTCTCTCTCTCTCTCTCATATGCTGTTAGTGGAATCAAGGGCATTGCCACAGAAGTGGAGACATGCTAAAAGTAGCCACCAGTGATCACTGAGATTGAAAGTGGAGTACCCCTCATACACCTTTAATCTTGCTCCTTTATTGTCTCTCAGCCCTTCCTTGTCTCTCTAGTGTTGGGAATAATTTTAACTAGTTATTGTGTTTGAAAACATTATAGCTTGCTTAAGCTGTTTTCATTGTCAGTCTTGTCTTTCGCTAACTAACCAACCATTTTGAGTGTCTAAATGCTGTTTGTGGTTTTTCTCCAAAATCGTATTTTTCAGCGACTCCAACTATAACAAAACACACACTGACACCAACAATACTGGCATGAACATGAAATGATGTCTTTACAGAGTAGGATTTTAAAACTACTAGTTTATATTTAAACTAGTATTAGATTTATACTAGTGCATCAAGCTTCCGTAAAGACTACATCGGAGACGTTGCCTAGACGCAGACCCATATGGAAGAGCATCATGTTCACAACCATCCATTGTAACTTCAGCGTAGTATAGACTCCATAAGCGCTGTGATTGGTCGGTAGGAAGGCATTCATGGAGTGATCGCGTACATATCCTAGCATCGCTGCCATAAGCAAAACCAACACCAAAAGATTGATGAGAAAAGTACAGGATTATAACCACCCGCATGACGTTCAGTGGCGTCAGTACACGATCCGCGATATTGCAAAATGTCACGGTTTCCTGTTTACCTGGTTTACCTTTACTATGTGATGTTATGTTGGAAACGCTTTACAGCAAGTAAATGTTTTTAAAAGTGTTAAACGTGGCTTATAATTTTGTATTTCATTATTAAATATAATGACACATTTTGTAAACGGAAGAAACTTCAGATGTCAGTTACCAGTAGTATTTTTATTTTCTTTTATTACTACATCGGTCCATCCACCCAAACACATGGAGATGGTGGAAAATGTTCAGTGGAAAATGCACCTCTGATCACAAAATTGTAAGCTGTTTGTGACCCTGTGTGTTTTAATGCCGCATCCACCAGCCCAATGGTCATATAATGCCTGATTGCTGTGTAATGGGAAGATTTTCTTTCGTGTACTCCATTTCTATGATATGGTGGCTTACCGTAAAGCGTTTCCATCATGACATCACATGGTACACGGAAACCGTGGCGTTTTGCAAATCGTAAAGAGAATTACAGATCGTGTGCTGATATGGAGTACAAAGATGGGCTCACATAGAACTACTTGTTTACTATTATTTAGTCTAAACAATCCAATCCCGATGAGTCTAGAGCCGTAGAGTCATGGCCGGCAATGGTGAGAAAGATCACCCCAAAACTGCCCCAAATGTGAGGTATTTTTCCTTTGCTTCTCACTTGGCAATCAATGATCTTAAAAATGCATCTTAGAATTTGTACTCCCAAGAAAAAATGGCCATTTTAATCAAGCTCTGCTTTTTATGATTGTTTTATTTAGCATTTTTAACAGGTCATTATTTAATTTGTACTTGTCTTGGACTGGTTTTGTGGCTAATCAGTGAGTCGTCCACAGCGCTCTTCAATTTTATTCCCCTCAGCAGTGCACAGGCATTTTTCATGTTAAGTAAAATGCTAATGTAGAGAAGTAAAATGAGAGATTGTAGGGCTGTCCTATTCCGCCAGTCCATTATCATTAGGCTGGAATGCTTTTCGATTTTCTCTGTCAGTTCATTTAGTTCTGCATAATAACAAATAGAAAGCCTTTCTTGTGATTCTACAACAGTGATGCTACTTCAGAAACAGCTGGGGAGAAATTTACAACTCTGTGGTTACCATCATTCCTTCTCCTACGCCATTTTGACTTTTTAATACTAAAGTAGCCAACAAAATAGATCTAAGACTATGTACCAGTTACAGTGTGATCTGTAAGTATGTTTTTCCCCAAACATTGGATATACATTTGGAATAATTTCCTCTCACCTTTAATAACTTTGGGAAAGGTGTTTTATTCGTTCAGTTTATTTAAGTGACATAAACCTTACCACAGAGTTTGATATCTAGCCGTAACATTAATGAAAGTTCACAAGTTGCCAACCTGTGTGTGCGCGAATGAATGTAATGCTGTGACCAGCAGGTGAAAGGAAGTCGCCTGGAGGCTTGCAGAAAATATAGTGCCCGCTTCTGCTGTTGTGATTGCTGGTTAACCTCCTCCAGGCTTAAGCCGGAAGTCTGCTCTAAGTATAATTGAACACAGCCTTGCTGTAGTCGCATTAAAAGCCTAAAAAAGTGGCAATTGTGTGAGCATGCAGAGGGAGTTTAAACTTGCACATACAAGCTGTCCTACACTATCACTTATTTGGCTTTTTCATTTTTGGTATAGCAATTATATCATTGTCAACCCATGAAACGGCTCCTCTTCGCCCTTGTGCTGGCCAAGGCCCTAGGAAATGCTCTGGACGAGTTTTATATCTTTTCCTCGATCGTCTTTGAACATCCCTGAGACATTTTGGAGTGATGCGTATCCGTACACCTGTTTTGTGTCTGTTCAGGTGTATTCCTGTCTGGTGGTTCTATGTTAGTCTGTAAAAAAAACAGATTTTTTTTTTTTTGCTCACTTTAGCATGTGTGAGTCCAGTTGCCCCTGTTTAGCCTATTTCCATCCATACAGATTATGGTTTTGCTGATCTTTTAATGTTAGGTTTTAACATTGTTCTTTCATTGTCATCAAACAAGTCAATTTGGATCTAGATACACAGGACACGATTTGATCCAAAAACGAGATTTATTATAGAATGGTTTGATTTCAAAACGTTTCGATTAAAAAAGGAAATTGTTTCATTGTTAAAAAATAATCTACAGATATTTTAGAAAACAAGGCCCTTACTATGACTGTGTCCAGGGAATATTTTCTTCTTGAAAATATGTAAAAGCCCACGTATTCTCAAGCAGTGGCTTTTTGGCAACTAATACATTAAAAACAAACAGAAAAATGGCCATTTATTAATTTGTTTACAAATAAATCCCAAAGTAAACTTTGAACCCCAAACAACTAAAAATGAATGAGTGATTCATATCGAGTATACAGACAGACATGGGTGAAGATGTTTCTCTTGCTTGTTGAAACAGTCACATTCGTTTGATTAGGGCCGTGGTTCTCAAAGTGGGGCGCGCATAGGCACTACAGGGGGGGGGGGGGATGAAGATCATCAGCAGAAAAAGAAAAGAACAAAAAAAAAAAACAGCCAAAAGACGTAGAGTAAAAGATGCATCCGTTTGTAAAGGGGAAGAGAAGAGCCACTGAAGTCGCACAGACCCAGGCAGGTCACTCAAAAGATAACGTGGTTAAACGCAGAAAATATGACGAAGCATGTCTTGCTCTTGGCTTCACCGTTAATGTCATTGGTGAGGAGGAAGAAAGGAGGAAAGTTTGGAGGTGGGAATCTGGGAATCGTCTAATCAGGCCAAAGCCAGAGTGCCACCTGAAGCTTCTCAGGAAATACAAGTAAAAATACTAGAGCAGTGTGGTAAGATACCCTATCATTTACCAGACACTGAAGAACACAGCACTGGCTGTTTTTTTAAATAATAACAACGATAACTTGTCTTCACTCTTTGGTGACACTTGGTGTTAAAAGAACACAAGACATTGCATTGAGTTTTGGTATTTATTTTGGGGTTCTATAATACAATTTCACTTTAGATTTAAAATTAAAACTGCATGCAAATACAAGTTATTGATTATACATGAGGCATTTGTCACACATGCTAATCTGAGAATATTTTTTGGGGGATTAAACCCAATTTTTGAAAAATACTTTAGTTTGAGTTTCAGGTTGTATGTGAATCACCATAGCCAACAATTTGCCGGGAAATGTTTTTCTTTCTTCTTCTAATGAAATACAGCTACAACATTAATAATGACTCAGTGAAAGGTACGTCTTTTAGCATGTTGTAGTCTTTTGTGAGTGGAGCACAACTGCTGAGGGATGCCAGTACCATTTCGAATGGTGCTAACGGAGCTTCCCTTAGGCAAGGCTCCCTATGACTGTAATTGACGGAGCAATATTAAAAGCAGCAAGTGAGGGCTATCCTGGCAGTGATGCTGAGCAGCAGCAGGCATAGTCCTCATCCAGCAGCAGCAGCTGTTGAGAGGGGAGATGAAGGCGTGCGGGCGAGCCAGCCTACCACAGGTGCAGTATGTTAGACGGCTCACAGACAGCTTGCGTTTGTTTTTGCCGTTGTTTTAGTAAGCACTGCTGTGTTTTCAGCTCTGTCAGCCGTCACAACGCTCCGCATCAAAGCGCGAATCACACCCTTGAAGTTTTCAGGGATGGAGCAGCTCTCAGACGAGGTAGACAACCTCCTCGCTCCACGCACTGTATATTTATTTATTTTCAACTAGTTCTGTTCCGTGAGGTGTCTGTACAGAAACTATAAGGCCTTATGGAGGGTTTCTGGGTTGGCCATGAAAGCTAATGGATCTCTGCACTTCAAAGGAACCATAGTCTACAGGTTTCCATGTCACCAATGGAAGATTAAAGCTCAGCTGAAGGCTTGTGGGTCTTTTTGGTCTGGCCACTGTCTCCAGGTGGGTTTTGGTATATGTTGTAGGGATGTGATGGGTGCTGGGTCAAAAAACCTGGTTCACCTTGGATCTTCATGGTGTGCATACTTTGAAGCTGTTTGTGTTTTATCAAAAAATGAGATGCACTGGTTTGTTCCGTAATGTAGTAAAAGTTACATACATTACTCCTGGGATGTTTACGATGAAGAGAACAGTGGTGGTAACTAGGGCTGGGCAGTATGACCAAACATTTAATTTGTGGAATGAGAAGTTTTTTTTTCACTTTTAATTGGGGTAGTTAATCCAGAAAATGTACAAAAAAAAAAAAAAAATCAGATTAAATATTTAAGAAAATAAAAGCACTTGATCTTATTTGTCTTTTGTAATGTATTATTAACCTAATAATATAGATAAATAAGCTCCTGCTCAGGAGTTTCTTTTGAGCCCTCCTCATCTGGTTGTTTCTCCATTTCCATTTTTTTTCTACAACCTCCCAGTGTATCTTTGTCTTGCATTCAACGCAGTCTCAATTTGACCAATCTCAGCCTCTTGTGTGCTGCACGTGAGTTGGCCATGCCCGCTCACAGAATAAAAAAAATATTTATGTTACACATACGATTTATACCCTCATGCCACCCAGCCCATAATGGTAACCTTAAATGCTTTCTTATGAATACACCATTTTAAAAAAAAAAATAGTTTTTGATGGTATTCATTCTAAAGTTATTTATTGAGCATTATTTCGTGTGATTTGTTAAAGTTCTGATTATTGTTAATGTATACATAAAAAGGATGATATTTAAAAAAAACTGTACTGTGAGATTTGTTCCATTGTCATCCAGCTTATACGGTTTCTTGTAAACAGCAAACCTCTGTGGAGATTGCTATTCCTCATCACAGTCCATGTACAAGTGTAGTCCCTTCAGATTAATTAGCTGGAAAAAATGGAGACAAACAAAGTACATGACAAATAAACACATGGCTAACCATTGAACAATGCAGCTTGTCTTAGATTTTGCTTTGGGTGAAAAACAACACGCGCACATTTAGACAAATGTGTCTGACCCAACCAAACTGCTTGAGAGCTGGCTTTTCTCTTGTTCTTGGGCTCTTTCTGCTGGACTGAACTTTGAGCTTCAGTGTGCTCGATGCCAGACTGTGGTAAGGGGAGACCAAGATAATTTGCAGACCTTAAACACAGTGCATCCAGTCAATGAATCCCCTGGATTCAATTACTCTGCACTGAACGGCGAGCAGCTCTAATTAGCTAGGGATCGAATCAGTATAACCTTCGTACTTGGTTGCCAATTTTGAGGCCAAGAAGTTTATTTATTTCTTTTTTTAACTTTAGTTCTCCCTTTTCTTCAAAATGTAACAATTCTGTTGTTGATGACATTGCAGCTTATGGTCTTCTTTATATTCAACAAATAATAATTAAAAAAAGACTAAATGTTCAGCAGTTGGACTGTAATTCTAATGAATCATTTTCAGAGAGGGGTTGCATTCTTTTGGCACATTTGTAAAAGTGATATTTTGGGGTTGTAATTTCAGTAAAAAAACCCTCAAATTATGTACAATTAGGGGCGTGGTAACTTACTTTAATAGTTTATTATTAAAAAGTCAGATTTGATTGTGTCATCCTTTGCTCCTTCCTGTTTTACTTATTTTCAACTAAACAGTTTTGGTGTTTGGTATAAAACTCCTTTGTTGCCTCAGGTGCATGGTGGAGCGAAGAATAGTGGACATCACTTAAACTGCTGAAGCCACCCTGTTTGCAATTAGTCGCAGTTAATTTTTGGAGGACTGTCTGGGACGTCCGCTATAGAGTTGTCATGGGGTTATCCATTACCTAAAGTGGGAATCATTAATATTAATAAATTAAAAGAAGTCCTTGTGTTTGTTTGGAAATGTCAATATGTATGAAGTGAATCTTCAGTGGTGATTGCCATATGAACTTATATCTACGTCTTCAAATTGATTAACAAGAATGGAGCTGCTTATGTCTTCATAGATGGCAGGAACGGAAAATTTAGACTTTGGACTGTGACGTAATGATTTCAAACTGCTTTGCCGCCTTGAAATATGGATGGTGTGCTATTCTGGGAGTGAATGGGGGAAAGTGCAAAGAGACAAGGAATAATTGAGCGAGGGGGTTGGGTGCTGATTCTAAATTGCTCAGTTAATTATTATTTTAGGGAAATCTCCTGCTATGCCTCCTGCTTTGTGGTTGGGAGACCTTAAAGGTTTCACTTCGGGTAAGAAAAAGAGTGGAGGCGGGGGCTGATGGGAAGGAGTACAATGTCATTAGTATGGGATGTACCCTTACAGAAGAGGCCTAGGCTCAAATCTCCAGAGAGCTTCTGTGATACTTTCCTCGTAAGGTCTCCATCAGGGCCCATTTTAGATTATGACTCTGATCTCTTTCTCTCTTTCTTTTAAGATGTGCAAAATCATCCAGTAATGGCCATATGAATTATGCACGCCTCTCAATCCCTGACTAATCTTTTCTTCTCTCCATGTCTCTTTTTTCCCCATTCTATTGCCCACCCTAGCCCTACTTCTAGTTCTCTTATTGGGTCATTTGGTTTTAGGTCTTGGTAGATAAATTCTAGTTGGACTCGAGAGGAGTTAATCAGGTTATTTCAGATCCCCTTTTTTTCCTCGACCTTTTTGCTCTTTTCATCATTTATCCGTCATGGCTAATAAACATTGTCAGAAGTTATTGTTGGAAGGTGAGGAAGAACATTTGTGAAAAATTCACTTTTCTTCCAATCACAATGGTTTTTTTTTTTTTGCTTAGCCTCTGTTCAGGTGTTCTGACAAACCCTTTGTGTTTTCTTAGTGCAATCTAGGCGAGCAGATTTTTACCTCAGTCCTCATCCTGAGTTTTTGACCTGGTAGAAGTTGTATACTTTTTGAATGTGCAAAGCTTTGGTGCATTAAAGATCCTGCCACCCCCATCATTGAACAAAGGTGATAAGAGGTCTGAACTTTTCACCTTTCCATCTGCACTCATGTCTGAATTTAATTTAATTTCAATTTATTTTTTAATGATTCACATTTTTTTCACCACTTGTTCATCCATATCTCTTTTGTAGCACAATACTTTGTCCTCTGACTTGTTTTTGTAAGGTGCTGGGTTGCAGTGTGGCATAAAGATGGGAGGTTGTGCACTGATAACCCAAAGGGTTTCTTTCTTCAAGAACATATGGGTATCCGACTAATCAGCACGTTTTCCCACTTGCCCCCATTCCAACTGATTCAACCACTGGCACTACCCTGGCTATAACGAGCAGTTTTCAGAGTGGAAAGTTGATCAGTTTAGCTTAGAGTTGTGGAGTCTTGCTATAGGTCTTTACCGTCAAAAAATGAGTCACACATAACCTTTTGTGGGCTGTTGAGTAATCTTTTTTTTGCATGGTCATTATCAAATGTTTCTTGATGCAATCTTTGGATATATTTATTTGCAATACTGCTATGGGGAACATTTGAATGTTTTTTTTTTTTTTTTATCTTTCAAAAATGTTAGGGAGCTAGCAATACGCCCATTTATACTGTACTGTTTGTCATGACATAATTGATTTAAAACAAACAACATCACTTTCCGGTTCATTTAAATAGTTACTTTAAAAAAAAAAAACTTTTGTATACGGACATAAACATGCACTTTCCAGAGGAAGATTGATCCAATCAATCATTTTACGTAACCATCTAATATGTGAGTGCAAATCCAAGCATCTTGAGAATCTCAACCCTCATATTTCAACGGATGCACTGTAACCATGAGAAGCTGTGAAGCGAGACAACAATTTGTTTGAGAAGTCTCCTTCATCCTTTGAGTCTGTGATTTGGTGACATTTGCTGTAGCAAATCTTGCAAAAGAGTAGTTTGAAAGCGTTGTTTTGCTAAAGTTAGAAATGCAAAAGTAAGCATCATACATGAGGCATTTCTGCGTCATCACAAAAGCACTTTCTGCTTAACAGAACTGATTAAGTAACATAGATTTCATGACATGCTTTAGAAAAAGAAAATTCTTATCTAAAAAAAGGATGATTAAAAAAAAAAAATTTAGCCATAGGGGTGTAACAATATAGTAAAAGATATCGTCTAGGAACTGCATCTTGGAGTGATTGTGATTCTAGTCACTTCTGAAACTTCTTTACCTTGTTTTGTGTAATATTAACTATAACATTTTAAATGAAAGATTATAAAATTAGCTCTCTGCATCACTTAGAGTTAATGCAAACATTAACACTGCCCCCTAGTGGATGGATGGTATCAAAATCTCTCATACAAAATACCAAATTCTATAAAAAAGTAGTGGTTAAATATTGTGATCCGTATTTTATTGTCGACAAAATATCGAGGTATGTATCGTATCGTGAGCAGAGTGTATTGTTAAACTCTTATTAGGCCATAAAAACCGAACTTCAAACTAGTTAAAAAAGAAGGTGCATACTGACTCTGAGTGCAATTACTCACCATTGTGATTAAATATCTAGATTGTTTTTTTTGTCTCAATATCATGTACAATATATAGCATACACAAGTTCAAAAGAGCCTCGGAGATAACTAGCCACCAGCTGTGACAATAGCAATCTTTCTTTGACTCTCAGCAGCTTTGGACATCAGCTAGCTGTTGCTCTGTGCTCCACCAAAAATAACCCTGTCAGGGCCCACAGGGCAATCAAGGCTTGTAGAAGAGTGGCAGATTTATCTATAGAAAGAGTGAAGGAGGTCTTCCCAAAGGGCCGTATGCCTTCCAATGTAGGTGGAAGTTGTACCAGTTTTTGTGTGTAACTGCTGTTTTCATCTGTTTTTTCGTTGTAAAGCTTTAAATAATAAGCTTAACTCAAACTCTGTCAGTGTCTCCATGAACGTTTTTGTCTTGTCCTAGGCCTCTTCTCCTCTAAATTTATTTCCATTATCACCCACCCTGTGACAGGTGCCAGGCCCGACTGCTGAGCAGAGGTCGGAACACTTATTAATAGGATTGTGGGACACTTGGCCCAGCACTTTCCTTTTGCACCTGCAGCAGGTGCTGAATGCGCCTTTTCACCTCCTTCAGGTCTAGACAGGACAGACCAGTCCATTTCACCCCAGGTGCAGGTGACTAGACAATCTGCAATTTATGGCCAAAGCTGATTAATCCATTTTTAGAGGATGGAGGGTTAGAGCATGGGTTATTTTTATGTTGGCTCCTTTTTGCAAAAAAGGTTGACGGTTGAGCACCCTGCATCTGCGAAATTTGCGCGAATGCTGTTTTTGATGAGCTTTTAAAGGCTTTCGACAACATTTTAGACCGGGATGTGTGCCAGCTGATGCACCCCTCCCTTCGCTCTGTTGGAGCATGGACAGAAAACGAGCAAGAGGTTCTGTTCCACCCTTTAATCAGCGACTAGTGCAAAGACAAACAGAACTCGTCCACCTCAGGAGCTCTCTTAGGGGAGCGCTAATGATGTATTTACAGGCTGCGTTTCAGCAGAACCTCGCTATGCCCTTCATGTCCACCTCAAGCTCTTGAACATATTACTTTACAACTGCATTGTGTTTCGTTCTGCTGAGGCGGGCAGAATGGCAGTGCAGCTCAACAGGAAAAACGAGCTACAGTAGCATCACACTACTGCCTCCCAACTACTGATGCTTCTTCCCCTATTACTGAAGCTTGACATTTGAGAGAATGGCCTTTTCACTCTAGGGTTCTCTGACAAGGTTCTTGGAATCGCGTGTCCTCTGCTGTCTTCCTCTGCTGTTTTTTTCTAAACTTAGCCCCTCGTATGAGCGTCGGCTGACATCAGATGCCGTTGTTTAGAAGCAATGGTGTCAGCTCAGCTCTTCCGTGCTGGAAGTGCACCATGTAGATGTGTTTCTGTGCTGCTGTGTCGTAAGCGGTGGTAAACATGCGGTAGGATGTGGCTGAGCTTCAGAAAGCCTGCTTTCAGATCTTCGGCAGAGCCAGAAAACGACTGACATCCCGCCAAGGAAGACGACTGCTGTGAGGTAGAGATGCAGAGAGAAAGAGATGGAGTTTTCCCTCGAGATCACAATGACAAAAATCTGTGGTTGTCCAATTTGGAGGATTTGTAGCTGTTCTAAAAATATATTTCTTATATCGTTAACATATGTCATTAAAATAGAGATGCATCTTTACATCTTGATCATAGGTATCATGTTTTTTTGTTTGTTTATTTTACAGCCCACTGATATTACAACCTAGTTGTACATTTTTGTTTATGGTTAATTTTTTTGCAGGTATTTTTTTTTTCTTTTTCTTTTCTACCTAGTCTCTTATAATTATGTAGCTCTATTAAAACATTGTTCTCTACCCCCAGGAACTTTGTTCGGGTGAGGGATACTGTAGGATACAATTTGCCACAACAGATTCACCATAGGCAACAAGCGCTTTAAGTGGGATGAACAAGTATAGAGACAGGAAAATCAATTGGCGTGGTAGAGCGCAGCGGGCCATGAAGAGAGGACGAGAAGTCTTTTCTAACCTGATGACCTGAGACACTCGGCATACCAGAAAACTTTCTCCACAATAATGGCCAAAGCAGCCTATTTGGCCTTTATATATTCATTATACATCACAACGAAATGCAGTTAAACAAAGCAAACGAAACCAGTGAAATGTATTTTCTAGACTTTTATTTATTTTTTTTATTCATTCAACATTTTTAGTTAAATTGCTTAGAATTAGTCTCTGGTAAACATGACTGCTCACTCGATGTCTAGAGGGACTTTTATTAACCAAGCTTTGTCGATTATGTGACGTGAGGTCAGTAACTCACAACAAATGACTAATATGTTGAATCAGAGTAACAGACATTTCTGATAAAATTATATTTTTTTTATACACAATAACTTTTACAAATAATACACTGAAACTAATCTGCCTTAAAAGACTTGCAATGTTACTGTAATGTGAAGAATCTTTGGCTTGAATCGTTGACTGAATTTATTGGCCAACGGTTTTCAATGCGCATGTTCAAGTGGAACTTCCCAGAAAAGAGATGAAACCGCATCAAGATTGAGGCAGCTTAGAGCCTCTTCAATGTCCACTGTCTAGCATTTATATCAATCAGCATTTATTATCGTCCAGACATTTATTACTTTTAAGAATCCCACAAAGTCAAATTTGCTCACCCCGTTGGCTGATTTTATTGCTTAATGTTTGTTATTTTACAACTAGATTTAAGTATGTTTTTTTTTTTTTTTCAATTTTATGAAGGACAGTTTTGACGTGTGTTTGAAAACACTTTTGTCACAATCTGCAATATTCGTGTCTTTATTTTTCTATGTTTTCACCCATTTCAAAGTATTGCTGGTGTATTTACTTCCTCCTTGGTCATGTGATCAGAGCTCAAAATTCTGTCACCCGTCTGGCTCCCTATTTAGTTTCATTACTCGCCCGGTGTTTTGTGTTATCTTGTGTATTTTCCCATGCCTAAGTGAGCTTGGTACGGGACCACAGATAGAAGTCATGCAAAGTAAGCCTTCCGTGTGATTCGGGAAATCCCAGAATCGGTCACAATACCCAGCCTCAGTATTTAGTTTTGTTAGTGCATTTGCATGCATTAGTGTGTACATTTACCCTGTGTTACACTGACAAGCACCTGCACAGCATTACTCTCGGCAGAATGAAACATTTTTTTCTGTTGCCTACAGACGAGCATCAGTGGGAAAACTTTTTTTTCGCTCGGAATGTCTTGAAAGCAAAGATTAAAGAGCAACTTTTAATTGGCATAGAAGCAGCCATAAATGTAAATGTACACAGCAAGCATAACTAAGTCATCCATTATATCACTTCAACAGCAGCTAAAATGTTTGCTGAATAGCAGCAGTTATATTTGATTATTTCTTTAAAACATCTATTCATGTTGAGTGTCTAACAGTTTAAGGAAGCAGAAAGCTGGCGTGTGTTTTGCGAAAGGAAATTATTTATGCCATGAATGCTTCATGGTCCACTCAACACGTTCTTTCTTTGCCTGCTGCTTGCCACCCACAAACTCTGTTAAATCCCTGCATCTAACCTTCACTTTGTTGCTGTGATTAGTATTCACAGGGGCCGAGTGGTGGCCTGTAGAGGTGAACCGGATGCCCTTCGCCCCTCATTAGCGAGGTCATTCTCCGTAGTGGACGGCTGTGACACGGCTGTTCGCCGGTGGCTGTAAGGGAGGGCCGGGAGCTCAGAGAAGTGTAATGCATGTCAGAGGAGCCTTCAAAAATGTGAAGACCACATCCTTGCTCGCATCAGCACCCCTTCATTGTTATTCACAGCACTGTAGAGGTTTCAGGTCTGGGGCAGCAGAGAGAAAGTTCCAAGAGGTGCTATTGACGGAGCTGTTTATGATTGACCTGGGTTGGATTTCAGGTTGTGCCTTCTCTGAATCTCTTTGATACAAGGCAGTGTGTCCATGTAGAGGGTGATGTGGAAGAGAAGAGGACATTTTCTCTTCCACATTAAAAACAAATGCCGGTCTGTTCTGGATAAACTCTTAATGCCTTATTTTTGGCCTCATCCACATCTGTGGTTATAGCTGGCAGTTGTAGACACCTGTTAACCAAATGACTTTTTATCAAGAGATGCTCAATCTAAGGTACTCATCGTTTTTACGTCCTTCCGTTGAATCCTTATTTGGAAGCAGGTTTGCTTTTAAAACTGTGCGTCAGGGTCTGTGAGAGCAGATAAAAAAAGTGTGCTTGAATTTAAATAAACATTAAATACAGGGCGGCATGGTTCCTCACTGGTGACATTCCTGGAAGGAGTTTGCATGCTCTTTCTGTGCTTGCGTGGGTTCTACCGGGTACTCTGGTTTCTCCCATAATCCCAAAAACATGCGGCAGGTTAATTGAATAATCTAAATTCAATTCTAGATTTATGTGCAAGTGTAAATGAATGTGAGTGATGCCCTGGTGATAAAGATAAACAGATAAAGTCCAGATAAACACATGGAGACGAGAAAGGGAATAAAAGTGGGTTAGAAGATGAATGAATAAAGTATTAAATACAGTTTTACAGTGCTGCACTTTTGCCACTTTTTTATGTTATGTTTCATTTCTTCAGAGAATTAGAAACAAAAAATCACATGTACATAAGTTTTAACACTCTTTGCTCAATACTTTGTTGATGCACCTTTGGCAGCAATTACAGCCCCAAGTCTTTTAGATATGATGCCACAAGTTTGGTATGCCTGTCTTTGGGGATTTTCTACCTGTACCATGTTGGATGGGAAACTTATAAAAAAAAATCATTCACGTTGTCATTAGGGGGTATTGTGTGAGGAATTTTAATAAATTAATTTACTCCATTTTGGAATAAGGCTGTAACATAAAAAAAAGTGAAGCACTCTTAATAATTTCCGCATGCACTGTAAGTCAAATATTCCAGTGACACTTTAAATCTAACAGCTGGTATTATTTTCCAGCCAACTGGTAAATGTTCTTATAGAACTTGCATTCATATTTGTTAAAATGTTGCTAATAAAATAATGTATTGCTTTTATAATGCTTCCAGTGTGCCCTGATTGGGCCCGCTGCTTCCCAGCTCTATACATATACCAGGTATTGCTGTGGAAAGAACATTTTAAATGTCAGTCACCATAATCATCAGTCATGTCTGTTGTCATACTGAACTACATCCGCATGAAAAGAATTTGTAGAAGGCTCGCTTGCCATTTACTCTTCAGAGTTTGACTAATAGAACAGGCTCTAATAGTGGAGGGGAATGAAATTATCACTTATTTCCCATTGTGCGAAAAGGTGATGAAATTACAGTAATATGAACTGGCAAATGCTATTTGGTTAGTGAAAATTTGTCGCTCTCAGATTTTGGGTTTGCAGAGAGTAAGCTATTGGCACCGATTGAAGTGTACCCGGTGTGGAGGCTAAGTGATTGTTATTATTCACAAGCTTTGAAGAGAGCTAGGAAGAGTGACTGTAAAAAAAAATCTATTACATTTTTGCCTCTAAATGGAGCTTGATTAAAGTGTTAAGTAGAGAAGTGTCCCAAAAGGTACCCTTCCTGTCACTGTGGAAACGGCACGGTGCCATGCTCCATGGGCAATCTGCCGTGCCCTCATTTCATCTGATTTGCATGCTAGAGAGAATTAGGTAATTGGCATTTATGCAGAACAAAAGAGGAGCTGCTCTCCCGGATAAAGGAGTGAGGGCTTTTCAAGTAGAACTCAATGTATGCAGCAGCAAAGCTGCTTTTTATGCCACACTTTTGTATCTGTGTTTGTGTGTGTTTCAAGTATGATGCCAGTGCGCCTCTGGCAGTCTTTACATAGAAGGAGAGTGGTTGCTATCCACTGCATCCTCTAGCAAGAGAACTGTTAGCTTATCAGCGATAGTTCCTGCAGAAGATCCTGATGCGTTTCAGGGCAGACGGTCAGCCTTTGCTTCATGAGAATGCTCAAAGCGGAACTGAATTATGGCACAGGGGCAGTGAGGCTTGAGAAAGCAGCGGGAATCTACATCAAATCATTCATCCAAATATTGAACCCGTGCCATTTAAATCCCAGCTCTGGAGAAAGATTCTACAGCTTCTGTTAGAAAGGGGTTTTGCCCTTTGATAATGGCTCCTATAAGAGTGCAGGAGAAGCGGTCTGTGATAGTGGCTCCACTCAGAATGGCTCTTGAAATCGGTTTGAACAAGCCTTATCTGGTTATGGCAGAGCCACCGGCCTGTTTACAGTGTAAACTGATCGCTGGCTTCATTGTGTTGTGTGTTCGAGTTGTTATTAATTAGAGCAGCCAGTCTGTTTGAGTTCAAATAACTCTCAAATTCATTTTTCATTTCCCGTTCCCTCTAACCCCCAGCTAATATCACTGTGTGACAGATGTTAAATTAGAGGCACGCCGCATTTGAACTTCTCTGGGGAAGTGATGGAGTTTGAGAAGAATGGATTTTAACTCTCTGAACCACTGAATCAGAATGCTTCAAACGGGATATGATGTGTTTCATGTTGGTAGTGCCTTTAAAGGTGTATTGATCACCTCAGAAGAGTGTGCCAAATGTGCACATAAGCATTTCAATTGATTGCGGAGGAAGATATAAGGAGGATTATGGGGTTTCCAGTTCAGTGCCTCTTCATTGACTGAGATTCCCAAACAATGCTTGCTAAGTGCAAAGATTATATGAAGCAGCACATTTCTCATTTCAGAAACCTCAACAGTTTTTTTTTAGGGGGAAACAATTCTAGTACTTTTTTGCTATGTTCCTATATAAAATATATACACTTTTTCTCCCAAAAAATAATATATAAAACCCAGAGGTAAATGACCAGGTTATAACACATTTCTTTACAGCAAGTTTAAGATTTAGGTTTTCCTACAGTTAATGAGAATTCGAATGCTATTATCCCATCCATGGGATTCATCCATAGCTTGTAGGGATGTATTGATATAATTTTTAAGACTTAGTACAAGTACTGTAAAGGATAATGTCCCAAGCCCTCACCATCTGAAAGTGGTTGATCGTCAAAAACAATGAATTAGGAGTCGCCTCAGTTATTTGCTTGGCTCTCATCTCTTGCCATTTCTTTCAGTTGGTTGCTGAAAGATAACATTACTGCTAGCGGCACGTTCTCCATGCTCATTTTTGTGTTTTGGTTAGATATTTTGTCATATTATTCGTGTTATAAATACTGCTCTTTACATTTCTGAACTATTTACACTGCTGAGCCTGACATTCTGTTGATGCGGACAGTCTCTGTGCACTGAAAGCTCTGTCGCAAGGTATCTGTCTTTGTATCCGAGTGTTTTTACAAATACGAGTACATGAGCTCAGTATCTGTGCATCCTTATTGTTATGCATCTGTAGCGTGTTCTTTCAGATTCACTTTCACGGCTCAATTTAAGGTTCTAGTGCTCTTTTTTTAATCAAATGAGATGAAAAACTTCTTTAGATGATAAAATTCTTTGCAATGAAATTTAAAAGCTGTTGTGATTCACATTCATCTGAAAAGCAAATCTGTGAATCTTCCTATTAAGTGGTAGGTGGAACGCTGTGATGAACTGTCTGTTTGTTGAGGGTTCCAGGATTGATGAATCAGTAGGGCTAGAGTAAGCACAAGGAGTTTTAACAAAGAACACAGAGTTTATGTTGGAATTCAAGTGAACCATAGTGCGCGTTCAACTCGGGGACTGATTTCAAGTCAGCAATCATCGTAACAGTGGGCAGTTGCTGAGTCAACTTCTGTGTATATATTTTTACTTCAAACTTGTAGATTTTAGACACCAAATTGTCAAAAATCACATTAAAAATGAGATGGAATGAAGAAAAAGACTTGTTAAAACGTTAGAGAGCTACCATAAAATATTTTTTTACACAAACTTAGTTCTGAAAACCAAAACACAGAGCTTGTTTGTGTATGTCTGCTCAAATATCTTGGCGTCACATTAGCAGGTAAGAACAGAAGGAGAGAGTGAGACAGGGAGGTGGTTTCCTCTCATGTCACAGCCCAACAGAGTGGCTCTATCTGGGCCAGGGGTCACAGAGGCAGGGCCTGACAGAGGTGAGGGTCTCTGAAGTGTCACGGTGTGAGTGGTGCTGCCTGAGAGTAATGGAGTGTTTCTGAGAGGTGAGGGCCCGTCGCTGAAAAAAGCAGTACCGCACTCATTTTTTTAAACTAGAAAAAAACCTTCCACCACAGCCAGCCCCTGCAGCAGTGCAGAGCTAGTCACACATGGATGAACAGCGCTCTGTGTGTGTGTTTGAACATGTGCTTCAGGCACTGCAGCAGTCCTGCGAGTGTGTTTCAGACCACCTTCTCTTACTGTTTCGTTAAATAGTAATTGAAAGTTGATTCTGTGTTTTAAAGTTCGGGCTGTTCATGAACTTAATTTGCTCCAATTAAAGGAATAAACGGCGACCCTTTCCCATTTCACTGGTAAACCTCATATGTAATATAGTGGTTTTCTTCCAAACTTTTAAGCATATGCCTCTGTTGTTAAAACCCAGTTTGTCATCCCAGATGAAATCTGTCTCCTTAGTGCCATGACTTTGCGCAAGACTTTTTTGTTAAAGTCTCTCATTGTCCTTGAAGCTTTGCATTTAAAAGTTTGTCAGGGCAGTGCATAGAAATCTCAAAATAGTTACAATTGATTTCATTATTTAAAATCTGGGAAGTATCTGTTGGGTTTGAGTATATCGCCATAAGTGGTGGATGCTGAAAAGTCATGTCTGGTTCGAACCATGAACTTTCTGTCTCAAAGGGAGCACCAATAACTACAGCCCACACAGGTAATTTTAGTAATAGTATTGCTATCATCTTTTAAAATTTGGTTTGTCTCATAAATGAGTCTGTGAAGCCTTTTCTCCTAGCATTTATTCCCTAACACTTCAAATGGCTGTCATGCCATCTGTTTATCGGAGAGGAATCTCAAGCTCATTTTTTTGTAAGTCACCCTGGATAAAAGTGTCTGCTAAATAGCTTCAATGTAAACACAATTATGTGTTTGTCTCAAGGTTACTGTTGTTATTGAGTCCCCAGCTTTGTTTTAAGTCTGTTGAAAATAACCATCCGGATCGAACATATGTGGAGGCTTTTTTCAGTTAGCTTGAGTGAAAATGCTTCTGTGATGGTTTTAGTCCTTGAACACCACAGGTGGGATTAAACTAATCACTCAGAGGGCCACAATTGATCAGGGCTACGTAAGCCCAATGGAACACAAAAAAAAAGAAGAAAAAAAAAAGATGGTGACCAGACATAAAATGTTCCTTTTCCCCTGCTGTGACGGAAGTGACTGGTCTGGATGGAAAACTCATGAATAGTCACATGCACATGTGTTGATTAGTCATTAGTCCCAGCAGCCCACTGGCTTGTTTCGTAGGTTAGATGCAGTTTTCATGTGTTGGTGCTCAATTAAACAAATCCTTAATTTAGGTTTAAAATATTGCGAACAATGGATTGTGTCGACTAAAGTAACCAAATGTTTACTGTTTAGATTTGTTTGTTCATGTAATATGTTTTAAATTAAATACTTGATGCTAATTCAGAGCATAAGTAAAAAAAAAAACCATGCAACTGACTTCAAGATACTGAAGTCTTGTAATTGCATTGTGGAGGGTTTACAGGGGGATATTTGTCTGTAATAGAAATATTACACATTTTTCACCCTCTATCACACCAGTTCAACTGGATTAACAATGATGAGCTATTTTAAATCAGAAAAAATCTATTTTTTAAAACTTGGCCTGGCCATTCGTCTGTTTAGTTTTTTTTAAATTCCTCCTCCTTTGGAGAAGTCTTATGTTATTTTGGTTTTTCCCTACGAAGGTCTTTTATGTTTCTTTTTGTGTCTGTATTACTTGCTTTTGTGATCAATAAATTATAATAAACATAGCTTTCAAGCCAACAGTTAATTTTTAAGGATATTTATGGAATTTTGTTTAAAATCTGTTCAACAAACATTTCAATAAACAATCATATTTTGAAATTCGATTTAATTGCAATTAACTGCACAAAAAGGTGCGATTAGTTAACTTTTTTTTAACCGATTGACTGCACTAATAAAAGTCTTTTGAAAACATTAGCCTAATTGTCCTGTTCCAATTGAAGAGCACTTATTACTGATCTTGCAAATGTCATTTTGCACTTCATGTCCCTCATACACTCAGAACCACAGCAGCAGGAGCAGCTGTGCACTGTCGCATGTTGCTCGACTGCAATATGGCCTCCTTCCCAAGGCAGAGTCACTCATAAGGGCCATCGTCCTAATTGCAAGTTAATCCCTCACTTGAGGTTCGGTTATCCTCCTGCTGCCTAGTAACAACGAGAGAAAAAGCTGTTTTTGTAATGAGCTCCCAGCAATCTTCATTCAGTCAACAAATAACGTCATTTTGATTTTAATCAGTACGGTTCTACAGTTTCCACTCTGACGGGCCAGCGGTTTGGAAGTGATATTAATACTTTTATCTAGATTTTCCACTCATCACTAGTGAGAAATGAACTCTGCTGAAGTCAATGATAAGAAAAGAGTGATTTTTCACCTGCAGCAAATGCAACACTTCATCTCGCTCTGGGTCAATAATCCTTGCCATGCCCGGTAACTTCCTTAATCTAGCCAGAGCCTCATACGCTTTGTATGGGGGACGGTTAATGCTGGTACATCAATAGGGATTATGTAATGCTAAAATCTCATCCAAGTGCAGTGTGGCTGGTGTGGAGCAGTTTATCGATGCTCTGTGGAGAAAAGCACTGAAGGAGGTGGAAGCGGCGAGCCCGCTACTATCAATCAATCAATCGTCCTATTAAAGTAAAAGTGCCCTCTCCTGGAGCCATCTCGACTGCTCCGGCTGCACCTTTATCCCTTTTACTTTCATCCGGAGCAATCAATCTCATGCTGCATTCGCTGCTGTGCCACTGCCTAAAGGCACAGCATTTCAGAATGTTGGGAGGATAGTCTGTGTACCTCTATGACCTGTTGCGAATAAGCAGAGGGCGGTAGCAGTTGGTTTTTTTTTTAATGCAAGTTAATATTTTAGAAGCTTTTTTAGAAGTTATTTTTTATGCCTGTAGAGAATTAGAAATGTGTTCTTTTTTTTCTCTACACATGCAATGTTGTAGACAGGTTAATTTATTTAGAACAATTGAATTTGTCAGTTAAATGCGTTGCAAATCCACTGAAACTGTATATGGTTAAACTACAGAGAGATCCTCAACCTTAAGAGACTTGAAAATGCAAATTCATTTAAAACATTTGGACGAACATCACAAGGATTGGCATAGGGCTAGGGTCAAGGCATTGAGCTTACCATGCAAGGAATGCATGGCTAGAAGTTGGGGTCCAGTTCTTTTATTCTCTCGATTTTGCTTGGGCTGAGAAGAAGTGATGGTAGCCTGTGGTCAAACATTTTGTATTTCATTTGGAACTTATGTCTCTAGGAGCTAGAGAAGGGTGAATTTCCCATTCTTTGGACTGAAAAGTGAAAGGGTTCTGTGAATTTGAGTTACAAATAAAGTGTCAATTAAAATAAAGTGTCAATTAAAGTGAATCTTTAGTTGTTTCGTGATGCATATTTGAAGCATTTCCCCACCTCCCGTTAGTTACATGCACAAACAACTTCCTCAAACAGTGAAGTAGACTCTAAAGAAGGACAATCAGTTTTTTTTTCTTCTGCCAAGACATATCTATCATTGGTTGTACTTGTATTGAAATATATATCACTGACCTTTGCTGTGTAATGGTGACATTTTGTTTCCATTGCAGCAGCAAAGAGTGATCCAATCCCAACAGGCTGTGTCGCTCACATCCAATTGCCTCTAAGTAGCATCATGTAAAAGATGGGGCATAGCAAAATTTCTGGGCAAACTTTTTTGAGGTATTGTAAAAATCAGGATAAAAAAAATCAAAACATAAGTCGTGAATCCAATATGCTCCTTTTTAATTTTGGTTAAGGGTGGGATGTCATCTGCTTGTGTTAGTCCACTGTGTCCATTTTTTATTTTTATTTTTTTATATTTTTAATTGTTCTAAACTTGGGATGACATTTAAAAGAACAAAATGCTTAAACTACCACATCTTTAATATGCTAGTTGCACATTCTAAAATAACTTCAGCTTTTCCACTGTTAAAAACAAAACAATTTTTGACTACCTGTTCAGGCAGTTTTGTAGCTATTCTGTGTGGAGTTTCCCTGGAAGTAGTCAGCAATACGTGGCTTCACATGGTCAGGCTGAAGAAGCATCTTGGCTGGAGTCTCACATCACACTTTCTTGACAGCTCTAAGGCTGTCAGAGCTCAGGAGTTTACACATGCTCTGAGATTTGAGTGCTCCTGGAAGAATGCCATGATTTTTGTGGATCATATACACAGCCTAGAGTGTTCATTGGTTGTTCTCCATGATGGCACATGTGCGAATAACCTCATGTCAGATCTTCTCATAACTTGACAACATCTTGGAATCAAAAGTAAAAAGGACGGTCTGTTCCAGGCTTGAGAGGCTGCTCCAGAGGTTTGTTTTATGTGCCATGGTTTGATTCTCACACCATGCTCAGTGTCTCATTCAAGAGATTGTCGAGGAAGATGAGGGTTTGTTGTCAGTTGCTGGATGGCATCTTGAGTTAGATCTGGCCTGTCTGTCACCTTTCCTTTGCATCAGTCCTCAGCTTCCGTTGGCCAGCTGGGTCCTAATCACCCACCGCCAGCCAAATAGACACTTCATGTGCAATTCACTTGTTTATTGGGGAACAAGATTGTTTTCTTTCAAACCAATTTCATGCCATGTGTTTTTGAGTGTATGGCACATGATTATAGCTCCAGCCTTGTGTGTTTGAGCACATTTGAAAGAGAATGGATGTATTGACTAGGGAGGCAACGCTACACAAAGCTCACAGTTTGGTACATTCCTCAGTTTTAAACCTCGGTTTTCGCTATGGTTATGATGGCTTAGCAAGTTTGGAATTTTTTTAATCACTCTTTGTATAGATATCATGAAGAGTGTTCGTTAGAATTCACTTTATTTTGCTAAATCAAACCTCAATACATGTCTTCAGAAATGGATGCTTTATATAAACTAAATAACAAAAATAATGTGTTTATGATGTGTCTTCCTGAATTAGTTGGGTTGGGCTGTTTGAATGATTCAAAGTCTCTCTCGCTGTGTGTGTCACTTGCAGGCGGCGGTGCATGATGACTGTACAGATAAGCACTGATGTTTTATGTGTTTTGCCTTGTGGATAATTACATCTGATTCAACAGTGCTTGCATGTGGAATTTGTTTACTGTCCCTATCTCATCTTTGCAATATTCGACAGCAAAGCTAAAATGTGTCCAGGTTTAAAAGCCTCATAGCGCTGACCGAGAGCTGTGCTCTGCTAAAATGGTAAAAAACACACATAAGGTATTTAAAAAAAATATATTTATAGTGACCTTACAAAATTCACTAACTTTAAGCATGTGTTGGACATGAAATTACTAATAAAGTGGCCCCATTCATCTGCAAATCAAACCAGTCATTTCTTTAAATAATCTTTATGTTAGTGATCTAATCTTCATTAAAATAAATACTTGGTTTTAAAACTTTTAATCAAAGTTTGATATTCTACAGTGATGAAAGTTACTGGTCTTCTCATAGGCACAGTGCTGGGCCAGTTCAATCGCATGGGGTTGAAAAACCATTTAAAGACAGGAGGAGTTTCTGCAGAAAGTGTTTGCTTTAGAAGTTTTGTGTTTGGCCACAGTCACCATAATAACCAGTAAATAATTTAGTATGTGTTTTTGCGTTCCTAGATTGGTCATATTTTGATTTATCGCTTACCTGTAGCTACAAACACCAAGTTTTACTATCTGTGTCCGCACCAAAAGCTAACAACTCAAGGTTTGTGTTTTTAAACAAATCCTGCATTTGTGGCACACAAAGATAATCTTAAACCTTGATGTCATCTGTTATTTTTTGAGCTGAAGACGGAATTCTTATTTGGAATTTAATGGAAACCATTGATTTATTTATTGTGTATTTAAGCAAGATTTGTTGTCAAGTCTGTAACGCTGCACTACAGTGTTACATTTCATAAATAAAATCTGTTTTTCGCAGTTTCACATGAACACTCACACAGTGTTTTGGAAAATTAAAGCTTGTTAAGCTTCTCTGCACCTTTCTATCTATGGCCATAATCCATAAAGTGTTGAGGTTGGAAGGCTTTGGTGTTTTAAACTTTCCTGCTTTTCAAGGTATTTTAAAGAAAAAAAAAATCACTGATGATTGGTAAAATCGCGTTCATGACCTTCACCGTCCTGAAGTGTCAATCTGTACTGGAGATATGGCCTGCGGTTGTTTGGTCTGCATTTGCTGAGACATCTTTGACAAGACGCCTAAGCACACACAGCCGTAAACTGAAATGCAAACACAATCGTTTTCGGCTTGCCATTCACTGGGAAGTGATTTTTTTTTTGGATTGAAAGTTCACTTCATGCCTGCAGGACGGATGCTGATTCTGTTTGTTAGCTCCTCTCTTTCTCCTGAGCAGATTAAACTGATTCGAAGCTCTGTCTTGCCTTGTGGAGATTATTCCACTGAGTTCAGACATTTCAGAAGTAGAAAGGATTGCTGAAGGCCTTCCTCTAAACGATGAGACACACTGATAAATTCTTCGGCTTGCGCTGTGCTTAATATTTCAGAGAAGGACATAAAAGTCTGATATCATTTTATACTCCTAAATGGCAGCTGGGGAGAAAATATCTGAAAGACAGATCTATTGTGTGAAATGAAAGGAAAGGAACATGTACAGTTGCTTTAAAAATGTATACAGCTCCCAGCGTAATGGTGTAAGTAATTTGTTAAGTGCTTATAACTCCCTTGCTAAAGTTTCCAAGATTTTGCCCCAAGCAAGCACTTAATTAGCATATTAATTTTTCAGAATCGCTTTGAGGGGCAAGCGTTCAATTTTTCTTCTCTCATTTCTGCGTTCGCCCCTTCATCCTTAATGTGAAAATATTTTTCCATTCTGGAGACTGTTTATCAAGGCTGAAAGCTCATTGTTATTCAGTACAAGTTCGTTTGAACGCGAGACCGGGAGGTGTATCAGCCTAGCCATCTCCAGGGTCCTATAAGCAGCCATGAGCGGACACAATCTGTCTTCATAACTGTACAATAATCTATCGACTCTGGGTTTGAGTGTAAAGCACATCAGATCATTAAGATAAAGCCATGCTGGGGGTATTGCTACAGTTTGTCATTCAGGAATATCAGTATTCCTGCACTTGATATTACAAAGGCTTGCTGGAAAAGAGAGAGGTCAGAAATAAAGATTATTTTGATATTGACTTATCACTCGGCACCCTCTCCACCTACTGCTCATTGTATTCCAATTAATGTAAATGACCTCTTTGGTACTAAATTTGGATAGGAAGCGACCAATTAACATATGATAAAGTCAAATGGAAGCGTTTCAGTGTGGAAAATAGACTTTAAATAGACGTGGAGGCTAATCGTACTCTTGAGTTGTCACAGTTCACATTCAGGATCAACACAGTTTGTGTGCTGCAGGGCAAGATGTTCCATTTACTGTTTATTGTTTTTTTCCCCCAAAACACTATTTGACCACTCACCATTAAGAACGTTTTCTTAACAGATTTCCGTGTCATCGATTCAGTGTCATATCCTTTCCTGAGCCCTCAGCGTTTGCTCATGTTCCAAACTCCGCAGTTTGCTGCTTATTTCCTGCCTTTGATAACCCAGAAGATTTCATCAGGGTCATTTGCTAGAGTTTGGTTTCAGTGGCTTGGCCACTTTTGTGTGCTAAATCCACCTAACTGTGCTTCCATAACTTACAATGTTGCACATTTATGTTGGATGGTTAGCTCTTAATTGATTTGTAGTTAAAAACTAATAAAATGAATCCAGTTCTCTCTGATGTGAATCAAATATCCAATCAATGAACTGCTGCCTTGTTAAAATGTATAGTTAGTGAGTGCTAAAGTTAGACGAGGGCAGGACCTCAGCCAGCCATATGAAACCTGTGGTGAACAAAAGTCACAGAGTGCTAGCACTGTGTGTTAACTTGTTTATTTAAAGTGTCCATTTTTTAAAGATGTATATTGATGTTTGATTTAGCAAAATAAAGAGAATTCTTTCAAACACTTATTTTTTTTTATCTCTTCATGGAATCTATACAAAAGATGATTAAAAATTACAAAATTGCTAAGTCATCAGAACCGAACCAGAAAACTGTGGTTAAAACCCAAGGTACGCACTGAACCGTGAGCCATGTACCGTTTCATCGCTAGGTATGACTTGGCTAAAACTTTAAATTCTAGAATCTCAAGCTATAAATTATCTGTAAACACAATAATTACAATTTTTGTTAAAGGTTTACAGTTGTTTGATCAGGGAGGTCAGCAATATTAAATATGAGCTGTACTTCCCACATTAAATGTTTAGTTAGTTCATTTGAAGTTGAATATTTTGTTCTATTTTCGATTGCAGATTTGCGTCAAAATGTGTCTCTCTTTTTTCCCGGTGATACAACGACCTTATACGGGTCCTGATCTCCATTAGAGGGCTTGAGCAGATATTGATTAATGTATTAAATGTGTGTCATTGGACTGTTAAATGCGCCTGACCTGGTCAGTGGCTCCCCTTCAGTACACATGAGGCAGCTTTGGCAAGGCTGCAGTCAGATGACCTGGGTATTTTGTAGCATTGTGACATCAGTACCTGAGGACATAAAGAGCTCCTGCCGGTCACTCCTAAAGCTACAGGAGCTCATTTGGCTCAAGTGCTCAAGGATTGCTACAGTTATTCATAAAAGAGCCTGTGAATGACCAATTTGGTTATTGAATCCTGTGGTGAATTTAATGAATGATTAAAGCGATCATACTACACAAGAGTTTTCCTTTTCCTCTACAATATTTTGAAATAACAAAGAGCTTTTCAGTCAGGGCAGCAATTTGAAATAGGAGGATTTCGCAGCGTTTTCACAGCGATCTGTTGATTTTTTTTATATCACTGCTGCAGATAGTGTGGTACTTTCAGCATCTACATCTTTACAATCAGGAGATTTGGATTAGCCATTTTTATTTGTGCTTGCCTCTGTAGTATTCTGGATAGTAAAAAGCTTTTAGTAAATGGTTATAATAATGGCCAGTTCTCTTAGGGACAAGATAGTTTTGCTGTTTTATATTCAGAAATTCAGTTCAGTCTTCAAGTTTTTTTAATATACTGGTTTATTCAAATAATTTACAGTGACATATTTGCTCTCTTGGTGTATTTTGTACTTATTTATGTACCAGTTTCATCGAGCCCTTGTCTGATGCTGGAATAGCCTTGGGCTTAACCAAGTAGCTTTGGGAGGGATCTTCCAATTGAGAGAGCCAGAGACTCATTTACGTGGCCCTGGGGGTCAGCAGAAGACCATGTGGCACTGTCTTTGGCAGCCTTCCTGCTGTCAGTGTGGAGACGGCTGCTATAAGCTTGAAGGACCATGCTTTAGGCTGTCACCTGCCATTTGCAGTAAGCATCTTTACCCCACTCATCTACTCAGTCTAATGGCATTGTGCTCATCAATTAGGGCTCTATATTTACACTGGTGAGCGGATTTGACGATTTTACCTTGATGACACACCCTTCTTTGGTTTTGAGGAAAAAAAAAACACTTTAAACTTTAACAGAAATGTTGATATTTTGGTTTTTATTTTGACAATAACTGCAAATAACTGTTAAACCATAGGTTTGCTGCATTGAGTTGTGTTTTCCAAGTTAAAGGAGAAAAAAAACTTTTATGACCAGTGCTGATGCATATCAACGCTGGTATGAATTTCCTTGGTGTTGTAAGACAACTCTGTTCAAAATCTGACATCATTTCTGAACTTCTTCAGTGACGCACTGATATGTATAACACATCACTCCAGATCTAGCCTGATGTTCACTCCAAAAACCAGCTGTGCTACTGACCAATGTTAGATAGTTAAAATTTTTGGGTGGTGCACTTCGGGCTATGGTGTAGGAATCTGCATCTGTGTAGACGAGAGGGCTGACAGAAGTATAAACTGGGCTGAAAGCTCAATTCTTATTTTTAACATTCAGTATAGTCACTCAATAGTAGAAGTAAACATGGCTGTGAGTTTGATTATAGTTGATTTTGGTGTAGTTTTTTGGGTGAGAATAAGCAGGTGAACATTTGAATGCCCCCCGTAGGGCTTTCATTGAAGGGTAGTAGTGTCCTGCAATCTGTGACAGAAAGATATTTTCTCCAACATCTCCCTCAGTTGTTTTTCACGCTTCCTTCCCAGAATTGGATAAAGAATGACTAAATAGTTGGTGAAACGCAACAAGAATTTCTATAATTTGTATATATTATTTATTTTATATAAGTTCTATAATTTTCAACTATAACATAAGAAGGTGTCCTGTGAGATTAAAAAAATTCTGAATTGAGTTGTTCAGTCCATTGTATAAAGCTCGTCAAATTTGGGCAGAAAGAGTTGTAAGTCGGGTTGAGCAGAGTTGTGGGTTATCAGTGTTTATACAATCCTTCTCTGACAAGAGATCTTCATCTAAGGTCCCCTTTAAATATTAGTACATAACAGAAGTGATATTGGAAGTTTAAGCTTATTTTGGATGTCCTTTCTGGAGTTTCAGTGAAATGTATTCTAGCTAAATCTTTTATTTACGTCCTTGATGTACTCTGAAAAAGAAAATAAGAGTGTTTGATACTGAATCAAATAAATCATGTCTCGTGGGTTTAGAGGCAGCAGGAGGCCCGCGCATCCACAGTTTTTGCAAACGTTACTAATCAGTTATTTTCAGCTCTTGGTCAAGCCGCTGCCTTGCTTGTCAATCAGGGTTAGCTGCAGGCACGAAGGCAGAGCTGTTTGGCTCAGAACATTTGAATGTCGACATTAAAATTCCACACTGCAAAATTGTGTACAAATTGGAGCTTGGTGGCCTAATTTTAGATGCAGCAGTGGCAAGAGAACTGTAGCCTCAAGAAAGTGTCAGCGCCTCACGTTAAACCAAACCCTTGTCTTTTCTTTGTTTTTTTTCTCTGAGCCGTTTTGAATTTATTGCTTTTGTTAGCCTAGAACAAGGAGGCACCAATCAGTAGTGAATATGTGATTTGAGATGATGAAGAGGGGGATCTTATTATCTCACTCTAATCAGGGGACATCCAGCCAGGCAAAGAACACTGATAAAAAAAAAAAAAAAAGACTCCTCGTCACAACACAAGAGCATCGTTTGGCTGAAGCTTATGGGCTTATTATGAGTGAGGACCAATGTTAGTCAACCGCAATCAATGGGAAGAGGCCACTACACAGCTCATCAGAGTAAATAAACAGAACGCAGCGTGGGCTTCTGCAGACATTCAGGTCGAGAGGGAGAATCCTGGGAAGCAGAAACTCGACAGGAACTTCGACAGGTTTTTGAGTGGAGCTTGATCGGTCCTCTTCCTGGTCTCTGTTCTTCGTTAAACTCCACATAACCCCCATGAAGTGATCCGTCAAATGCTTTCTCCCCCTCGCCCCCTGGTCTCCGTAGGTATATAACTAGATTTGGTATGTCTGTATCCTTATGATTGTCCTGTGCTCTGATAACAATCCATGTTTTCAGGGAGGGTTTGGCTGAGCCACATCTAATGAAAGATCTTAATTAGATCCATTTGTGCCCAAAGGAGAGTAGATGCAATATTAAATTGTCACTCCTATCACATTTGTCCAATTTAGGCTTCAGGATATGTCTCGATCCAGTTTATTTTATCGGAGATAAATTGAGAACTTTGCTGTCACTACCACCTCCCGCTTTTCCCACTCAGCCTCAACAGAGGTTTGTTTTCCTGCTTTATTTCCAGAAGAAAAACATCTTAATGAATACATGGCTTGCTTTTTGAAGCACACATAACGTGCGTTTGCCTTTATTTGAATCTGCACGGAAGCCTTCGTGATGGTCTTGCTCTTCTATGCAAAAAAAAAAGCTTTAAAGTAGAACACATTTTGTGCCTCTTTATTAAAATATATTCACCTTTCCTACAAATTGCATTTATGTAATGCTTTATTCAAATTATTTTACAATTTTATACAAGCCGAAACAATTTGTTTTTGGCTTGTGGTTGAATGTTAGCAGCTGTCATGTTGGTCAATGCTCCACATGGGTGAAGCCACTATAGAATACACCTAAATAATTTGGGAGGGGTCTGACTTGTCTCTTAGAGAGCACAGAAATGAATCCATCTGTTGCAAAGGAAGTGCATGTGTCAATCACTCAGGTTTTCCCTATTAAAACAGATTTGTAATGATCATAAACCACTTTAGTCATTAGAGCAGTAATATTCACTAAAAATAAAACCACTTATAAAACAAACCATGGAAAAAAATGGAGTTTAAAATGTTTTGAGAGCACAAAGCTAAGAAGGCTTGGGTCTAGTTTGATTTGTATGAGAGCATTTGATAGAATTCATCCACTAGGGGGCAGTGAGAATATTTGTATTAAGTTTTCTTATTTGCTCCAAGTGATGGTGAGATCTAATTTTATAATCTTTCTCGTTTAAAATGTGAGTAAAGGATATTAAATATTACATTAAAAAGAAAAGGTGAAGAAGTTTCAGAAGTGACTAGAATCACAATCGCTCTTAGACGATATCTCCCAGTTGCTCCACAATATCTATTGTGACAATTTTGTATCGCGGTATATTGTCCCACAATCTATTGTCACACCCCTATTAAATGAAAAATTTTAACATTTCATTTTTAAACAGTTTGATTGCAGTTATTTTTTTGGCTCTCTGTTCTATATGAAAATTTGCAATGCTTCATGACAAAAGTTAATGTAAATTGATCAAATTGATTAATTTCATTTCTGATCACATCAAATTCTGGATGAAAAGGGTTGCTTTAGTGCAACCCACTAAACCAGCCGTGTCACTCATTTCAGCTTGCAGGCCGCTTGGTGCACAATTTGAGCATCTGAGGGCCGGATCAGACAAATCATTGAATAATCCATTGATTACCTATATTTGATACTCCTGTACTAGACTGTAATCTAAACTTGTCTATGCACAACCAAATCCATTAAAAACACACTGAAGAGCTGCGATTAATATCTCGACTTCCAGAAATACAGATTGTGTTCTTGGATGAATTTATAGCACAGGAACAAATATTTTCACTAACAGTGTTTAAGAAAAAATGTAATGCAGTACATGTGGTCTAATTAGAAAGCAAACGTAACATATAATTTTCTGTGAAGAAGAACACAAATAGTCTGCATGTCATGAGCTCTTCTGGGTTCCATGAGATCAGGATCATTTGTGAAATGTTTAACATTTGGAATATGTTCTGTGACTAATGCAACTGTCATTAAGATTAGTAAGTTACCATCTACAAAGTCACCAGAATTTATCGACTTGCGCTGATAACTTCCTTAATAAATAATTAAGGAAATGTTCAGTTGTACCACGGTTTTCCTTCCATTCCACTATGAACGGTATCTCAAAAAATCTTGTGTAGTCGTCAACTCTGAGCACCGGCACTTACCTCAGCACTGGTATAAACCTGCAGCATGACTTGCATCTAGAAACATTTTAGCAGCTGACATTCCACCTTGCAAGAGGCAGGCAAAAAATGCTCTCGAGGCACGCCGAGCCACATCAAGCAATCCCAGAGAAAGATGACAGGGGCTGAAACAGCAACATCAGCAGCCGTCTTAGAGCAACAAACTCCACTGCTCTGCATAAATTTATCCATGCAGTATCTCCTCACACTCTGCTTCTACTTTATCATACCTTGTGCTACTGCCTCCTTATATCTCTGCTCGTGCGAGACGTGGTCTTTCATATTCATAGGTTTTCACTGGTCTTGCGATAACAAAAGTTTCAGTGATATGTCATCACTTTACCGGGTGCTGCCCTCAAACTGGTCTACAATGCCCTTCTGTCTTTCACTTGAATATCTCTCTCATGTTACTTTCCCACTGCTCTAGTTTGTCAATTTAAATATGTTTCCCATGTCAGCTTTGTTAAAGATTTCCGTTTGTTGTGGTGTTTTCAAATTTGCAAATAAATGTTTTGGAAGATCTCAATGCAGTTCCCACAACTGTGAGTAAAATTGTTTTTCTAGGATAAGGTTCTAGGATGTATAGGAAAATCATAACTTTTATCTCTTAAACTGAGTTGAAATATTCTGTTTTAAAAACACGTCTGAAGAACAATTCCTCTAATAAAGGGTTGTTTGACTGGAAATCTGCATCTCTTATCTATACAGAGGCTAATCAATTTTTGGCGTTTGATAGCCTTTGGTCTAGTTTTAATGATATTTTCTCCCAGCCCTTTGGGGTAAAACATTTTTAAAAGACTCCCAAAACAGTAATGGCTAAGTCAAGCTAGAAGCCGCAGTGGCACGATGTGTTTGTGAGGCAAATCTGATGTTCAAATCCCAAGAGAGGGCGCACTGAAAGAGCAAAGGCTTGCTGTTGTCTCTTGTCACCATGGAGAGAAATGGACAGAGTAATTGCGTTGTTCCAGGCCTGAGGAATCCCATCAGCCAAGAGCTGGAGCTGTCAGAGAACATAAAGATGCCACTAAAAACTTAACTCTCCACTGACGTGTTTGGTGGCTCAGGCCTGCACAAAACGACAGCGGGAAAGACAGACAGATTAACCATAGTGGGGTGTAGATGAGGGTGAAAGTGCTTCAGAGAGGGTTTGGGAAACAGTCAGCTGAGATGAGGACTCAGCCTGTTGTCAAGATTGAGCATGATTATATCGGAATAAAGTCAGATTGAATCCCTTGGTTGGTTTCAACTGTGGTGTGTATTTTTTAAATGCTCGAGTTTGATGAAATGCTCCATATAACTAAAAACATTTACAGGAATGATTTTGTCTTGGGAACTCACAGAATTTGTGCACAGTATGGTTTGAGATTTAATTTACTTTTTTCCCCGCTTCCCCTCCACCATTGTTTGTATGAATATGATGCTTTCAGCATAATACTTTCTTTAATTGTAAAATCACTACCAGTAATGATATTTCCTATCACATAAGCTTAGGTAAAAAAA